>CM062820.1:1339511506-1340051506 GCA_031772625.1 Pinus tabuliformis
GGTCCTTGTATTTTTTATGCTCCGTCCTTTGAAAAAAAAATAAGCAGAAGAAATTACATTCGTAACTCACCCTTAATCTATTCAAACAGTGGATTTATAATGAAAATTACAAAAATCCTTTACAAAATCATTTTCAAACCGAGAGTGTATTATTAGCCTAGTTCCAAACAATATGATCTAATCCTGGTAGAAGAATAGGCCACGTAGACAATTGGGAAAGAAAGGTGGCCCTGTTTTGATGGTTTCAGTTGATGAGTCAACCTGAAATTGTGTTGCGTTGCTGAACTGATTGTTGTGCTGGCAATTGTTTTACTATTTTTGAATTATCCTTCAATCCAGTAAATTGACAAATTCTTCGCATCTCTTTTCATCTGGTATTGTCAATTTTGTTACCATGTGGTAAATTTCATCTACCTCCGTGTATTTGGCAAATGTTGGCTTCACAGTAAAAATGTGTTTTTACTTCATTTTGTACATAGAAACATTTGACATGGTTTCCAAAAATGCCTTTTTTGTCATACTGCCCTTAATCCCACTGAACTTGACGTTTCTTCTAGCCATTTCTTTCATATTCAAGATATGGTCTTCCCGAGTGATCAATTTTTCATTTATCACATAAATGCTAAGCAATCCATTTTGGATCAATGCTTCAATTCCATTAGTGAACCTGTTTACGTGCAGCTCCAAGGTTTCACACTTTCTTCCAACTAATCAATAAGGTTCCTCTTTTTCAAGACTTTCTTGACTTCTTGACTTTCTTCTGGCTCTCTTCTTTCTCCTTTATCATTCTCTCCATTTCTTCCTCTATCTACCTAATCTGTATATTCTGCTCTATGTCCAGCTTCATCATGTCTCCTTTCTCTCCTTCACTTTCTTCAATGTCCTTGGTCAATGGATCCTCTATGGCTGGAAGCTTGAGCTGCTTTCTCAAGGTTGCAATGTCCAGGTTCTTCTCTTTAATAATCTCCTCAACGAAATTAACATCTTTTTCATCATATCCTATCTTAACCACTAAGTCTTCAAAAGACTTGATCCTGTTATCTTTGGCTAAGGAGGACACTTTCTCCATCTTCAACTATGATTTAACATTGGCAAATGAAACCTACAATTTAGATAGTGACATAGCAGTGTTATTCAAAATGGAGGATATCATTTCACCAGTTTTCTTGTGCATCTCTATTCTCTCAATGGGATGTATGTCTTTAATGGTGAATTAAAAAGTAGTGCTCTTGTAGTCTGCTGTTGATTTTGGTTGTGGAATTTGGGCCTCAAGAAAGGCCATCTGTATCTTTCCATGTTTTGTGTTAGAGACTGACAACAACCTAGTCTGTGAGCTGGAGATCTGCTTCCAGAATTGGTTGTAGGTACTATTTTTTAAAATATCATTTCTAAGCTTAATCTCCCTATACCTGTCAAAAACTATATTATCCTTTTCTGTTCGAACATTCTATGATTCTAGCTCAGTTTCCTTCTGACCCTGTGATGATGAAGGTTTAGTAGGAGGTGTTGTGAATTTGCTGGTTGCAGGTGGGGAATCTATGATTATGATGGAAACCTGCTCCTCAATCTTATTATCCAACTCTACTGTAGGATTTAACTTTGTTCTCTTCCTGTAGCTGATCCTCAACTCTTTCTCTTCTTGCAAAGTGTTTTCGGTCCCTTCCAGTTGATTGGCATATTGTTCTATTTTTGGGCTTGAAGTATGAATGTAAGGAGTGCTTTTGTTCTCTACTCTAAGCTTTGAAATGATACCACAAGGGTCATAAGACCATGTAAAGCTCAGGATAAACTTAATTTCTTTAAGTATCATGTCTGCTTGTTCACCTGTTATTCTTGTGTTACACACAAACAGGCCCACCTGTGTCTTTATTCTAAATTGTGACTTCTTATTAGCTTCTACAAAGTGGATGTCATCCGAATTCAACATATGTCTAATATACTTCAGGGAAAAAATCCTCATTGGGAGGTATTTTGGGAGTTTGTAGGGTGCTAATTCACAACCATACACCCTGATTTCTATATAATTTTGGTATAAATACCAATCCTCGGTCTTTGTCTGATCTATTAGGCAATGAATTCTCTTGATTTCCTCACTGATGCTCGGTTGAATTGCACTATTAAGTATGTTCGTGGGTAGATGACAAAAATCTTCAATGAACTGCTTATAAGTGAACTCATGTTGTTATTTCATGACCAATGAGGTCGAAAATATCATTGGCTATTGGATTCCTACATCATCAAGCTTCCACAATGCAAGACTAGATTTGTTTGGCTGATAGTAAAGGAATATATAAATCAAAATGGAGGTGTAATTAAGCACCTATTTTTTGGCGAACTTTATGAATTGTTCATGAATACTGTCAGCCAAGAATTGACCGAAATTGAACAACAAGGATGGATTCTTATCTGTGGAAAATATGGAGAGGAATCCTAAAATGGGCTCATCTACCCACTGATCAAAATAATAACCTAAAATGTAGGAAATGGTAGTTAATTGAAGATTCACCCATAAATAACTCATGCATGTCAGTTTACAGGAAGAACCAATTGAGATAAGAGTTTGGGGACAATGTACTATGAGTTGTATAATTTTCTGAGTTGTACATATGGTTCATGCTATTAGTTGAGGTCCTATGGATGGATTGCAAAGCCATGGGCAAAGAATTTACCAATTAAATATGGGCTAATTCTCTTAGGAATTATGAGAGGAAGTAGGGGATTGGAAGTCAACAAATTTGTCTAAGTGTTGGCTTAAGCTGGTTTTTGAAGGAGAGAGATAGATTTTAGTTGTGCAAGAATTATTGAGGTTGAAAAAGAATTGTATTTTCTTCTTAGATCTTCTGGTTAATGAAATATAGATAGTTGGGGTTTTGAGCAGTTGAAATTATTCCTTTTCTACTTATTGTTTTCATCAATCAATTTTTGCTTTCGCTGAAGAGTAGACGAGATTCTTGTCTTATCCTTTATCATATCATATAAGCTGTTGAATCTGCAATACAAATCTACATGGTTTTTCGTCATGATTTATTAAGTTATCAAATTATTAATGAATATATGGACTAACAAGTGTAGTTGCAGCTAACTAGAGAGGGCGTAGAGCCTTCTCGGTGATTCTCATATGAAGACTATCAATTTACGATCAGATATGCATTCATGACCTATAGCTTACATGTTTGACGAAATGTTTGTCATTTATTAGGCAGTCTAAGACAAGTCCTTGATTCAAGTTTGAATGTTTGGCTTTATCTTCATGTAAATTATGATTCTGGAAAGTTGTAGGCATGAAAAGGTGGCAGAGATCTCGGAATTGCATGCTCAAAATTGAAGGATTTAGGGCATAACGACATGGAAGAAGTCCTATGGTGTGGTTGTAGGCATATCATTAGGGGAATTTTGAGGTCTAACAGGGGACTCCTAAGAAAAATGTACAACCAAAATAAACTTTATAAGAACCAATAGGATACAAGATGATTATTTCAACCATGGTGGATGACTCACCATTTTTGGAGTAAAAAAGTAAAAAGATTAAAAAATAATAAAATAATAAAACTACTTTTCCAATTCATTTTTTCAACTTATCTCCTTAAGGTTCTACTCAAATTTCAAGCGGGAGTAATTGTTGGATGCAAAGTTTAATTCCTCATCCAAGGAGTATCCATGTTTCTTACTTTCGATGGAACCTACTACATGAAAAATGAGAAATACATCAAAAAACATGATTGCAATCAAGTTTTTCATGTATTTCTCATTTTTCGTGTAGAAGCGTTCAACAAAAGTATGGAACATTGTTAATTATTTGATTAGGAATCAAAGTTTGCATCCAACGAGTGCTGTCGTTTGAAATTTGAGTAAACCCATAGGGAGATAATTCAAAAATATGAGTTGAATAAATAATATTTTCATTTGAACCTTGAAATTTTGATGATGTAATCTAATTGTATTTTATTATTTCCACCATTATTTTATATTTTCCTTAGGAGCCCCATTTTAGACCTTAAAAATCTCCTAATGAACCATACTCTTTCATTGTTGTGCATGCAGTTGAGGTTCTAGGTCAGAGAAAAAGGGTTCAAGCGTAGGGAATGATCGCATAGGGTGATTGTTTAGGTATTGAGTAATTTGTAGTCCCTATCAGATGTTTGTGAATCTCTTGGTTTGTCAGCCCCATTTCTATAATTGGAACATGGAGGTCGA
The DNA here is from genome assembly GCA_031772625.1 of Pinus tabuliformis. Classification (NCBI taxonomy): domain Eukaryota; kingdom Viridiplantae; phylum Streptophyta; class Pinopsida; order Pinales; family Pinaceae; genus Pinus; species Pinus tabuliformis. Next base: position 1,339,515,701 of record CM062820.1, read on the forward strand.
GTCATCTCATAGTGACACTCTCCTCATCTTTACCCTGGTAATCTTGTGAATTTGGGTAAATGTGGGCGGAGGTATTATAGGGTGATATTAGAGCTTCCAGGTTCAAACACTTGATTATATGGGCTAGATGTGACTTTTATGCATGCATTGTGATGGTAATTCTTGTAGTCTTGTGTCATCATTGTGACATTGGTAAGATGCTAATATGTGATGATGTTGATATTAATGAAGATGATCTGATACTATCATTATGTATATATATTGTGCTAATATGGACTATTTTTTGTAGATGAGATAACCTCCCCTTAAAAACACTAAGGTGTGTTTGATTATGTTTATATTTGATTATCTGACATGGTATTTTTCCAGGAAGAATAAGATTAGAGATGATGAGAAAAATAGTGGAGTACATTTCATGTGACACTCATTATATATTCGTTGAGAAGAAAGGATAATATTACTCTCCTGTAATAGCATATACACTTAGAAGTTTAAAGCCAAAGATCAAAAGTTGTAAGGTGGATAATGATAATATCATTTAGTCACATGAAATACATTCCAAAGCTTAGGAAAAAAAAGAAAATGTGAATGCAATGATACTTTAGAGCTTTTCTAGTTTGCAAAGACAAGGAAAATCAAGGATCAATCATGGAAATGGGGAAAGGACTAATGGGGCATATGGTAGCACGTCTCGATCAGGATACATATTGGACATGGATGACACAGTCAAAGTTGGTATATGGATGGATAGAACTGAAAGGAGAGGTAGTGGTTATGGTTTCTAGACTAGTTTCATACCAGAAAGACATCATGGTCATCGCCTCTATCATCCTTATAGGATGAATGAGAGGCCTGCATTACTTGCCAAATGATTTCAAGAAAGCCAAGTCTCCTACCTTTGATGGAGAGATGAAGAAATTGGAAGATCAAAAATCATGGATACTTGGGATGAACAATTTTTTCAAGTTGCAAGATTATACAAAGAATATTAATGCCAAAATCGCTATTTTCAATGTCAAGGGAAAATAAAATATTGGTGGGAAGACATGAAGCGTGTCAGAGGCATTAGGATAGAAGAGTTGAGTTGGCATGAGTTTAAGAAACTATTTAGAAAGAAGTACTTGTCTAATATATACTACAATGGAAAGGATAAGGAGTTTTATGAGCTTAAGATGGGTTCTATGGTAGATGAAGAGTACATGACCAAATTTATGGAGTTTTTTAGTTATGTTGCATACCTCAAGGGTGAGAAGGAAAATTTTTAATGGTTCATTAGTGGATTTCCTTTAACATTGAAGGATCACATTGAGTATGAGGAACCTTAGTCATTCGAGGAATTCCTTGGGAATTTTGAGCATTGTTATGAGTAGCCTAAGAAAATTTTTGAGCCTAAGTAGAATTGGAAAGGTAATGACAAGGAAAAAGGAAAGTGGGTTAAGAAGCGAGGACGATCTTAGGATGTGGGTGACAAGGAGAATGTAGCACTAAATCATAAGTTTAATGTAGTTGATAGAGGACATGGATTCCAGCCTGAGGAGCAGAAGAAAGGTGATGGAAAGAATCCTTTGGAGTGTTGGAATTGTGGTGGAGAGAATCACAAGAGAGATTATCCACAACATTAGGTATAATGAGCTCAAATTTACAATTCCCAAAAGGAAGAAATAGTTGGACATGTTGGGTAGAGTATTGCTCAAATTTACATAGCAGTGGATAATAGGAAGGCTTATCATCACACATCTATTATTGAGATGGAAGGTAAGATTTGTGATCAACTATAGTTATATCAGTCTTAACTTGGTGGATAAGTGTTTCTTGAATAAATAAGTGCATGTCGAATCTTGGTTGTTGTAGTTGGCTACAAGGATGAAGAAAATAGTCCATAATTGGGTAATATCTTGTGCACCTGAACTGAATTGTATTTCTAGATTAACATATCTAATTGTGCTTCCTTTGGGTTCATATTGTATGATTTTGGGGGTGGATTATTTTTACATTCATAGAACTAAGGTAGATTTCTATGATGAAGCTAATGAGTTCCTAGATGATGACGAAGGGAGAAGAATCTTGTAAGGAAGGAAGAAACCTATATCAGTGAGAATTTTTACAGCTATGCAGGCAAAGCGCAATCACCAAAAAGGATGTGTATTTTTTTCATTTTATATTTCCAGTAACAATGGGAAGGATATTGAGGATGATGAAGTTCTGAAGAAGTATTTGATCTTATAGTAGTTTCATGATGTTTTTCCTGCAGATATTTCTAAGTTATTGCCTTATAGATAAGTGGATTTCTCTATTGAGTTGGTACAAAGAGAAACACCATCATCAAAGGAAGCTTACATAATGAGTATTCCAAATTTGGTGTAATTTAATTTTTAACTTATGGAAATTTTTGATAAAGGATATATAAGGCCAAGTTTGTTGCCTTGGGGTGCACCAATATTGTTTGCAAATAATGAGGATGGTATTCTCAGATTGTGCATTAATTACAAGAAGTTGAAAAAGGTGATGATCAAGAACATGTATTCTTTTCCACAGATTGATGATTATTTTGATTAGTTCAAGGGAGTGGTAGTGTTATTAAAGATTGACTTGAGATCAAGATATCATTGGGTACATATGCTAGGCCAATTAATCCTTCCTAAAAAGGACCAACTAACCGCTACACATTAATTCATCAACAAGAGCTTTCATTTTGTTATTTCAAGATTATCAACATTATTTTTGTAAGATGAATGAAAATATGACTAGCTGTTATGATCCTATTGAAAATCAAGACTGTAACATTTAAAGAAATCCACTCAATATGCAATCTCTAATTATTGCAAACTATTCAAATCATTAACTTTTATGGCCTTATGAAAGAAACAACCAAACAAAACAAACTGAGCAATAAGTTGTTTCTTAGGGAACAACAACTACAGAGTAAAAGGAAAACACTATAGAATTATACTTTTTCAATAAAAAATTCAACAAATTAAATAAAAATCTATGAGAATCTACATGAAACAGAAGAAAGAAACACTGCCTCTTAATGGATTAACAAGTCTACTCTATAACAATTCCAATAAAATTGATTCAAGAGAAAGCATTCAATTTAAGAAATCAACAGTGAGAAATAAAAAACAATTGTGAAAATGGAAATAGTTGGAACAAAGAAATCAACCACTAATTTTAATGATACAAGAGAAGATAATGTTGTTTCAAGGATCAATCCTAAATCCGGAATCAAATTGCCTTACGAGAAAATCAACGCAGTAAACTAAATCTGAGTAATAAATACTTCCATTCAAATTTCGAAGAAACTAGTTACAATTAATGTATCATAAGTCTGATCTTCTGTAAAACATAATATTACAACTTGAATAACCCTTTCAAGGTTCAACACCAATTTTTTATATCGTAACAATAAAATATAAAGATCATAGAATTTATTTTTAATAATAAGAAATACTGAGAATCTAAATATTCTCAAGATACTCGTTTAAGTTACAAAGATATCAATGCATTTGAAAAGCTAGGTCAGGAGGTCATCCTCAACTAATTTGTTCCAAATAGGGTGTAACAGCTTGAGGATTACGTGATATCCTCCGACCGTTCGAGGAAACAACATCAATTATCAATGCATCAATAGATTCCTGCCCAATAATGAGGATCCATTCATTAGGAGATAACACTTTATTTATTGAATTCATTCAGAAAATAATAAAATGATGAATGTGTATATAATACTACTAAAGTGCCTACTATACTAGTTAACATAAATTAATTTCACAAAAGACTTTAGAAGGAGAATATGACAAATATGAGGTCCAACATCACCCCCCAACTAGCCATTTGGCATGAGCTCATGCAAATAAATGATTAACATGTAGGACAGTTAAGGAGTACTTTTCATAAGCTTCTTCTCCTCTATTCCTGAACCCATTTCTTTTTTGGAGCTCTTCAAAAGCTAGTAACTTACCTGCTTCTAATAAGTTATAATCATATTTATAAATTGACTCGAGACACTATATCATGGGGCATCGATACATCCATCCTATCCAGTGTCTACCTCTTTCCAACACCAAGTGAACATAGTATTTTAGTATAGCCATAACATACTGAAAGTTGTGATAACCAAATGTTTTCTATTCTTAACTTCATTAGGTGATGCTTGCCATCTTGCCTTTCATCCATGAAGAGCCTCATCTCTGATATCTTCCAAATATTCCACTCCTAAGTGCAAGACATCATATTGGGTCCGTACAAGTGTAGGATAAACACCAGGTTTCTGTATGAAAATGCTATAATGAATCAATGTGCGAAAGGGGTTATTAGGTTCCCCTCTAACCCAAAGATGAAGGCCATGTTGTCACCTCTAGAAGGTATGATAAGCCTTTTTCCACTTAACCTAGTTACTAGAAAATGATATAACAAACTGAAACTAAATATCTCCAATGAAAGGGACAAGATTTTCTTCTACCTGCTCTTATAAAAATAAGTTATGCATATATAGCTGAGAGAGAAAATAGTGTGTATACTCATCTTGTTTACAAAAAGTATAAATAAAATCCAATACATTTATGAACTCATATGGTTGTCCAGATTGTATTTCTTTCACTTTAAGCAACAAATATCAATGAAGAAAATATAAGGCATAATTTTGGGCTAGGGACCTACATACCAAGACATAGAGAAAATTTCCTTCATTTGCTATACATATTTCTCAAGGTGGTCCTTTAAATAGTGGACTTCCTTTTAAAATTATCTTATTTTTGCATAGGTCTCACATCTTGTTGATGTTAATACTTTAAATAATTGGAGAAACTCTTCATGTTCCCTCCAAGGAACTACTTCTCCTTGATACCTTACTATTGTGTAATTGTTCCTCGATAGTTTTATGTAGGACTCTAATGGAGGCTTCTACAATCAAGGGAGTATAGGAGGCACCTGTTTCGTTTGTACCCATCTATCATTAAGGTGAATGGTAGATTAGTCTGAATTCCTTAGGAGGAATGTCCATCGCTTGTACCTCAAGGTCAGTTTAGGTTCGTAGTTCAGCAACAACAAGAACAAAGTTGAGCATTGGCTTCATTAAGGACAAATATAACATCAATCCGGACTTCCATTTTTTGAGTTTCCTACTTTCTTTTAGGCCTCTTCACATAATCTCTGTGAAAATTCTTGCTACCAATTAACTAATCCTTTAGTTTTTGTGCTTTCATTTGCAGTCTCTTATTTTATTCCTTTAATTTATCAATTTCTTTCTGAAATTTTCTTTTTCCTTTCTTTCTCCCAGCGCTAGTACCTATGGTCATTTGAATAGGACTACTAAACAAGGTTTTTGGGGAGGAAACAACAACTACTATTTCATCTTCTTCGACAATAGTTTCTTTAGTGGGTTTGATTATTGATAAGTTGTCAACTTCCCTTGTCATTATATTAGTACTAGATTCCAATATTTTCTTATCAGAAAAATCAATCTGAGGCTTAGCTAAAAATCCAGTGCTAACATCTCATTCTACATCAATAAAATTTACAAACTACTGCAGAGCCATTCCCTCTAGAGAGGAAGGCTCTAGTGGAGTAGAAACAAAGTCTTTAGATTGCCCTTGGGATGAAACATCTTTAGGATCATTATCCAAATCTATGATAACAATGGCTGCAAAATTGACAGGAGAGGTTACAACCGGTGAATTAGGTGAAGTTCTCTACTAGAGAGGACTGTCAAAATGGACTGCAAGTTCCTCTATTGAAGTGGTCACAACATCTCTGAAATTTGCAGTATCTAGTAAACTATCTAACCCTTCTAGTGCTTGGGCTATTATTGTTTCGTACTCCATATGATTTAAAATTGATACATTTTGAGCTAATTTTTATTTTGTTAACTTCTCGAGAGGGTTCAAAGAACTCTAATCCTACTTCACAAGTCTAGCAGACCTCCTTCTTCTCTTAGGAAGAGAAGCTAGGACTGATTCCATTCTTTTCTTCACTCTACAAAGTTTATGAGGTTTTATAATTTTTATAGTTTCTCATGAAATTATTTCTATCATGGGAGTTTCTTTTAATTTTTCCTCATTTTCTTCCTCTACTTGTTCATTACTAGCTATAATGTCCCCAGTGTTTCATTTTCATGGGGTATCTCTTGACCAACACCAAGGCTTCAAAGGAACCATTCCCAAGTATGTTGAACTTCACTAGGACCTCTTATGACTAATAACTTGATGATTCCATAGTGACTTGCAACCGAAGCTTGGTCCTTGTACCTCCTTAATCTAGTAGCAGTCTCATGCAATACTGAATTAAGAAAATATAGAAGGTTTAGAGTTACATTTTTCCTTAAGAGTGCTATGAGTATGAGATGATGCCCCCTAACCACATCGTACTTTCTATCACAGGTGATGTATCACTGGACAGTCCTTGCTATTTCCTTCCATGGATTAGATAATGAATTGGGGTTATACTCCTTCCCTTTTCTTATCAATTGTGTGCCAGGATTTAAGAAGATAAGGGTCGCATTCTGAAGAGAGGTTTGTATATAATACTGGTTTTTTCTTTCCATCAAAAACCCTGTCACCTATGCTATTGCACTTTCACTTACTTGTACCTGTACATTTCTCACCATTGTTATGTCATTGTCCAAATTTGTTGTAAATTCTAATGCCACCTCATTGTCAAAACATTGTAACCATTGAAAATACTCTATCCATCCTTCTTGAATTAGCATGTGTCGTTCCTCTTCTGAAATATGTAATTACATGGGCTCGTATCAGATTGAATTCCCACCCATTGTTAATTGTTCAACAAGACACAATATTGAAATTGAAAATAGTAGAATTCACAACATAAAATGATAGTAATCTTGTACAGAGTATAGCAATTTCGATGACATGTGATGGTATTCAAAAATGTGATTGACAACCATATGTCAGTGCCAACTCATCCCCCTATAAGAGTAAAGTTCATCTGCGACCATTAATTAAATTTGGACAAGATGGAAAATTTGGCATGTTTGAAGGATAATAATGTATTAATGTAGTGTAGTAAAGTGGTCGTCAAAAGGAAAGATAGGAATCATGGTATATCTATGACGCATGAGGAAAAAATTAAAAATTTTACAACTCATGTGCAGAAATGTAGCATGCTTTATTAATACCCATGGAGGATGCAGACAAAATAAAGCCATGTGAAAATGTCTAAAAAAATTAGATGGATAGAAATAATAGTTGTATCAAGCGCTTCATTAGAGAAAATAAGGGAGATTAATTTAGAATGTTGAATTTCTAGAAAAATATATTTCTAGTATGTAGAATTATAATGAAATACTCATAAGGGACCAAACATCACCACATTCTAGGAAGGTTTTAAGAATGTCCATAATAAATTTAATGATCATTCTTGTTTTAATTTTGAAGCAACAAAACAACCAAGATATGGTAATTTTTAGTTTTATTCCAATACCAAAGGCATCTCCTTAGCTGTGAGCAGTCATCCATAGCCTCGATAGGGTTTCCGTTTTAACCCCTTGAGATGCCAGTGTCCCATTTACTAAAGAAATTTGTAAATTTTTTTGTGATGCATAAATTTTCAAGTATTTATATCAAGCCATTATTCTGGTGTGGTAACCAGTTGACAAGAATGCCATTCACTAGAGCTAATCAGATGAACAAGTCAACTCATGATGAGACCTCTTGTCCTTTCAATTGAGGCCAAAGCCCATTACCCTGGCTTGGTAACCACAAATGGTAATGGCACTCCACTAGGTCCTATGATCATGGTTGGATGACTAGTGATGAGACCTCCTATCGTCTATTAAATTGTAGTTTTTATTAATCCTAATAGATTGCTTAGTAAATGGGGTGGCATGTCAACTCCTTAAGAGTTAGGGATGGTGTCATAAGTATTCCAGTAATTACTTTTCTAGCTTGCTATTTTTTTTCTCAAAAATTTATGGAAATCTATTATTGGAGGATTGGAATTAAAAAACATTATGTAAGTGGTAATCAAAGGAATGAAATATAAGTATTTTTATAATTTTTCTACGATTCTAACTTTGAAAATTATGATAATGATTTCTCATAAAATATTTTCTAATGATAACCATAAAACAAATTATTTTCCCACCATCATATGAGGAGAAAGCTATCAAATTGTTCCTTTCCATAAAGAAATAAAGATATAACTAAGTTAGAAAATGATAATCGCATGTTCAAAATAAATAGTTGTATTTAAAGGAAGAAAGACTCTGACTAACGAAATAGAACCCTAATGAAGAAAAGAGCGGCTTTGACCAAGGAAACAACAAATGTGATTGAGGAAACAATGACAGTGACTAAGGAAACACAACTACAACTGAGGAAATGGTGGTTGTGACTAAGGAAACAACAATTTTGTTCATTTTTTTAGTGATTATATCTATATATATATATATATATATATATACCTTGAGTAACAAAAGATAATTATTTACATTATTTACAAGATAAAAGAAACATCTCAAATAAAAATTTACTTGGTTGTGACCATGAGGAAATTTCCCCGGTCACCTACAACCTGCAAGTTGGCTTCATTATCAATTTCATGAAGGAAATATTCTTGGGTGAGTGGTTTATGGTACAAAGAGAGATGATTCCCATTGGCAAGGAACGAAATACCATAATTATCAATTGTGGTAAGGCGTACCACTCCATTTCCATAAACCTCGATAATCTCGTAAGGACCAAACCACCTTATTTGAAGTTTACCTGGAAGGTCTTGAAACCTTGAGTCATATAGCAGTGCCGAATATCCTTTCTGAATGATTTTATTTTTTATCAACCTATTGTGCCATTTAGCTGTCTACTATTATACTATGGAAATGCGTTGTAACGGAAGAAGACATATTTCATCTACTTCATTGAGTTGTTGTAGTTGTCATGTCTATGCTTTTGTGTGGTTTAATATGAATTCCTTGGTAATTTTGAGAGTATTAACTTTGAATTCAATCGGAAAAATGGGTTCCTTACCAAAAGGGAGTAGATAAGGTGAATAGCCATTTGTATTGGACCAGATTGTTCTATAAGCCCATACGACTTCCACAAGCTTGTTAGCCCAATCTCGATAATTTGTAGATATTGTTTTCGTTAAAATCACCTTTAAGACTTTATTAGTGCTCTCCACGTGCCCATTCGCTTGTTGATGGTAAGGAGAAGTGAATCTATGTTTAGTATGATAATTTTGTAGTGTGTTTGAAATTTTATGAGCAGTGAAGTATGATCCTCCATTTGTTACAAGCTCATGAAGCATTCCATATCAACAAATAATTTGAACAAAAAATTTATGATTTCTTCTTCCGTGTCACTTGGGAGTGCTGATTTCACCCATTTATTAACATAATCTGTATAGAATAGAATATATGATTTATGATTTGAAGGAATATTAAAGGGGCCTATAATGTCCATTTCCCATATTTCGAATGATTCCAATACAATTTTCAGTTTGAGGGGCATTTTGTCATAATGAATGGGATAACCCATCATCTGAAAACTATAGGAACTCAAAACATATTTATTTTTATATTTAAATATTGTGGGAAAAATAGCCCATCTGTAATAATTTGAGCCCCGTTCCTGATCAACAAAGTGACCCCACAGAGATCATCAGAACAGGCCTTGAGGATATTATAAATTTCATCTTCTTTGAGACATATTCGAATTTGAAGATCACCCCATTTATGAAAAAGGTAACTATCCATCAATGAAAAGCATGTGTTGCACTGGATAATAAGCATCTTTTCTGAAGATGAAAAATGTGATGGTAATTTTCTAGCTACGAGATAATTTACTACATCAACATACAAGGTTCTTTTAATAGTTACAACAAACAAATGTTCATCTGGAAATTGGTTTTCAACTGGGGAAGAAACGAATGCAGCTAAAACTCTTGACAAAAAGTCTGCAACAAGGTTTTGTTTTCCTAGTTGAACTTTTATGGTAATGCCAAACTCCTGCAACAATAACGACCAACGACTTACTGTACCATTGGTAATAGGTTTGTTAGCTAAATAACAAATGGCATAAGAATTAGTGTATAGAAAAACTAGATATCCTATTATATAATGGTGAAATTTATTTATGGCATAAATAATAGCTAAAAATTATTTTTCTGTCATAGTGTAATTTAGTTCAGACGACGTAAGGTTCTTGCTAATGTAATAAATGGCATAAGCCTTTTTGTCCTTTTCTTATCTGAGGACTTCTCCTATTGCCATATTTGATGCATCTAAGGATATATGAAATGGTAAATTCTAGTTTGGTCCTCACAACATAAGATCTATTGAGACCATCATCTTTAGATTTGCAAAAGCAGTATTAGATTTATCATTCCATTAAAATTCCACATGTCTAGTCAATACATACATAGGTGCTGCAATTTTTGAAAAAAATGTTATAAAACGACAATAGTAACTAGCATAACGAAGGAAGCTAGGTACCACTTTCTGCATTCGAGGAGTAGGAAGTTTAAAATTTACCTTGATATTAGTTATGTCTACTTGAATGCCTGTAGCAGAAAGAAAATGTCCCTGAAATATGCCATATATCATCATCATATGACATTTTTTTAACTAAGGCATGACCTCATAGGTATACATCATGAAAGAGATTTCTCAAGATTATGCAAGGCTTGGTTGGATTCATTACCATAGAGAGTAAAATCGTCCATATATATTTCACAGCCCTCACTAATCAAGTCAGAAAAAATATTGAAAATTACCCTTTGAAAAGTGGTTGGTGCATTGCACAGCCCGAATGGTAAAACTCTATATGCAAATGTTCCCCATGGATAGGTGAATATAGCTTTGTCTTCGTATTCATGGGAAATATGTATTTGATTATACCTAATGAACCCATCTAGGAAAGAGAAATATTCCTTTCCAGCAAGAGTGTCGAGGACATGATCCATAAATGGAAGGGGAAAATGATCCTTCTATGTGTCTTTATTTAATTTTCTATAGTCAACACAAATTCTCCATTTTCCATTGTTTTTTGGGACTCCCACTGTTATCAAAATAACTCATAAAATATAAGAAAGAGATAGATCAATGACTTCAAAAGTAGCCTCTTCAAGGGGGAAGCTCCTTTACATTACAGAAATGAACAATTCTTGGAGTATACAAATGACAAAACCTCCTTTATATATATAGGAGTCTAAGGGGTCACAATATAATCAGAGCTGACATAACAATAATAATGTAAGGGCAAAAAATAACAATAATGGGCTTCTATGGGTCATAATAGGAACAATATGGGGACATCATGGGCACAAAAATAACAATAAGGGGCTACAATGACAATAATAATAAGGGAATACAGTAGTATTATAGGGACCTAACATGCCCCTCTCCTTCAAAAAAGTGTTTTCCTCAACGCTTGAGTAGTTTTCTAGGATTTTCTATAAAATTCTCATCCTCTGATGTGTAATCTTCAGTGGGTAAGTTCTTCCCCTTGATGAGATACTTTGAAATTTATCAATTTCATAGCTATTGAGTTCTTGTTTCTGTGACTCCTTCAGGTTCCAATATGATTTTTTCTTGCTCGTCAAGTTCTGACAATATTGTTTGAACTCAGAGCTTGTCACCTATAACCTTATTTAAGTATTGAAACATGGAAAACTAGGTGCACTTGGGAAGATGCAGGAAGCTCTAATTTGTATGCCATAGTACCAATATTTTGCAACACCCTATAAATACCATATTACTTAGGTGATAATTTATTATCCTTCTAGGGTTTCTTGATGGACATTTGTTTGGATGGTTGTATCCGTAGAAATACCCACTAGCCTACATCAAAATTTTTTTCGCTATGATATTGATCTGTCTGCTGTTTCATTCTATTCTTCGCCAAAGTGAGGTTATCCTTTATGAGTTGGAGAACTTCTTTTTGATGCTCAATGATATTACATTGCTTGAACCTTACATTTTTATCTTAAATAAGATGTGATGGATGGTGGACAATATACATATAGTTCCATAAATGGGGTAATTTTTTCTGCAGTATGGAAGGAAGTGTTATACCACGATTCAATGAGAGACAACCATTTGACCCATTTTGTCAGTTTATTAGACACAACACAATGAAGATATCTTTCCAAAAATTTGTTCACTATCTCAGTTTCCTCATCAGATTGAGGATGATAAGATGAGCTATGAGCTAACTGAGTACCCAGATAAGAAAATAATTTTGTCCAAAAAAATCTAGTGAAAATGGGATCTTTGTCACTTACAATAACCTTTGGGTTTCCATGTAGCTTTGGAACTGTTTCCATAAATGCAGTAGCAACTGTACTGGCTCTAAATATATGAGATAATGGAAAAAATGTGCATCCTTGGTAAGTCTATCAACTACCACTATGATGACATGCTTTACTTCGGACTTGAATAAACTTGTGATAAAATCCATTGAAACCTCCTCCCAACATTGACTTGGAATGGATAAAGGTTGTAATAGTTTTGGGGTCTTAATTGTCTCAACTTTATTTTGTTGGAAAACCAAACATTCCGCCACAAACTTTTGAATATTAGATTTAAGGCCATCCCTAAAAAAATCCTTCTCAACCCTGTGGTAAGTTTTTAAAAATCCTAAGTGCCCTCCTAAGGGAGACGTGTACAATTGAAAAATAATATTTTGTTTGAGTTGGGAATTCTTACAGAGGTATAAGCGATCTTTGTACCATAATGAATAATTTTTCCAGCTAAATGTATCATTTGTACTGGGATCTTGCTGCAACATTTGAATGAGTTCCCACACTTCCTTGTCATTTTTCCATTCATCCCTTTCTTTGTTTATCCAATCATGTTGTATATTATAAATGACACAAAGAAATGCTTCCACATCCTCATACTTTTTTGAGAGTGCATCTACAACAATATTTTGCTTCCCCTTTTGTAGAATATTTCAAAGTCATAACCCAACATCTTTGTAACCCATTTTTCTACTCTTCTAAAGATAATCTTTAGTCTAAAAATTATTTAAGACTATCATGATCTTTTATTACCTTGACATTTCTTCCCATTAGGTAAGTTCACCATTTCTTAAGTGCACGTAGAATTGCCAACATTTTCTTCTCATAAATATCTTTGTGTAAATACTTTCCTTTGATTCGAAGAATTTCGAAAGCAATGGGTCTTTCTTCTTGCATTGAAACAACACCAATTCCATTTCATGAGACATCACATTCAACAACAAAGTTTTTTGTGAAGTCTGGCATAGCTAAGACTGGTTCTTGGCACACTGCCTCTTTAATATGTTCAAAGGCCTTCATTGGTTCTAGGGTCCAAGAAAATGCATCTTTATTTAGTATTGTTGTTAGAGCTGTTGTTATTCTCCCATAATTGTTAACAAACATGCGATAATACCATATCATCCTGAGAAATCCTTGCAGATGCTTTAGGGATGTGGGGATTTTATATTCCTTGATGACTTTAGATTTGCTAGGGTCTACCTTAACACCTTCATGAGATACAATATGACCCAGATATGCCCCCTCTTGTACTCCAAAGAAAGATTTGGATGTTTTTCAATATAATTGTTTCTCCTATAATAGTTTGAGCACCTTGTCGACATGTTGAACATGATCCTTCCAAGACTTGTTGTAGATTAGTATATCATATAAAAATAGTAACACAACTTTTTTAAGGAAGGGTTTGAAAATGGAATTCATCAAACCCTGAAATGTAGAAGGTGCATTAGTAAGGCCAAAAGGCGTGACCAAAAATTCATAATGACCCCCATGAGTTCTAAATGTTATTTTCAGAATTTATTCAGTGTTCATTATGATTTGATGATATCTTGAACAAAGATACAACTTGGTGAAGTAAATTTCTCCATGAAACTCATCAATTAATTCATCAATGATGGGAATGGGAAATTTATCTTTAATACTAAGCTTGTTGAGCTCCCCATAATCGGGACACATGCAGCATGATATATCCTTCTTGTGAACCAATATTACTCGATTAGAGAAAGAACTTTGATTAGGTTGAATTATACCACCCTCTAACATTTCTACAACCATACATTCAATTTCACTCTATTGGGCATAGGGATGCCTGTAAGGCCTAATGTTTGGAGGAACACTTCCTAGAATCAAATGAATATCATGATCATCATCAAAAATAAGTGGGAGGCCTTTGCGAGTCTCAAATACCTTGGAATGATTGTCCAAGGATTTTTGGAGATCTAGAGAAATAGATGATTTCGATGTGGGAACCTTTAGCAAACATAATTGTGCAATTCAGCCTCATTGTCCTTTCTTTAGAATATTTTCCATGCCATTAGAGTTGATTATCTTTCCCTGTTTCCCTGCGAGACCCCTTAATTAAACATCCTTTCCTTTCGAAAAAAATTTCAAGAAAAGTTCTTAAAAATTAAAATCTATTGAACCCAAAGTTTGTTTCCATCGGACTCCTAATGCACCATCAACACCAACCATTGGAACAGAAAGCATTGGACTATTCAATACAAATTCTCACTTGGGTAGGTTGATATTATATAACTTTCTAGAGAAATTTATGGTTCCTCCATTTGCAACCATCACTTGACCCTCTAGTGCTAGATATAGAAATAAATTCAATTCCTTGGCTATCTTATAATCAATAAAATTATGGGCACTGCCCGAATCAATCAAGACTATTACCTTTTTCTTCTTGATATGTCCTTCTATCTCCAAAGTTTGAGGAGTGGTAATTTCAGCCAATGCATTACAATATATAATTGGATTCATTTATTCTTTCTCTAAGGTTTTCTCCAGTTGTATATTCTCTTATTTTGACATTTCTTGTTCCTTTTCTTGCTACTCTTCACAAGATATGTAAAATAATTTATTCTCAGCACACTTATTATCTTTATTGTATTTGTTACCACAATTGTAACAAAGCCCTTTTTCTCTTTTTTCTTCCAATTGTTGTGGTGTCAACATTGTAGGTTTTGGAAGGCTAGGGGCAAAAAAACTTTCATCTTTATAGTTGTGAGTGGTAGGCTTCCTTACTGCCATAATTTTGCTTTCAAATTTTCTTACCAACCTGAATGTCTTCTCCACTAATTCAGGTCCCCAAAGGAAAAATTATGTTGGATGTTATCATTTAAAGTCCCTATGAACACATCAATCCTATGCTCCTCTGGAATATATTTTACCCATATATTCAATTTTTGGAAGTCTTGAATGTGCTCCACCATTGAGCCCTTTTGTTTGAGATTTATTAATTGGCTAAAAAAGGTGTTTCTTTTTGTATCCTTGTAATGTGCTATCATTTATTGCATAAAAATTGACCAAGTGAGAATTTGTTTATGAAAGAAAATCCATCTATACAATACAAATTGATTGGGTTCCAAATATAAAGTTGCAATGCATACATTTTGTGTGTTTTGCACATTATGGAGATCGAAATATTGCTCAATATGTAGTATCCATGTTATGGGATCCTTGCCATCAAAATTCCTCGTATCAATCTTTTGAACATGGTGGGTATTCAATCCAATGTTAGAATCTATTAAATCATGATTAACATTTCTTTTGTTATCATCATGAGTTTCCTTTACTACCCTTTCACCATTAGTAAGCATTTCTTGTAGTAACTTTGTCAAATCTATCCTCAAATTTTCCATGTTGCCTTTAAGCTTTGCTTCTATACCATCCATATTAGCTTCCATGCCATCCATATTAGCTTCCATTCCATTCTTTCAACCATCCATCTTAGCTTCCATTACTTTTCATGAGAGTGAAATTTGTTGGACTTGATCTCGTAATTTTGATATACCATGTTAGATTTCTTCCTCTTCTTCCTGTGTCATAGTAGATATTTTGAGTTGCTTACTTTTTGTTTTCATTTTATTTCTTTGGGTAATTAATAAATGATAATTATGCTTCAGAATTCCCTTTGAATCACTTAAAACTACTTTCTCAAACAAAACCTATGCAAATTTAAAAACAAAATAAACACTTTTTTTCCCTTTGTATAGGCTCAATATTGAAATGACTGTAACCCGGTGTTGCAGGTGACAACACCCTAGGCTATTGGGTTGAGAACGCCAACAATGCAAAGAGTAAACCACAACAAGAAATGCTCAGGAAATCAACCTCAATTCTTATTTTACTGAATTGTGCAAGAGTGTCCTTACCCGAAAGTTCTACGTTTGAGTAGATCCTGCAGGGTGAAAACCCTCAGCTTCTCTTGATGTCTTTGAAACCTAAAAATTATTCAAATGAAATATATACAGCAGTAGAAACATAAATCATGTTCATGATATTACCTTTAAACCATATAAATTAATAAACAATTACGCATCAATGTAAGATTTATAAACGAATTACAATATAAATCAATGCATACACACATCTAATATCAGCAACAACACAACATTCCTTTATTAATGTTGGCTACAAGTATAGTGGAGAAATATAACCTGATTCCTTCTCCAGCTCCAAGCAGAACTGTCCTTTAGATTCGTCCTTTCCTACCCTTAACAATCTTCCTCCATCACCAATACAAGGATATCTCAAGAAATATGAAGGATATCTCCAACAAGGAAACAACGGTTTCTTGAAGCTTTGGGGAGTGTAGGAGGCACAGGTATTTCGTTAGAAATGATTAGGGATAATATCACTATAGTATCAATATTTCATATCTTCATCCTTAAGGCCTTCCCATGGAGGTTTATTTATACTTCTCCAAATTAGTTATTTGAGTTGGGAAATAGTTGGGCCACGGGCAATAGGAGGTGAGTAACAGGTAAAACCCGTGAACTCCATTCAAAATTAAGGAAATTTAATTTCTTTAAATGTATTAACATATGTACGCGCGTTGGGTGTATGTTGACCCGTGTGTACACGCTTTTATCATAGGGCCAAGTAGCGTATAGGGAATAAAACATTGTTTTTAGATTTTGGACCAAGTTTAGAAGGAAGGGTTGCCCTAGGCCATAATCAGAGCATCAAATCTACCAAGAGTGGTAAATGGTTCTATAAAAAATGCCCCCTAATATATGAGGTAAGAAGCAAAACATGATGGGTGAAATGTATTAAATACATAAAAGGAATCATAACGAGACCAAGTAGGCTTTCACTAGAATTTAACCTACCAAGCCAGTGAAAGAGATCAGAAAGAAACTGATGTCTGAGGGGGGTATACCCATGCTCAGAAATAGTAAATCATGTCTGCATGTTAAGTACAGAAGTGGATCCAATATGAATACAAGTATAAAGGAACTGAAATTACATAATGGATCATCTAACCATAATCAAGAAGGTACATGTCTGAATATCACATATAAGTAGTTGATTAATGATGTTGAGGTATGAAGCTAATCACTATAGTCAAGAAAATTATCCAAATACTACCAAGTGAACGTGATGGAATAAATGGTACTACATTGCAACTCAGGTGCCAACATATAAGATATCGTTGTAAGGAACTGCACTATATAAGGCGGATGGTGTCAACTAGCAGAAACAGGAGCAACTCACAAGTGAACCAAGACATGTTGATGCAAGGATGACTGCCATGGCACATTTCGATAGAATGGGAATAAATGATATGAAGTTGACCATATGAGAAATCATTTGATTATCGGTCATTGATGTATACCATTAACAAACGCAAGGCTACTCACTGATAATGATGATGAGAATCAAGGTACCCAATACAATTAACATGTGTTAATAAATGAGTTGTAGTCCAACAATTGGAAGAATCTATCAATTAGGAGATAATGATGTTTTCCCACTGTCAATAGCTGTAAACCCTAAGGTACTACCAAATGGACTCTAGATATATTTCCCAAAGAAATGAGCTGAAGTCAATGGGAAAATATCTGCTAGAAGGAAGAAATTAAGGCATCCTTCATTAGTCTAGTGTTAGTGTAACTTGTAGGCCAATAATGTGGAAGGAATCAGATGAACAAAGTTGTAGTAACCCAACCGAAGCATGTTTCTAGCATACAGAGGATGTAGCCAGCGCATGATAGAAACCTTATGAACCAACCAATAATGAAGGCTAACACATAGGTAAGGAATCCACCAATAGGGTAAAAAAGAAACCAAGGCACTGCACGACTCCCAATGTGTGATAATGAAAGTTGATGTCGAACACAAGGTAAACCACTCAGTCAAATACCAATGATACTAATCAATGCCGACCACAAGGTAACCTATCAATAATGAAAATAGGGCCAGGGTGTGGTTCTAGATCTACCCTTAGAGAAATTTTTCATAGTCAATAAGAGCAATATCTGCCAGCAATAAGTCAATGGAGACCTTCTCAAACCGGCATGAGCAAAGGACCAATATATATTTTATGAAGAATTTGGTATCTACGGATCAATACTAATTCCCTAGATAAGTAGCTATATCTAGAACAATAGTTTAAAGCACTTTAACCTTTCTATATAAATAATAGATAAGACAAAGAGAATGGGAGGACATACTTGTACTTTTGCTTTCCTCTTGTCTCCTTTGTATCAGTCTTGTCCCTCCTTCCCATACTTAACACCCTTAAGAAGTACTCGTAAACATCAATAGAAGACAAAGAACCAATCAAAGAAAAAGATCTATTGATTACAAGTAAATGGAAAAGCATCATATATCAAGATAAGCATATGGAAAGAGCTGTAAATACTTTATTGAATAGAAGGAAGAATTACAACCATGAAGCCTGATTCGAAGTCACTTCTCCAGCTTTGATTCCATCCACATCACATTATAAACATGGAATTTCAGCAGCATAAAGACACTTACAATAGTCTCAATTCTCAAACTAACATTATCTCCTTACAATTCATCAAAGTCCATCCCCTTGATCACTTATATGAGTCCTCAATTTATAGGAAGATGGAGGATGTTTTCTCATCAATGAGGGTATTGAATGGCCTTCCATACTTAGAATTAGTTCCACGAAGGAAGGGATGAGAGGACATGAGGTATCTTAACTCATTCCTCATCCATTTTTGATCTCATAGGAGATGATAAGTGTGGGAATAATCTACAAGCTCTAGAAGATAATAATATTCCCCAAACCCTGTGTTAATTTCACTCAAACGCGCCCAACGCAGGTCAAAAAGGGCCTAACTGCTCAGGAGATCACCGTGGCATGGACATAACTGCTCTGCAGTGCACCCGTGTATGGGCCTACCTCTGCTAGTCCCTCTAGAGGTCATTTTAGGATGCCTTGAGGCCATGAAACTTTTTCAGAAGGAGGCATTCAAAAGGTTGACTTGTTTAGGGCATGCAACAACTGAAATTAGGGTTTGATGATCCCTGAAACACTGATCTAGATGATGGGAGTGATGTGCCCAAATGGATTTGTAACAGTTTCCCCCTAAAGCATGAAGTCGAAAAATGTTAATGTCTAGTGAAATGCTTTATGATGTGATGAGGTTCTGAAGTGGTTGATGACCTACATTGATTACAATACATTATATCATGATATTTTGATTTTTTGATTTTTTCTCATGAATTGCAGAGGGAAGGAATACCCATACTCATCATATAAAATTTCATTACAAGTACATAGACAATCATCTACAGATATAGACACATGATTGAAATGACCATCAATGTAAAGCCATTGTATGGATGATTTGGTACATTTCCTGAAATCGCAGCTCAGATGAATGAAACTAGATCTAGGCTCTTCTATCTCATTCAATTGTTTGCTCAAGTACGAGTCTAACCATGTGAATATGTAATCTGATGTCGAACAAGGGAAGACACTGTCTAATTACCACCTAATGATGTAAGCCGTTAATAGACGCGAGAGAAATCATCGATAACGATAATGATCCTTAAGGTGCTGTAGTACATTCTGAATGGTGTGAATGGATGCTTTGATTTCAAACACCATACAAAGTCTTTCGATCAAAGGCTAGTGACGTCAACCTATCGCCAAAAGCGAGAAAATTGCCATTCATGTATGCAAGCCTCAAGGTACTAGAAGTGTGTTTCTAAGTCAACTTCTTGGATAATGTGTTGATGTCAACAAGAATTGACTCGTCGCAAGAGAGCCTTGATGTATCCAACATCAACGACACGAAATGAGTGTAACTATTTTGGAGATGGAATTTGATTGACAACATAAGGATCAGGAATGGCAGTCATGAAAATGAAAGTTTATGGTATTGCAAAGGATGAATTTGGACTGAATGACTTCTCTTGAACATGTCTATGACAATGAAATGAATTGGTAGCATTAATCCAAAACAAAGTGATAGATGGTATGATAGAACAATGGTATGATAACCATCAATCTGATAACCCAACCCAAATAATCGCGGTGATGAAGTGAAATTGTCATGTTCAAGAGTGACCTGCTACAAAAAGTGGTTTACCACCTTTTCCATTTTCCCCAGTCATTGTTGACCAATACCTGTTTATTTTTAATCAATCCCGAGGAGGATTACATATGTTTGTTTTATAATTCCACCCTTCGTGTGAATCCATCGCTATGTGATTTTTTAACGAGTCTAGCGAAGGTGAAACTCGGTCTTTTCATGATCAACAAGTTTTTTGTTATTTGATATTTTAATGAGTCTAACTACAATGAAAACTTAGTCCTTTTCGTATTTAGACAGTTTGAAAAGGGACAAAAAGAAAAGTCCACAGGTTATTTTTCGTATATTTGTCTCTAAAGTCTAAAAAGGAGTAAACCAATACAAGAGAGAACCTATTGACCATGTTCGGTCAACGTATTTCTTTTTCGTACATAATCTACCTTAGCCCGAAAAATGGTTAAACTTATAATTAGTAGATTCCATTTCCAATCCTTTAGCGAGATGAAAAGGACAAGCGCTCAAAAATCTTTTCATAGTTAGAAAGTCTAAAAAGAGCTTAAAGAGGACTCCAATTTGAGGAAAGAGTGGTGTCTAGGATAGTAACTGGTTCCGGTGATGTTGTAACTTCTCAAAACATTTTGATTTATGTGAAGAGGCTAGCTAATATGACCACTTATTACAACTGTTCCTCAAAATAGATAAAAGAACCAAGTGACAGCGTATGATAAGCCAAGAAGATAGTGATGATGGAAGGAGAAAAAACAATGGTTATCTGATGGAAGAGGCTAATAGAATGGCAATCGTGAGGGTTAAAATGGAGATGGGTTCATTTTTACACAAACTTCAACCATAGGGATATATGCTTGGATTTGGTTTCATGTTTACACAAGCTTGAAATGAAAAACTATGCTTGAGATTCAGTTTCATTTTTAGACAAGCTTGAAACAAAGGACTATGCTTGAATTCAGTTTCATTTTTACACAAGCTTGAATCATGAAAAACTATTCTTGAGATTCATTTACATGCCCCCAGCTTGATGACTCAATTCTAGGTGAATGCCCCCCAAGCTTCATTACATTCAACTATGTAGAGTACTCGTGGCTATCAAGTGGATAGAATGAAGGCTCATTTACAAGATCAAGTGAAACACTCAACTGGGATTTTACGAGATCTACTCAAAGACTTAACTTGGAACTTTGCTCCAGGAGACCTTGTTTCATTTTTTAATGAGCTTGACACAAGGAAAGGAACACTTCTCAGATTCCTTGTTTCATTTTTTAACGAGCTTGACACAAGACAAGGAACTATGCTCATACTCCTTTGTTTCATTTTTTAATGAGGTTGACACAAGTCTAGGAACTATCCTCATATCCTTGGTTTCATTTTTTAATGAGGTTGACACAAGACAAGGAGTTATCCTCATGGGAGCTGTTTCATTTTTTAATGAGGTTGACACAGTAGAAGAACTATCTTGATTTTCCTCAATCACGACTTCCAAGAGGTTCTCATCAAATGGGAGAACAATGCTCTGGAAGGGATCCGTAGCAAGGAATCCATTAGAGAGATCTGGTTCCAATGCCCCTAGTATATAATGTACAACATCACTGAATTGATTGTCAGTTGATGTAGGCATGGAACAGGTTGCCACGTAATGAACCTGTGGTAGGGATGATACTATTGCTACAAAAATACCATTTAGGTAAGATGGTTGACTGGAAGACATATTTGGATTGGGAAATGAAAGTTGATCAATGGTGACAATTATACCTTCATGCAAGAATCACATCACTCAAAAGAGTGTTGAAACAATAGCTCCCATGTCATAAACATAGTCGCACCCAAGAAGTAAATTGTAATCTAAAGGGCCTGGGACTATGATCATATTGAGATAAACAATTTTTCCTCCCAAAGTAATAGGAAACTAAGGAAGGATCCCTAATGGTTGACGGGTTCCTGTCAAGCCGTACGAAGGGTATTTTTCACCTCTAATTACCTCACATTAACTTGTCAATTCAGGAATGATTTGTTATCTCAAAGAGTGTACTCAGTTTGAGGTGTTTATTTGTCAGAGTAATTCTAGTAGTATAGCTCAAGAAAATACAAGAGTAAACAGATGCTGTAAACAAGATCTACTTACAGCAAAATACTTTAAAAACTAAATCATGTGCTCAGAAAACTAAGAAATTTATCAGTCAAGGGTCCAGTAACACTAACTCATCCCTTTGGAAACTAATGTAAATAAAGGTAATCAAGGAATAGATCATAAATCTGGGGACTAGACAACAATTGCCAATGCCCACTACAATTTCAGATCGTTCTGCACACCAAAGCAACAATAACGCAGATAATAGGAAATGGAACAGTAATTAATAAATGGAACAACGACTAGAAAATGTAACAACAACTAAGTCTGATGAGCGGCAACACCTTAATCTACAGGAACAAGTGCAACAATCTTATCCTATAGAAATCAGATGGAAATCTTTACTTAAAGAACAAATCTGATAGCAAATTGAAATCGAACGACAAACAATTACCAATGAAATATAGAACAGTGCTTAGAGCCAACTATGAATATACAGTACCGAAATAAATAATACACACAACACACAGAGATATTAAGAGAAATAGTAATCTGAGTCTGATACCACAAATACTGATCTCAATTAGAAAGGATAACAATCGCAATTCAGAATGCAACAACAATGTCAATTTAATAGCAACCGTATTGAAGTATAAACCATAGACGAATACAACAATACCAACTTAAGAATATTACAGCTCGGCTACTCTGCAATTGAACAACAATAACATTCCATAAAGAACAGTAAATGAATTAAAGGAACAACAATATGCAATGAGGTTAGAATGAACAATATGACTTTCCTGTTGTAGAGAACGATATTGTGAATATAACAGAGCTGTGATATAAAATAACAGAACACCAGATTATCGATCAAAGCTGATAATGAAAACCACACATGAACTAAAGGTAATGGTATAGGAGCAAGTGTTCCACCAGGGCTGGGCCGTTAGCCTCCAGGGACACACCACTTGAAATTATTCCAGGACCAAAGATGGAACAACAACCAGATTCATATTAAAGCATTAAAACAGAGTTACAGTGGATCACATCTCAACAAGATTCGATGATCAAAGTTTCGAATACAGAGGAAAGTTACATAAAAATTAACTATCTCCTCCCGAGCTAGCAGTGCTTCCCTACTTATAATAGCTGAAGTGGAAATATCAAGGATGTGAAAATAGTTAAAGCAGCGATCCCTCAAGATCAAAGGATCCTAAGGGATTCGCCAAGCTGTTAATCCTCAGTTATTTAGTCGTTTTCTTGCACTGAGTCGATATCTCCTTTCCTTTCCTTGGCTGAGATGTTTTAATTTAGATTGTCTTGTTTGCATATGGTTCCCTGCCAAAGGGGCAACGGCTAGCTTGGCCCTGTCTTTTTCTTTGGAGTGGCAATCTTTATTTTTTCATTTTTCCTGCATAGGAAATGGAAATTATTAGTGTTTTCATGTTGCATATAAATCTTATAGATTTGTCATGATTTCCCATTATCTGCCTAGTTCATGATGCAAAGATGTTACGATTTCTAAAGAAAAGATGACAAAATAGTCAATAAAAACATACCTCCTTCAGTACTTCACACACCCCCCTGCTTACCGTTTTTCATGCCCTCATTAAAACATTGTAGTTGACATGTAAGGAAGTGAGAGAGTAGGCTGGAGATGGGATCTCACGAGGTGATCTACATCCATGATGCCTAACTGGATGTTCAAAAAGATGGTCTGTCTGACCCTCAGGCATTTCATATAGGGCTTGGTATCTAGGTGCAGGGTGCCAAATAATCGGATTCTGAAACCTATATCCTAACCAAGATGGCCCTGCCCTCAAGATAATTTCGCCATAGAGGTTCAAACGATCAATGGCTAACTTAAAGTACTTGTACTTAAATGGTTCCCTGAGTTGGATGTGCGGATTAGAGGTCTGATATCGAAACTTAGCAACTGCAATGGCAAGGTCCTTAATGGTAAAGAAGTATTCTATCCCTTGCTGATTGATTGTTGTATGAATGGGTCCTAACGCGTCAATCACGCTGGGAGTCCTCATGAGGCTCTTGTGTTTGTTCCATAACTGTAATGGATCTCTAGGCTCAGCTCTTACCCATAAGTCTAATCTGTTTTCTTGTCTTTGGAAGGCATTATATGCTTTAAGCCATTTGATTTGATTAACTCCAAACAAAATAAATGCCTGCAGTTGGATATCCCCAATGAAAGGGCCAGGGTTCTGCTCTGTCTATTGATCTAACACAAGGTTATGCAGATAGAATTCACATAGTCATCTTTGAACCTTTCCTCCATAGTGCTTATAACAATTTATAAAATCATCAATGGTATTAATTTGCATAGGGGCTCCTGCTTTGACGGACTTAATTTTCAATTGCAAATATCATTCCATTAGAAAAAGGGCATAATTCTTGGCAGGGACTCTACATGCTAGGACGTCAGTGTAGAAAGAGCATAAGCTATCCATCTGTCTAATAACTACATCTAATCTATGAGTTACATTTGCGACCTTTTCTTATTCTTTTCACCATCCTTCAAAGGCTGGCTTTCGGATAAATTGACATTCCTCAGCTGTTGTTGTAATTCTTCATACTTTCCTCGAGAAACCATTTGTTCCGTGAGTTTTTCTACTACTTGCTGAGCTTGCATCAAACCCTCTCGTAGGGTTACTGTCCTCGGATCGTTGTCCCATGTAGTAGTGGCCAGTGGAAGATTTACTTGAATCTTCTTATTATGTCGCCTTATGTTTATAGTCTGTATCCCTTCAGAGGACTATGCCTCTATCTGAACTTCCTTGTCACAGGACGATATATCGTCTGTTTGCACTTCAACATGAGCAACAGTGGAATGTTGTTCCTTTTTCTTTTGAACGGTAGTCTACACTTTAACAAGAGTTTGAACAGCAGACTGTTCTTCAACAGTGGTTTGAATAGCAGACTGTTCTTCGATAGGGTTTTGAACAGCAGGCTGAACAGGGGTACTTCGAACCTTTTTCTTGGGGGGTCTCACTGGAGTAGCTACATGTCTTCCCCCTGAAGTTCTTTTTGCTCTCTTTCTCATTCTCAAAACCCTGATTTGTTGTCGAAGTCGAGCTATCACATTCAGTAATCTTTGTTGTTCTTTTCATAATCGTTTAATTTCTTCTATTTCCTTGGAAGGAATAACTATCTATTTACTCGGACCTAGACTGTTATCTTGGCCAATTCCATGGTTTTCCTCTTGGGATGCTCCTTCACTATTTTGTTTAGGTTTCTCAGGAGTAGAAACCCTAGCTCGCTCTGTTTTTGCCTGGGTAACTGCTTTGTCCACCCCTTCCTCTTCATGCAATTTTTCCGGTGTAGTCTGGCTAGGAGTGGATTGATCCCCTTCTATATCTTCATCATTTTCTTCACCTGTCATACTTTCATCATGAACATAATGATTCTCTTCATTCTCTTCCTCGTCACACAATTCTTTGGGTGCATTTTTATCCTGAGCAGAATGATTTTTTGGTTCTTCCTCAATCTGGAGGCCTAGCGGGCTGAGAGGCTGGCCATATTCACCCATATTAGCCAAAATTTTGGCCAATTCGTCCTCTTGCAATGGATTTTGCAATGGACTTTCTTCGCGTTGCTCTATCTCCGCCTCCACCTACTGAGGCTGCTCGGTCTCTTCCTTTGTTTCTCCTTCCTCATTTCCTCCCACTTCTTTCTCATTCTCTTCTCCTTCTAATTGTAGGGGTTACTTGTCCCCTCAACCATCTATCTCCATAGGTTGGTTGGTACTCCCTTGGGGATTTTCCAACCTCCCTCTAGTCTGTGCCAATCTAACTGATTTTCTCCATTTTGATGGTTTATTTGGTGTACTAGCAGTATGTTTGCATTTTGGTGCTGGCGGAGTTGGTGCCCCATCTATCATAGCAATTAGTTCTTCCTAGCTGCTTTTCTGCTCAGCAAGCCTGTGGCTAACTATCAGTCGTATTAGTCCATGGTGACTTACTACCGATTCTACATGTTGTGACTTTTTCGTGCTTCGGGCAACATCATGAAGTAATGAATTTAAAAATGTAGGTAGGTTCACAAAGCATTTCTCTTTTAATAAAGCTAAGATTTTAAGGTGTCGTGGTCTTACCACGTCTTTCCTGCCTTCATAGGTGATGTAGCTATGGATGATCTTCGCCAATTCTGCCATTGCCAAGATTTCCTGTGCAGTGTCAGAAACTGTCAATACCTGTGGTTCTCTTCAAATTGACCTTCCTCCGATTCTTTAGTTCACTGTAAAAATGTAGAGAAAGCAATGGGACAACAGACTGTTCAAATTGTTAGAAACATAGAGAAAATAGCAAAATTGCAAGGCTCATTCAAATCTTACTAATTGTTGCAGACTATGATACGGAAATATCTTAGGAACAGCAAGGCATGCAAATTGAAAAACTAGACACCGTTAAGCCTTGTTATTCCTGAGCAAGAGTTTGACGAATAATAGCCTGACACGTATGTCAGCAAATTATGAAGTCAGCCCCCCCACCCCCCCCCCACCGCAATGTGATAGGCCATCGTCGGCCGTCAAATGAAGGAGCGGTGGGCCGATCTATTCTAGTATAGGGTCATAAAGGAACAATGTATGCCACGATGCCATGTTTACAAAAGGAGCAGATTACCAAAATCGAGTTGTATAACAGGATCACTTAATAAATAAGAAAATGAGGTTACATGACGCGAGGCTAGGAAGATAGGACAGCTGATGTGCACAATGAGCGTAATGCGATCATTGTCTACTTTTCCCGTCATGATTGGTTATGATGGATTTTCATGTTTTTAAGGGTTCAGGGAAGTGATATGCATAATCTTATTTGACAGATTACAAAGGTATAGAACAGAGAAGGGTATTAATGATTACTATTGGTGTATAAGAAATGTGACTTCAATACCATTAACAGAGCTCTGCTACCGACAGGTGTCCATAATTTTGGTAGAGTTGTTTGTTTCACCCATGGAACCATGATCCTTTATGTATGCCTAGGAAGTATTGTTTAGTGTCAAAATGGAGGTCATTATGCTAGCTTGGTAACCAACTAAATCATAATGCCATTCACTAGGAAGGAGTGAAAAGTGGGTAGGCCTGCTCGTGATGAGACCTCCTGTTCCAAGGACTCTTCATTTTTTCTAATGTGCCTCTTGGACCATATCCCTAGTGTGGTGGCCATAGTGGGAATGCCACTTCACTTTCTTCCTTATGATAATGGTAGGCTGGCTCTTGATGAGACCCCCTATCCTCCATTTGACAATTCAAAACATTCTTCTTTCTTTCTTTTTTTTATAAAATGCTTTCCTATTTATACACAAAGGGTGGTTCGACCCTCCTTAAGAGTAGGAATGGTGGAAGAAGTCTTAACATCTCCATAGAAAAGTATAAACCATTTGTTCTTATTCCTTAATAATGATCCAAGAGGATTATGGGAATTTAAAAAAAACCAGCATGATAAAGATGACCAATCATGTCAGTATCAGTAGGGTAATGACAGCAAAAGTGATGAATAATTGTGTCCTTCCTTTGTTCCTCTTTATCAATTCACAACAATTTCTTGTAAAAGTACCGATTTTATATAATTTGCTACTTTTAGTATGCTCTAGATTTTTATCCATTGCATGAGTGTATAGCTGTGCTCCAAAAGACCTAAAACAATAGGAACAGTGGGTATCTTTAGGCATAGGTAAAAGGAATACGAGAATATTGTCGTTTAATAAAAAGGAAGGACAAAGGAATTCAAGTGTCGTTCCTTTGAAAAAGGAATAGTAAAAAACCAAAAGTGTCGTTCCTTTGGAAAGGAACAACAAAAACTGAACATGTCGTTCCTTTAGAAAAGGAACAACATAAAACCAAAAGTGTTGTTCCTTTGGAAAAGGAACAGTAGAAATGCAAGTACTAAAAGTGTCGTTCCTTTGGAAAAGGAACAGCAAAAACGCAAATGTCGTTCCTTTGGAAAATGAACAACAAAAATCAAAAAGTGTTGTTCCTTCGGAAAAGGAACTGCAGAAAACTCAAATGTCATTCCTTTGGAAAAGGAACAACAAAAATCAAAAGTGTTGTTCCTTTGGAAAAGGAATAGCAGAACACTCAAATTTTGTTCCTTTGGAAAAGGAACAACAGAAATCAAAAGTGTTGTTCCTTTGGAAAAGGAACAGCAGAACACTCAAATGCCGTTCCTTTGGAAAAGGAACAGAAAAAATCAAAAGTGTTATTCTTTTGGAAAAGGAATAGCAGAACATTCAAATATCATTCCTTTGGAAAAGGAACAGCAAAAAACAAAAGTGTCGTTCCTTTGGAAAAGGAATATCAGAACACTCAAATGTCATTCCTTTGGAAAATGAACAGCAAGATGAAAATGAAAAAAAGGAACGACTGAAACAAATGGTGTTGTTCTTTTGAAAAAGGAACAATAAACAAAAATGCTATCCCTTTGGAAAAGGAATAACAGTAATGTCAAACGTGAACACAAATGCTATCCCTTCAGAAAAGGAACATAAAAAATGACAGTGTTGTTTCTTCTGAAAATGGAACAACAGAAAAAATGCAAATACAAAAATATATACAAAACAAAGAAATTATGTACAAAGTATAAAAATAGGTGAATCACTTAATGAATCATAGGTGAGGAAGAATTCTCTTCCTCGTGTAGAATTTGCATATTGGAGTCTTCGCGTAGTTGTTGGCAGAAGGATTCTCGACTAAGTGGTTTGCGATATAATTGAACTCGGTGGCCATTTACTTTAAATGTATGTCCAAGTCTGTCAATAGTGACTAGAGTAAGGGTGCCATTATCATGTACCTTCTAGATTTCATATGGCCCCAGGCAGCGAGTCTGAAGTTTCTTGAGAAAATCCTGAAACCTGGAATCGTATAAGAGCGCCCAGTCTCCTTCGCGGAACACTTTGTTTTAATGAGAGTGTCATGCCATTTAGCTCACTGTTGTTGGATTAATGTAGTATGTTGAAGGGTAGAGAGCCTAATTTCATCTAGCTCATTGATCTGCTGTAATCTATTAATTTGTGGCTCATTTAGATCTAGGCCTACTTCTTGTGCTGTTCGTAATGTTTGGATTTCGAATTCTACGGGGAAAATAGGTTGCTTTCCAAACACCAATTGGTATGGTGAATAGTCAGTAGTGCTTCTCCATGTTGTTCTGTAGGCCCACAAGGCTTCTGGTAGTCTTGCAGCCCAATCGCGTCTATGTGACGCAATGGTTTTTGTCAAGATTGCTTCTATTATTTTGTTGCTGCTTTGTACTTGATTTTTTGCCTGTGGGTGGTATGGAGTAGTAATTTTATGCTGGATATGATAGTTTTTAAGTGTTGCAGCAATCTTGTTACCAGCGAACTATGGTCCACCATCTGTAATTATGTCTCTTGGAAGCCCAGATCGCACAAATATATGAAACAGGAACTGTATGACATAATCCCCTGTAGCTCTCGGTAATGCTTCTGCTTCAACCCATTTGGTGACATATTCTGTTGCCACCAGAATATATTATTTCTAGTTCGAGGATGCGTTAATTGGACCAAAAAATCAAGTGCCCATCGCTCGAATGGTTCAATAACCAATTGTGGGTTCACGAGCATTTTGTTGGACTGGCCAGGGCGTCCTACCTTTCACAACTGTCACAAGCTTGAACAAACTTATTTGCGTCTTTGAAGATCGTAGGCCAATAATACGCTATTTGTATTACCTTATGTCTAGTTCTCTTATCGGAAAAGTGTCCGCCACATGGTCTGTCGTGACAAGCTTTCAAAATATCAAAAATTTCATCCTCTCGGACACATCTCATGATGTGCATATCTGCTCCTGTATGGAACAGGTAGCCCCCAATCTAGGAAAATCGAGCACTTTGCTGGACAATCTGTTTTCGTTCATTAGGGGTCAGATGTTTTGGTAATTTACCTACTACTAAGTAATTCGCAACATCAACATACCATGGTGTTTTAATAGTGATAGAAAACAAATTCTCATCTGGAAATTGATCTTCAACTGTTGCTGCGTCCACTGGTTTTGGCATCCGCTAGAGAAAGTCAGCTACATGGTTTTCTTTTCCAACTCTGTCCTTGATTGTAATATCAAATTCCTGCAATAAAATTAGCCATCTAGTTATTCTACCATTTGTGATTGGTTTATTTGCTAAATATTTTATGGCAGAGTGATCTGTATGCAAGATAACATGATATCCAGTAATGTAATGCCTGAACTTATTGATAGCATGGATTACAGCTAGAAATTCCTTTTTAGTAATAGTATAATTCAATTCAGTAGGGGATAAGTTCTTGCTAATATAATAAATTGAATATGGTCTTTTATCTTCTTCCTGCCCAAGGACTGCTCCAATAGTTGTATCTGAGGCATCTGATGAAATCCGGAATGGAAGGTCCCAATTTGGTCCTCAAAGGACCGGAGCTGTGGACACAAGCTTCTTCAGATCCTGAAAAGCACGGTCATATTTTTCTGTCCAAGGAAAGTCAACATTACCTGTCAGTCCATATAGAGGTGTAGCAATATGTGAAAAATGTTCTATAAACCTTCTATAATAACCAGAGAATCCGAGAAAACTACGTACCTCTATTTGAGTGGTAGAAGTGGGAATTAGCAAAATTATTTGAATTTTCGCTGGGTCTACTTGTATACCAGCTGCCGAGATATATTGGCCTAGAATAAGTCCTTCATTCATCATCATATAGCATTCTTCATGGCTTAAGAAAAGCTTGGTGGCAATGCAGTGCTGCAGGACTTTTTCTAGTGTGTCCAATGCTGGGTCAAAATCATCTCTATATGGTGTAAAATCATCCATGTAAACTTCAAGCCCCTCATTTATTAGGTCTAAAAAAATGTTGAGGATAGCTCTTTGAAATGTGGCAAGAGCATTGCATAAGCCAAAAGGTAGAACTATGTAGGCAAATGTTCCCTAAGGACAAGTAAAAGTGGCTTTGTCTTGGTCTTCAGGGGCAATCTGAATCTGATTGTATCCACTGAAGCCATCTAAGAAAGAAAAAAATTTCTTTCCCGCTAGAGTGTCTAATACTTGATCAATGAATGGAAGGGGAAAGTGGTCTTTTTGTGTTGCTTTGTTTAATTCTCTATAGTCTACACAAATCCTCCACTTTCCATTGTTTTTTGGTACCACAACAAGTGTAGAGACCCATTTACTATCGGAGATAGGGTAGATGAAGTTAACATCTAAAAGTTTTTGAAGTTCAGCTTTTACAATGTCTTTTAGATGAGGATTAAGTCTCGTATGTGGTTGGCGAACATGTCTCGCATCATTTTCTATGTAAATGTGGTGTGCACATAACTGGGGATCAAATCCTTTCATATCAGGGTAGTCCCATGCAAATGCTTCTTTATGTTTCCTCAATAATTGAATGAGCTTATTTTCTTGTTCGGAAGTCAGGTTGGCACTAATGTTTAAAGTCTTTCCTGGCTCAATTTCCACAATTTTTCTATTCGAAACAGAGGTAGTAGGTATTGTTTGATGATGTGTATCTTTAAGAAGACCCTCTTCTAATTCATTATCAAATGCTGCTTCTATCATGTTACATTGTACGTGGGATCTGGGTTCAGCTTGGCTAATGAAATTATTAATGGCATCATCTTCTGTTTAGTATTTGAAATCGAGGGCCTCTTATATGGTTAATGGATATCTAATATTTTCAGTGAGGTATGATACAAGATGCTTGTTAGTTTTTATTATTGTGACACTTGGCTGTGCTGGGGGGTATAAAGCTAGATTCTTAATATTTGTCCCCCTAGTGATGGTCATATTACCTTGTTGGTAGCCAATATAAGCATCGGCAGTTGCGAGCCAAGGTCTGCCTAAGATCAATGGATGTCCATCAAGTCCATTTTTGGGGTGTATTATCAGAAAATTGGCCAGATATTCCCAGAAGTAAACAGATACCATAACATCATGTAGTGCAACTAGTTCTTATAAAGTAGAGGTTGGTTCTACTGATGCAATGCCCAATTTTTGGCAAGTAGTGGTTGTTAAGATGTTAATTGCGGCTCGTAGATAAACTAAGGCATTTGAGAAGGTTTGACCATAGATTTGTACCATTACTATTGGATTTCCTGGGTCTTCATATTTAATGGGTGTTTCTTTTCCTGATAATAAGTCAGATAAAGTGCCAACTACTTGGACTTTTGGATTATTTTTTATTATCCTCCTTGGTTTCTTTATACATAGTTCTTTGATAATCTTTGCATATATCGGGATGTCTTAAATGGCTTGGAGGAGCGGGATTTTTATGTACAGGTTTCGTAATTCTCTTAGAATGTCAAAATCAGGATATTGTATAGGTCGAGGTATAATTAAACGTTCTGGGAATGTAGGAAAGGATGTGGTTGCTGGATCATGAATTTTGTTGTCTCGTCACGTCCTCTTCTTGTGATGTATGTTCTACAGGTAACTGATTTTCAACTTGAACCATTTTATCTCTCTCTGTTTCAATGATACGCCCAGATATTAATTGAATGTCATTACACTCCCTTAGATCGGTTCCTATCTCTGATGTTTCAATTATTTGAATGGACTGGACTGATATGTTATTTGGATTGGGGTTGGGTTGGGCTGGGAGTTGCGGCCTTAAGTTAGACTGGGGGTTTTGTTGTAGGGCTGGCAGTGTAGGTTGAGGGAGCGGGATGGTTCCTACTGGCTGATTCATCGGTCTTTGCCAGTTTGTCTACCAGGTTTGACTCTGTGAAGTAGGAGGGGTCCATTGTGGTGGATAAGCATTGTTTTGCCAATATGGTGGGGTATAGGGAAAGTTTGGCCAATTGGGTTGGCTTGCTTGATTTGGCCATGGAGATGATGAAGGGAATGATTGCTATGACTAGTTCGAGAAGGGAGGTTGATTTTTACACATTGAATTATATTGTTGAGCATAATATTACGGAGGCTGGAAAGAAGAAGGTGGGTCTGAAAACATACCTATTTTTCGTGGCTGCCATTGACAGCGCTGATTAAGTAGATACACTGATTCTGGCTCTTCTTCCGCTTCCTTGTATACTGCTTTCAATCAAGGAAGTGAGGGACACTCCTTGTGGCTATGTTTCTTTCTACATCTGGGACAGAACATTGCCAAATTCTGTTCTGCTTCTGCTTGCTTTTGTTTGGCCTGCATAATATCAAGTTTTGTTGTCAGCGTCCCCAATATGTCAGTTTTAAAATTTTCTAATAAATTTCCAATTTCTACACGAGTTACTCCTTCTGCCGAAATTCTATTATCTCTTACAAATCGATCATGTTTGGTTGGTTTTAGCCTTGTGCTACCTCTCGAGCTCCTGATACATAAATCAATAATGTCAGCAAAATTTTCTTGATAAATATCTCCTTTCCCCATAATGTTTAATGTCTCAATCCGTTGTTCCTTCATTCCCCTAATTAATGTTGTTTCTAATACATTATCATGTAAGGGTAATGATGCATAAGGATATCTTTGAAGATTATACTGGAATCGTTCAACATACTCTTCTAATGTTTCATTTGGTTTAGCTACCATCTGAAATATTTCATTTTTTAACTCTTGAGACCTACAATAGTCCTAATATTTTTTTAGAAAAGTCTCTTTCATTTGATCCCAATTATTTATAACACCACCACCTAATCCCATAAACCATCTTAAAGCAGCTCCTTTTAATGTAGAGTGAAATAATTTCAGTTTCTGGGGATCGGTGGTATAGTCATATCCTCTACACAGCACATCGAATTCAAATAGAAATGCATCCGGATCTTCTGATGTAATTCCATGGAATGTAGGGATATGATGAAGAGGAATTTCTTTCATAGGTGCATTAGTTTCCGTATCGACAATGGGTTATCACAGTGTAGAGGTTTGGGTGTTAGGCTGATTCTAGGCCATTTGGTCAAATATATGCCAATAGCCTTCTGGGATATCTAGGAGGGTATTCCTAGGTTGTCGAGGGGGAATGGCTCTAATGGGGATGGCCTTGACAACACTTCCTTTATCTAGGATGATGAGAGTGCCTAATGTCTTGGGGGATTTAGGTTCTTGAATTTTGTTATAAATGATTTTTGCAACAGTTCCCTTATCTGGGCTACTTAATGGCTAAATTACCCTAAGAGGAGATTTTGGTTCTTCAACTTCTCCTGTTTCTCCTCTTCCTTCACAGAGATTGCTAAGGTTCTGTTCCTACAATGATTTTAGGCTATAATTTTCAATTTCTTTAAAATCTTGCTCTTCGGTTTGGCTGTGCACCTCAGCAAAGCCTACAGATGGTGATCTTGTGGCCTGAAGGGAACTAGTAGGCTATCTAGAAGTAAATTTTCTAGGTCCTACTGAAGGCTGAGATTATGCTTTCTTAAGGATTTCGTCTATAAAGGTTGATCAGCCAAGGATCACTAGCCCCTTAGCATTATCATACTTGGGTAGAGGTTTGGGATTCTTTTCTGGCTTTTTCTGCTTAGTCATGCACACAAATCAACTGCTAGGTTCTACCCAAAGAAAATAGCAACAATTCTGTAGGAAAGTGGGCAAGGGAGCAGGGCTATTACATACTCCACACGTAGGTTCTTACCTTCCATTTTTAAAACCCAGTTCTTTCCTAACAGGTTCTTACACTACTCTAAAAAAGAGACAAATGGCTACACTCTTCCCCAATAATGGTGCCAAAATGTCAAGCCATAAGAAGGGTATTTTTCACCTCTAATTACCTCACATTAACTTGTCAATCGAGGAACAATTTTTTATCTCAAAGAGTGTACTCAGTTTGAGGCGGTCATTTGTTAGAGTAATGCTAGTAGTATAGCTCAAGAAAATACAAGAGTAAACAGATGCTGGAAACAAGATCTACTTACAGCAAAATACTTTAAAAACTAAATCATGCGCTCAGAAAACTAAGCAATTTATCAGTCAAGCATCCAGTAACAATAACTCATCCCTTTGGAAACTGATGTAAATAAAGGTAATCAAGGAACAGATCATCAATCTGGGGACTAGACAACCAATGCCAATGCCCACTATAGTTTCAGATCGTTTTGCACGCCAAAGCAACAATAACGCAGATAATACAAAATGGAACAATAATTAATAAGTGGATCAACAACTAGAAAATGTAACAGCAACTAAATCTGATGAGCAGCAACACCTTAATCTATAGGAACAAGTGCAACAATCTTATCCTAGAGAAATCAGATGGCAATCTTTACTTATAGGACAAATCGGACAACAAATAGAAATGGAAGGGCAACCAATTACCAATGAAATATAGAACAATGCTTAGAGCTAATTGTGAATATACAGTACCGAAATAAATAATACACACAACACACAAAGGTATTAAGAGAAATATTAATCTGAGTCTGATACCACAAATATTGATTTCAGTTAGAAAGGATAATGATCACAATTCATAATGGAACAACAATGTCAATTAAACAGCAATCATAATGAAGTATAAACCATGGACGAATATAGCAATACCAACTTAAGAATATTACAACTCGGTTACTCTGAAATTGAACAGAAATAGCATTCTGTAAAGAATAGTAAATGACTTAAAGGAACAACAATATTTTACAAGGTCAGAATGAACAATATGACTTTCCTGTTGCAGAGAACGATATTGTAAATATAACATAGCTACGATATAAAGTAACAAAACACCAAATTACCAATCAAAGCTGATAATGAAAACCACACACGAACTAAAGGTAATGGTACAGGAGCAATTGTTCCACCAGGGCCAGGCCCTTAGCCTCTAGGGACATACCACTTGAAATTATTCCAGGATCAAAGATGGAGCAAAAACTAGATTCTGTGGATCACATCTCAACAAGAGTCGATGATCAAAATTTTGAATACAGAGCAAAGTTACATAAAAATTAATAGTCTCCTCCCGGGCTAGCAGTGTTGCCCCTACTTATAAGAGTTAAAGAAAATATATCAAGGATGCGAAAATAGTTAAAGCAGCGATCCCTCAGGATCAAAGGATCCTGAGGGATTCGCCAAGCTGTTAATCCTCAGTTATCTGGTCGTTTTCTTGCGCCGAGTCGATATCTCCTTTTCCTTTCCTTGGCTAAGATGTTTTAATTTAGATCGTCTTGTTTGCATATGCTTCCCCACCAAAGGGACAGTGGTTAGCTTGGTCCTGCCCTTTTCTTTGGAGTGGCAATCTTTAGTATTTCCCTTTTCCTGCATAGGAAAAGGCAATTGTTAGTGTTTTCATGTTGCATATAAATCTTATAGATTTGTAATGATTTCCCATTATCTACCTAGCTCATGACGTAAAGATGTTATGAGTTCTAAAGAAGAGATGACAAAATAGTCAATAAAAACATACCTTCTTCAATACTCCACAGTTCCTCTGTTAAAAGCCAACAGATTTTGGGTAACAGGAACAAGTGGCGGTGAACCGAGCACTTGCCAAGTAGTGGAGGAAAGGATACTCATAGATGCACCTTCATCTATAATAGTTCTAGATACAACCATATTACAAACCTGTACTATGATCTGGAAAGGCACATAAGAAGGAAGACGACATCCTACCAGTCGATTCCAATCAAAGGAAGTGACTATAATGCTTGGAGGGGGTACCGTAGAAATGGGAGAATTAACCCCTTCAGTTATGAGAGTGGGAGGAGTTTCCTCCTGTCTTGATAGAATAAGAGGATTTCCCCCAATCTCATTAGAATATGAAGAAACAAAAACAACTTGAGTGGTATCATATTCACTCTCTTCGGGAAAGGTACGATTAATTGAAGGTGAAATCAGGTCAACTGTTTCCTCGACCTGTGATTGGTCAGGTATATACTCATGGGATTCACATTTAGAGAGAGTGGGTTTGACTAATGGTTGACTTGTGTCAGGAACATTCTCAACCAGTGAAGGATTAAGGGAGAGTCTCATGTAACTAGATGGAAGTTGCTGCGGAGAAGTAGGATGGTTATCCAACACTTTTTGGGCTTCATCTAGATAGGGACAAAGGTGAATGAGGTAATTCCCTTAACACAACCTACAAGGAAACTTAACTTTACCCTTTTTTCCATGAACGTTACTACCACTAGTTGATGGTGTGTCACCAGCATGATCTCTAGAAGTTGATGACATAGGATGATGTGAACGAGAAGACCATTCTTCTAAGATCCGAGGAATTCCAAAACAATTTTGAAGAATATGGTCTCCCGTACAAAGTTTCCATGGATATCGAATTTTGTGAGGCTTATCAGATGGTTACTCCTCAGAAGGTGCATTCAAAGCAATGGTTGTTTGGTTGTCCCCTTGTTGAATTTTATTCTTCTTCTTCTTCCCTTTCTTCTTCTTCTTAGCCACCTAGTTACTAGTGCCAATACTTTCACCAGGCGAAGAGGAAGAAGTGGAGGAAGAAACGACCAAGGAATAAGGAAAATGGTCAACTTTAGGATCAGCTAGAGGTTGATTTTGTCGAGTTGGAGGAGTACTCGATTGCGGAGAAATCATGACATTTTGAACCAAAGAGGCTGAAAATAACCATACTGGAAAGCCAATGGTAAGTCTTGAAGGGGACAATGTAGCCATATAAGGAGCACCAGTATTTCCGAAAGGAGGAAAAGGACTAGGATTCCCATCAAAAGGAATTCATTGATCGGTGGAATTCGGATTTGTCACCATATGTCTCAACCTAAGATCAACTAAGGTGTGAGTGTGGAGGATGTTATCTGTGGTCAATTAATTTTATTTTAATCAAAGTAACATAACAAAACAAAAGAGGGATAATCTAGGCAAAAGGTTTACCAAGCAACTGTGAATTGCAGAATACCCCTTGGCGAAACGACAAGTACGGGTAGGATATCTTCCCAAATGTTGTGTTCAACATATCACATTGTACAAGGCAGACGACTCGGTTACCTAAGGATGGATAGCAACCTAGTGTTGTTCTCCCATATATACCCAAAATTACGTGGAGACCCAATCCGTATTAGTGTTGTCTAATGCAAAACCACACAGTGAGAGAATTCCCATATAATTTATGTACTGTAACACCACCCTATATACCCAAAGGTACATGGATGAGCTACGATATACTCACGTACGTGGAATGTGATATCACACTCGAGATGTATTGCAAAAATGTTAGCAACAGTTACTATGTTTTACGACACTAGAACACGTCTCTAGCCTAGAACCTCTTAATGTTATTCGTTAGGTGACAATGCTCCATTAGGTAAATTGAAGTTAATTTTAAGTTGATCTTTCTTAAGAATTCACCTTTCAAGGTTCACCACATGATGTATTTTCAATTCCTAGAATGCAACTAATATGATAAGAATTCTTTCCATTCAATTTAACAATGAAAAACTTAGCTAATAGGGAAAGAGCAATCAAACTTCTTTTAATTAAAGAGAAAAGAGCACACTCTAATGAAATTTCCCTAAATTATTCCCATGAGCACACACAAACTTTTTCAACGCACGATGCAATTTTTTCTTTTGTATTCCCTTAATGTTATGATGAACAAAAATGGAAACTAATGCACATACAATCAACCAATCTTTTTACAAGAACAAAGACTTTACGACAGTTCTGTTTCGAAGGAAAATAGGACTTTTATGGAACTTTCTTTCGAACAAAGAGTAATCGACTATAATCTAACTTTGATGATGAATTGATGATGAAAAGGAAATCATTTAAGAAACATTAGTCAATGAAGTCAAAGTAGGGCTAGAAAAGGAGATACAATCTTGATTTCAGAGACAAGCATCATTGATCTTTCAGCAAACAATCAAACAAAAGAAATTTGGTAAAAAACCCTATCCAAAGGTGGAAAATTGACCCAAGGAGGATCAGCGCAGCCCTGAATGGGAGACAATGTGCTTCAGAGCACTGTCCCTAAGCCAAGGGTGCTCTGCAGCGCATTGAGTCCCTCACAAGCCTGCGTTGGTGATAATAAGCCATTTCAAGAGGCAAATAAACAAAGTTTTTGACCAAAATTCACTTCAACAAGGTTGAAATACAATCGATGAAAGGAATTAAGGTCTACTAGAGTGTCCTAGGATGTGTATCAGCTACTTGGAACGATGTTCGGCTCCCCAGTATGGTCGCCAATTTGTTATCACGAATTTCGTATCTACATATATATACTAATTCGCTAGATAAGTAGCCATATCTAGAACAAAAGTTTGAAGCACTTTAACCTTTATCTATAAACAATAGATAAGACAAAGAGAATGAGAGGACCTACTTGTACTTTTTATTTCCTCTTGTCTCCTTTGTCTCGGTCCTGTCGCTCCTTCCCGTACTTAGCACACTTGAGAAATACCTGTAAACATCAACAGAAGACAAAAAACCAATCAAAGCAAAAGATCTATTGATCACAAGTAAATGGAATGAGATACATTCACACATGTAAGCGTCATATATCAAGATAAGCATATGGAAAAAGGTGTAAATACTTTATGGAATAGAAGGAAGAATTACAACCATGAAGCCTGATTCGAAGTCACTCCTCCAGCTTTGGTTCCATCCACATCACATCATAAGCATGACATTTCGGCAGCATAACGACACTTACAATAGTCTCAATTCTCAAACTAGCATTATCTCCTTACAATTCATCAAAGTCCAGCCCCTTGATCACTTAGAGGAGTGCTCAATTTATAGGAAGATGGAGGAGGTTATGTCATCAATGAGGGTATTGAATAGCTTTCCATACTTAGAATTAGTTCCATGGAGGAAGGGATGAGAGGATAGGAGGTATCTTAACTCATTCCTCATCCATTTTTGAGATCATAGGAGATGATAAGTGTGGAAATCTTCTAGAAGGCTCCAGAAGATAAGAATATTCCCTAAACCATATTTGAATTTCACTCAAACTTGCCCAACGCAGGTCAAAGAGGGCCTAAGTGCTCTGCAAAACACCTTGGCATGGACTTAACTACTCTACAACACACCCTTGCATGGGCCTACCCACGGTGGTCCCTTTAGAGGTCATTTTAGGATGTCTTCAGGCCATGAAACTGTGTGGGAAGGAGGCATTCAAAATTTTGACTTGTTTAGGCCATGTAGCAACTGAAATTACGGTTTGGTGAGCCTTAAAACACTGATATGGATGATGGGAGTGATGTGTCCAAATGGATCTGTAACAGCTACCCCCTAAAGCATGAAGTCAAAAAATGTTAATGTTGAGTGAAATTCTTTATGATGTGATGAGGAGGCTCCGAAGTGGTTGGTGACTTGCATCGATTAAAATACATTATATCATGATATTTTGATTTTTTATCATGAATTGCTAAGGGAAGGCATACCCATGCTCAGCATATAAACTTTCATTACAAGTACATAGACAGTCATCTACAGATATAGGCCCATGATCGGAATGACCATCAATGTAAAGCCATTGTATGGATGATTTCGTGCATTTCCTAAAATTGCAGCCTAGATGGATGAAACTAGATCCGAGGTCTTCTATCTCGTTCAATCATTCGATCAAGTACAAGTCTAACCATGTGAATATGTGATCTGAAGTCAAACATGGGAATACACTGTATGATTACGAACCAATGATGTAAATCATTAACAAACACGATAGAAATCACCGATAATGATAATGATCCTCAAGGTACTGCAATACATTATTCATGGTGTGAATGGATGTTTTGATGTTGAACACCATACAAAGTGTTTTGGTTGAAGGCCAGTGATGTCAACCTATAGCTGGAACGGAAAAACTTGCCATTGATGTATGCAAGCCTCAAGGTAATGGAAGGGTATTTGTATGTCAACTTCTTGGATAATGTGCTGATGTTGAAAAGAAGTGACTCGTCATAGGAGGGTCTTGATGTGTCCCACATCAATGACACGAAATGAGTGTAATGATTTTGGAGATGGAATTTGACTGATGACACAAGGTTTAGGAATGGCGCTCATGAAAATGAAGGTTTATGGTACTGCAAAGGATGAATTTTGACTGAATGACTTCTCTTGAACATGTTGGCGACATTTAAATGAATTGGTAGCATTGGTGCAAAACAAAGTGATGGATGGTATGATAGACAAATGATATGATAACCATTAAGCTGATAACCCAACCAAAATAGTCATGGTGATGAAGTGAAAGTGTCATGCTCAAGAGTGACCTACTACCAAAAGTGGTTTACCCCTTTTTCCATTTTGCCTTGTCATTGCTGACCAATACCTCTTTATTTTTAATCAATATTGAGGAGGATAACATATGCTTGTTGTATAATTCCACCCTTTGGGTGAATCCATCGCTATATGATGTTTTAATGAGTCTAGCGAAGGTGAAACTTAGTCTTGTCATGATCAACAAGATTTTTGCAATTTGATGTTTTAACGAGTCTAACGACAATGATAACTCGATCTTTTTCTTGTTTAGAGAGTTTGAGAAGGGACAAGAAGAAAAGTCCACAAGTTCTTTTCCGTATATTTGTCTCTCAAGTCCGAAAAGGCGTAAAACAATACAAGAGAGAACCTATTGACCACGTTCGTCAACATATTTATTTTTCATAAATAATCTATCTCAGTTGGAAAAAGGGTTAAACTTATACTAAGTAGATGTCATTTCCAATCAATTAACGAGTTGAAAGGGACAACCGCTCGGCAATATTTTCATATTTAGAGAGTCTAAAAGAGCTAAAAGAGGACTCCAATTTGAGGAACGAGTGGCGTCGAGGATAACAACTAGTTCTGGTGATGTTGGAACTTCTCAAAACATATTAGAACCAACCTGCAATTTCTAGTCCCAATAATAGTCACTCCTTCTACTTCTGAAATACACGGCTCTTTTGTCACTGACACATCCAAAATTGCAAGAAGAAGACATAATCATGTCGAACATGCACGCTAGAATTTCTGTGGTTGTGATGTATGACCAGCATATTGTAGGCTTCGCTTATTGGTTTGTACTATTGGCGTCTTTAGTTTTGTATGATGTTCATGTTTTAGGTTAAAGAAACATGGCGAAAAGATATAGCTTTCTTGATTTCATTGGAACATTGAATGAGGTAAATTTAGTCATAATTTCATTCAAATTGATACTGTGTTTGTTGTTTCAACGAAAATTCAAATCACAAGAAAATATTAATGGATTTCTTACAGTAACTATATATGCATAAATTAATATTACTACATTACCGAGGGCTTACCTCTATGGCCACTCAAAGCTATTGGAAACATTGTGGAAGGATTTGTCAAAATAGGCAATGACAAATTGGCTAATGGGTTTATTTGTTCACATTTGTGTTGAATTAGATTTAGGTGCAGGGCTTTCAGATAAAATTATACTAAAATGAAAGTCTATTCTATAAAATCATTTTAAAATGGAATGACAAGGAATACCGTTAGTCACAAGACTATGAAAACACGGTGCTTGCCATAGCTGGGCATGTAAAAGTGTATGCCTTGCCTCTAAGGAGTATCTGAAACCTTTGGGCCGCGAAAAACTAACTGCTAATGATACACAACTTCATTGGTCATAAGGAGGTCAACCCTTAGAAGAAAAAGACATTTCCTAATTCTTCACCCTCACAAGATCCTATACAACCCATGATCGATAAAATAATCCTTCAACAATCTAGAACGGAAATTCATCACCCACCGGAAAAGAATCCTGCAACAATGGAGAGTAGAAATTTATTAGAATTAATCATAGCAACAACCTGAGTCTGATTATTCAAATAGTGATTAAAATGTCCCTCACTTTAAGAAGGTGAAAATAGACCTTTCTATTAAAAACGAGGATATATAATTATCATTAATTGTATCTAATAAATATATAAAATAAATAGATATCTACTCTTGTTTTAGATAAAAAAATATCTTATATATCTCCTCTTATTCTGGATAAATGTATCTTATATATCATACCTGGTTGGAGATAAGATCTCTCATATCAATTCCTTTTATCTACTCTTAATTATATATAATCAATCTAATCATTTTCACTATTAATAAAAAAAATTGCATCAAAAGAACAAAATGACGTCGTTGATATGGGAACTAATATGAACTTAGTCGAATTCCCTCTTTTTGATTTAGACAGATTTCGGGAACGATAACTTTCAGAAAAATGAATAGCTAGTCTTAGGTTTGGAAAAGGCAGTATATTGTTTTGACTAAAGTATAGGTGGTCAAGCTGACAATTATTGGTAGTTTTCTGTAATTTTATAATTATAATTTTCTATATTTAAATAAATTAAAAGAAATATTTATTAAATACATATATGAACGTAAAAGAGATTATCCGTTATATATATATTTCATTAATTTAATATAAGTTATATATAGTTTTAAATTATATTTTATAGATTTTTTAAACATTATTATATAATTTTTTTTTTATTAATTTTAAATATTAATATTAATATATTTATTTTTATTATTTATTATTATAATTTTAAATTTATTAATTATAAAATATTTATGATAGTTAGCTTTTCTTGTATATTATTTTAGAATTGCAAATGTCTTGATCTGAAGAATAATATAAATACTAAACTTATCAATACCAAGCATACTAAATTGAACACTTTTATGTAGCGCACTTAAAAAACGATTTTTCAATATTAATATTAGCATTTACAATGAATTTCCTTAATTTTTATTTGAACGATATCATTAAATTATACTTATAATGATATATTATTTCAACTCATTTTCTTATATTATAACATCTAAATTATAATGTTTAAAGGTGTTCCATGAACTAAGGAAACTGAAGTATGAAATAATATAAATATGATTAAAAAAAAGAGCATGGTTGATATTCAATTTCATATTTTATGATTAGATTTAATTAATAATTATATAAATATTTAAAATTTATTGTTTTAGTTTATTATATATTGCATATTACACTAACATTATATATATATATATATATATATATATATCTATATATATATATATAATTATAATTATATAAATCAAAATAATTTAATTATATAATTATATTAAATATTAAAAAATATTAAAAATAAATATTATAGACATGTATATATATTTAATATATTTTATTATAATTTTAATAAAATTAAAAATAATAATATTTTTATATTTAAAATT
This sequence comes from Pinus tabuliformis, assembly GCA_031772625.1. Lineage (NCBI taxonomy): Eukaryota > Viridiplantae > Streptophyta > Pinopsida > Pinales > Pinaceae > Pinus > Pinus tabuliformis. Next base: position 1,339,560,101 of record CM062820.1, read on the forward strand.
GTAGAATTTATATATAATATAAATAATATTATAAAAAATTATAAGATATTGATTTATTTTAATTTTAAATTTTCTTTTGAAGTATGGAAAGAGATCAAATATTTTTAAGGTAATTTTGTTTTTATAATTTTGTATTTATAAAAGATTCGCTTTTTGAGAAATTTGATCTCTTTTAAAAGTTAGTAAATTTAGAATTAAAGTGATCTATATTAATTGATATAAAATCTCAAAAAATAATATTGTTAATTTATTCATTTATAACAATTAATTTATTATAACCAATTTAAAATTGGAATATATTTTCTTGTATAATTTTATAATAATATATATCACAAGGAGTAGAATAGACAATGGTGGGTTATACTATTAAATTAACTTGTTGAAAATTTATAGGAAAGAATCCAACAATATTAAGAGTGAGTGTAGTAGCAACTTGTCAATTCAATGATTAAGCATCCTAACACAATTTAGGAAACAAACAAAATAATAACAATACAACTCAACTTAAAATGAAATTTTCAAATTTTCAAAACTTCTTTACCTATTATTTCTAAAATTTAAATTTGTGTTAAACAAAATTTATTATAACATTTTAATAAATAATATCATTTTCATAAAATCAATTTAGTTTTGTTTTTATTTTTAATTTCATTAAACAAGAATAAGAAAAATGTAGTAAATAATTTCTTAATTTCATTAAAAATGAAATTAATGTAAATGTAGTTAAAAATTTCTTGTATAAATTATTTTTTAGATATATAAATGAGCAATATTATTTATCTTAATTTTAAATTTATAATATTTTTATGCATTTAATAAATTTAATTATATTTTTTAAACAATTTCTATGATATAAATCTAAATTTATTTATTTTTTTATTTAATAGTCATCATAAATATTATTGTTATATATATATTTTGCAAAATATGTATAATAACTTTATCTTTAAACTGTAGTTGGGTGATTTTTTTTTGTTTTTTTAAGATTTAGGTAAGAAATATTTCTATTAAAAGAAAGGATTTAAGGAAGGATTTGCAGAATTACATATTTAATTGTTAGTTTTATATTTTATATTTAAAAAATTTGTTATTGACCACTATATTTAGCTAAATAATTTTAATGAAATTATGTAATTAGTTTAAATTAGTTTATTATTAACAGGAAAGAGTTACTCTTGAGCATTAACCATAATGAAATAAAGTTATAAAAAATCATATAATTCGTTTAGATTGCTTGATTACGGATATTTAGTGTACACAAATAATGCGAGAATTTGCGACTTACTATCAGTCACTTCCAACTGAACATGAATCACGGGATTGGAAAATAAAAAGAAAAACAACATTTATCCTGGCCTTTTTCAGAACGAAAAATCAAGGTCTGATTATATTGAATATATATCAAGGTTGAAATAGACAGACTTGACTTTATAATTCGCCGTGGGTCACATATATGTATGCAAAAAGAAAAACACATCATAGATAAATTCTCCTCCACAGAACATCGATAATAGGCCGCAAATCATGAAAATTTAGAAAAACAGAGCATCCATCACCTGGAAGTTCATTTATGATGGCCTTACAAATTAAAATGCTACTGCAGATGTTCACTAGGAAAAAAATAAAATCATATAATTGGTTTACATTACTTTATTAGGGATATTTAGTTTATAAATGATGTCTGAATTTGCAACTGAATATCAATCACTTCCAAGTGAACATGAATGACGGGTTTGGAAAATAAGAACAACAAAATTTGCCGTTGCCTTTGAAATTAAAATGCTGCATATGTTTTCAGAGTCGTTTATCTAGTTAGAGGAATTGCCAGGACAGCTAAAAGTGATTTGAATTTGAAAAAAAAATTGAAAAAATACTTGTATAGACAATATTTGTAGAGACAATATTTGAATCATATTTTATGATATAAATAAGTTCAACACTATTAAAAAAAACACTTAAAATATTGAAATTTGACAATTATAAACTATATTTATAAAAATTTATATCAAATTTTCTCAAATATAACTAAAATTTCCACCACTTTCAAGGCAATAAAAACACTCTCTAAACTACCGCTATGTTTTCTAGAAAAGGAGATACATAACGTGTGAGAGGATATGCTTTGGCCAACTTTGGGGGCAACATGACGGTCATCCTATCCTTGACAGCGGCCATTATGACCAAGCTTATGTTCTTAGGTTCTGCACGCACCATACCAACATGTATCCAACACTTTCCATCAGCGGCAGACGTACCCTCTAATGTTGACTTAAAAATATGGAAATTTTGTCGCTGACAACTGGTATTGAGAATTAAATAGAGAAGAAGACAGCATCACGTTGAACGTGGCAGTAAGGATTTCAGCTCTGATGTCTGAACTGCGCAGTGTAAGGTTGTCTTTACTAACTTGTACGATTAGTCATTGTATTTTTGGCCAAACCACTCCCTTTTTGGTCCATTCCATTGGAAAACAAGAATTTCAGTATAATAGTCTCGTGAGGGATTGTCGAGTTGTCTGGGGCTTCATATACAGCCCCGACAATGCCGGGACACAAATTTCCACAAGCTTTGTCTAAGTTGTCAAAGTTGTGCTACCGGTATGAATGGCTACTAGGGTTTCCCAGTGTATAGAACAGAGTAGAGTATTGACTTATGTGGCAAAAGGACTAGCAAATGTTGTTAATATGTTTAACATGGCTATGTGACAATTCGGCCAGTCACTGTCACCGAAAAGTACCACCAGAAATCGTTCGACCAAGCATTCCTTCGAAGAAAAAGAAAGTCGAATTATAGAAGTACAGAGTCCCCGTGTCGATATGGCATGTCATGGTGTAAGAGGGCCGACTGTCAAGCGATTTATGGACAGAACGATCTTTGAGGAAGTAAAGCCCATTGAACTTGGCCATGAATGCGGTGTCAACTATTGAGAAGTTTATGCAAAGGTGATGATTGGTACAGGTGTAGGGCCAGCTTGTGTGTCAATGGTCATGAAACAACAGCGTTGGTTTAGGAAAAAAATCTGCAAAACAAATTCTAAGTTGGAAGGAAAAAATATTAAAATATTAAGAAATTACTTGTACGGTTATCCAAACAGGAGGAAAAAGGGGGTGATCTTAGCTTGGGCACCTGATTGTTCTTTGATTATAGGGGTACATTATGCAGTGCATTCAGGAAGCTTGGTGGAAAATAAGCCAACTAATTTCAGGTTGGTGGAAAATAAGCCAACTCTTGAAATGATTTATAATAGGCAAAACTTTCGGTGTTGTTTAAGAAGCCATGATTTTGTGAATACCATTTTTTTTTTTTTTTTAATTTGATTGTGAAGTGTTCAATTTCTTTTTAGGGAGGAAATAGATTAGACACTATTAAGAATTTGAATTTGAGGGGCATTTAAAATCTTAAAACTAGATAGTTATAACTTTTATTTTAATATTTTTGTTTGATTTTCTCAAAATAATGTAGAAAATCTTATTTTTCCTACATCAAATTGTAGCCTATTTTAGACTATGTAATTTTTGTTTTTTTGTTTTTTCTACTAAATTATATGTCATCTCATGAGAATATAAAGGTAATTTTAAAATTATGTATAATAATTTTTATTATCACATGCTGCTATACTTCAGTTTATTCTCTCAAAAATTTTAAGAAAAAAATAATTAATTTCTAATGAAAAATGTATTAAAATTTATAATTCCTATTATTTAGATCATTTTTTTAAAATAATCATTTAATTTCATATTAGATATTAATTTATCTTAATTCATAAGATAGATTTTCAAGGTGGATTTACCTTAACAATATCTTTATGAATTTATTACTATAAAAGAAGTGTTTCAACATTATACTTATCGAGGATCACTATAAAATTTGATATCGATGTCATTATAAATTTATGAATTTAAAACTAATGTTTTAACATTATACAATAATATTATTATTATGAATAGAAGATACAATAATATTTTACATAAAATATTCTACACCTTTGTTTTACATTTTTCCTATTAGACAAATCATTTAATAACAATACTATTAAAAAACCTCTATTAATAAAATAAATATATTTACTAAATAATTTTATTTTCAATTAATAAATCATACACTTTTAATAAATCTTTTAAAACTAAATTCATATTTCTAATACAAACTCTAAACTAGAAGTAATATATTACATATATGTATTTATTTTAATAAATTTGTATTTCTAATACAAATTTCAAACTAAAAGTAATATATTGCATACATGTATCTATTTTAGTGCTAAAACAACTATGATAGTTAATTTAATTTATTTTTGAAATAAAAGTAATGAAGTTTTTATTTTATTTTTTATTTTTTAAATGAATATTATATAAATTATAATTTAAATTATTTTGGAAAATACTAAATAAATTAATTAAAAAATTATAATATCTTTTTCAATTAATTTGTATTTTTCGTACGATTGTAAATTAATAGGGCTTATCAAAATAAAATGTATTTCTTTCTTTTGTTTTCGCAACTAACTAAATTCAGTGACTGCCATTATTTTTTTAAAGAGCTAATATAATTTTAATATTTTTATTCTTCTGTTTTCTCGTTATGTTTAATACATTTGCGATTCTTGTCAATTGCCAACAGATGTTCATGTAATCCTTTTTTTTAATATATTTTTATTCTTCTCTTTTCTCTTTATATTTAATAAATTTGTGATTCTCGTCCAGTGTCAACATATGTTTATGTAACTTTTTTTTGTTTAATATATTTTTACAAGTAATTATAGTAACCATGATATTCATGTAACCTTTTTTTGTTTAATATATTTTTGCAAGTAATATGTTAACCAGGGTTGTGGATTATTTCTTTCCTTTAAATATTTAAAACCACATAGACACTAACAGTCAAACCTAATTTGTGTATACAAGTTATTATTTTAAAAAATTCAACTTAAATAGATATACACTTTCAAACATGGCATCAAAGATCCTCTAAAGCTTTACTCCGTTGTTAATAAAATTTTGTTCTCCCTACCATTACGTGCGACAAAAGACGCTTAGATTTTATTGTTTCGGGGATGTGAAATACTCTATTACATCCAAAATATGCACTTTGGTCAGATACGTTGTTCATTTCGGTTGATAAAGTCTATAATATCCCAAAATAGGATAGTTTCGGTCAGATTTAAAGATAGACCGTTTTAATTTAAAATCCCTGTACAACCCTTTATTTTCTTTAATGTGTTAATTTATGTTTTAATTTTATTTATTTATATTATTAGGTAGTTCTTTTCTATTTGCTGTAATTATTTCACGTATTCCCATACTTTATTAAACTATTGGCACATTAACTAAAAAAAATTATGGTAGAATAACGCCAATACCCAACCCAAGAAAAGTTGATGAATTAAATTAAGGACTTACTGAAATTATATATATATATATATATATATATATATATATATATATATATATATATATAATCATAGTTGGATGATATTGTATTGTTGGGTTGATTAAGTTTGTCATCCTTATGTTATTTATCTGTGTGTGTAGCGATAGTATTACACCCTTATGGCATTCGATTTTTTGTAATTAAAGTTTGGGAATGTAGTGTGATCTTCCTGCTCAATGCACTCAATGTCCTCGGAAAACCAGCACACCTCGCAACCTACTCGGCGTCCGAAGCTGCATGCTCTCTCGGGTGGAGGGAAATGCCCATTTATGCGCGTCCTTCCTCATTTGAGGATGCTTCCAAGTTATTGCCTCTAGTGCCAAAGGAGTTTTTCTCTACCATGTACAGGGTTTTGATCCGTTCGACCTCCCTACAGGTAGATTATACTCTTGCTCGCCTTCTGGTTGCATTTTATGCCTTCGACACTACCATCCATTTCTTGGCTTCGATAGTGATTCTTGGGTCATTCGCGCATGTCTTTAGCAATGGTCGTAGCATGGTGCGACTTCTTAGTTTTCTTTACGCGCTCTTCATGGCTTATGTTCTGGCCACCGAGTCCACACAAGCTGCCGACTTCGCGGGTCACCGTTTGGAGGTAATTTCATAGTATTTTTTACATAATCGATTTCTTTTCCACAGTTGGTTTTGTATTGTAGTGGCCCGTTGTTTTAACATGGTTTTATTCTTGTATGCAGGCCCATCTTGCCTGGTTGAACGAGAGTGATGTGGAGATTTAGCAGCCCTCCCGGGAGTTGGGCTGATACTACTAATAGTTTCCACGTTCTGATTCTTTAGTTTCCTTTCTTGTTTGGTTTTATTTCTATGTTGCATGAGTTTCTGGAACTTGGGAACGTTGGAAACATGGGTACCAATGTTGGGAATGGCTACATGTTTCCCCAAAATTTACAAGAAAATGAGAACTGTAATATTCTATAATAAAATATATATATATATATATATATAGATAACAATCAAAATTAATATTAAATCAAAATATTCAAATATTAAAATCAATTTAAATATTAAATCTCTTTTATATATAAATATATTCTCTAGGTGTCTCTCTTCTAGAGTCTCTCCCTTATATATATATAAAATATTAAAATGTCTAATTCATTATCATTTCTCTGACACATGACGAATAACTACCTTAAAACTACAAAGGAACAATTTTACCTATGTTTCTATAGTTATTCTTATGAGAAAAAGTAAAGTGACTCTAATGGTTAAGCATTGACTGCCACATACAATATGCACACAATCTTCTGCGATACATATACATAAACAAAAAAATAAATACTCATGAGCATGACATCCGAGCCCTTACATTGAGGTGTAAAAATCTTTCTTAACCCATCAAGAGATTGCTCCTAGCCCTTACATTGAGGTGTCCCACGCTTCCTTAACCCATCAAGAGATTGCTCCAGTTTCTCAATTAAGGATATCGGTGTTAAGGATGTCTTTGGCCTTTCTTCCTACTAAGGTTTCAACAAAGCCTCATGTTTTGTGGGGCAGTTCAACATATTTGTCTACATGCTTTGTATTCCCCAACCCGGGGAACGCGAGAACTCCAAAAAAACAGTCTTCAAAGCTCACAGAACTTTCCCAAGCTCCCATTGCAGCTCCCACAGAAAAGGGAACGTTCCCATACAGTTCCAAAGCTTCTGGGAGCATGGGAACAACTGGAATGGGTTTCCCACCTCTAGGGAGTAGTTCCCATGTAACAAGGTTTTAGTTTGAGAGAGACTTAGGGCCATGCCTCTCTGCTTAGGAAGGTTACCGGTTAAGGTAAAATAGAAGAAGGCTTTTGGTTATAGATTACTCAGTTTGGTAGTGTGATATGATTCGTTGCCTTAACTTGAACTTATTGTAAAAATTTTCTTGTGTTTTAAGGAGTTAATTATCCCAGGTTGGGGACTTCCTTTAAATTCCTAACTAGGTTAATTTTATTATGAACTGTCTCAATCTATTTGTCACTTAAGTACCTTTTCAGGTTTCCACACTTTGGTTATTTCCATTTGATTGTTACTGAATATGTATATACATATTTGTTTTTCATTCCAAGAAGCAGTTTAAGCTTTGTCGATATACAAACGCAGATACAGGAATTCCTCTGTAGTTAACAATGATATATTTATGTTCTTTAGATCTGTTTCGCTTGAAGATTAATACATTAAAATGCTTTAGACTAGCAAGGAATGGACTCCTTTACAAATTTAGAAATTGGGTTTTTCCTTTATATGTTGGTTTCTACAATTTCAGTATGGTGTAGCAAGGTATTTCTCTTACGTTCTTAGACAGTGTATTTATCTATTGTAATGCTTCATAGCTAGATTATTTTTACTATAGAAATAACGATTTATTTCCTTGCTTTTGGAACTAAGTGTTCTTTTTCTTTATTGGTGTTCGACTATGTGAAACATAATACTATGTGTTCTTTTTCTTTATTGGTGTTCTACTATGCGAAACATAATGCCTTATTTTATATATATACTTGAAATTTTATATTGATGTACTATCTGCGCTTGTTATTCAATGAATATTCTAACTAGTTATCAGCTATTCCTCACACATTTCTTTATCACTTCTTGATAGTTGAAAGAACTTATAATGCATATTGTTCACAATATTTCTTAGAGTGTAAGAAAAATTACAGTGGATTTCAACCTCATTATATTTATATATTCACACAGAGAATCTAGATACAAAAGATAGGGAAAAAGAACAATTCAACTCTAACTTTCTATTCACTTTCACATTTGCAAATTCTACTAGTTTGCTTTAAATTACTTATATTTTCTTTCTCTAAACCTATACTTGGTACACTAAGAAACATTCCTCCCAACCATGAGCTTGTTCATTCAGTACACCTCTCCCCCGAGCTTGCTATCCCCAAGCAGTATTAGGGACAATCTTTCCAGTCTCTAGTAATCTTTCCATTCACAACCAAACTTAGCAAATAGGTCCACAGATTGCGACCCAACTCCTAGATAAACTCTATTGGCCAACTAGTTATCAAGTCTTCTTCACCTCTGTACTCCTCCCTACTCCATGCATCAGGTTCATTATACCCTTTTAGTCCTTTCCTTGGAGGCTTTGATTCCAGAAGGGATCTGAGTAGATAACTACCCATAATTTTCCAACTACCTCGAGTATGCTTACTCCAATATTGGTTTTCCAACCATAGTTAATAAAAGAAATAATCATGTTATATTATAGAATCAACACATGTTTCTTTTTCATGAATTTAATCTTGTGTTTCGCCATACTAGCTGATGACTTCCAAACCAATTATTTAACTACAATAACTTAATAAGTCAAATCTCAAAGTTACCATGGGTTGTCACATCTTCTCCCCCTTGATTGGAACACCGTCCCCGATGTTCATTCTCCTTAGAACCAATTTGGGTATGCTTCTAGCATGACTTGTTTATCCTCCGAGGTGGCCACTCTCAGGCTAAATTGCTACCATTGCACTTTAACCTGGGAGATAACTTGTCTCCGTAATACTATTTTTCTCCAGTCGATAATACAGAGGGGTTCGACCTTGAACTCACCACTCAGTTCAACCTGCATCCAACACACTAAAAAAATCACAACACGTACAAGGCTATCAAATGTTGGGAAAAGAGAAACCTTATAGTCTTTTTGTTACTCTACCTACACATCTTTCCATTGAATTATGTGGCTAGGATCATGTACATATATTTTAAGTAAGGCGACATGGAATATGTTATGAACATAAATATTCCTTGGTAGAGCTAGTTGGTATGCGCCTAGACCAACTCATGCAATTATCTGAAAAGGACCACAAAAACATGGGCCAATTTAGAACAACCACTCCATCTTAAAGTGCTTCTTCTTGGTTTCACTCTTAACTATACATGGTATCCAACCTCAAACTCCCGATAGGACCTTTTCTGGTCCGCATAGTTCTTCTACCAGTCTTGATTAGTCTTCAGATTAGATCATACTCTTTTCACTGTAGTCTCCATATCTTTAAGCATATCTGGTCCCAACATAAACTTATCCTCTGGGCTATTCCAGTTAACTGGTATTCGACACTTTCTTCCATACAATACTTCAAATAGACTCATTTTTAATGATGCATGGTAAGCATTATTGTATGCAAACTCTACCAGGTGTATGTATTCCTCCCATTTTGTGGGTTGTTGCATTACATACATTCTAAGCATATCCTCCAATACCTGATTTACACCGTTATTCAATCCATATGTTTGCTGATAGTAAACAGTATTGAACTATACGTGAGTGCCTAGGCTAGTGAACAATGCCTTCCAAAATGAGGAGGTGAATTTTACATCCTAGTCTGAGATAACCATTTTAGGAATTCCATGCAACCTAAAAATTTCTCTCATGAAAATGTCAACTATTTGCACAACTTTATACATTGACTAGACTAGAATAAAATGAGAAACTTTGCTCAGTTTATCTACTACTACCATTATGGAGTCATTTTGTCTCTTTGATTTTGGCATTCCAGTAATAAAATCCAAAGTCACAACTTCCCATTTCCACTCAAGAACGGGTAAAGGGTGAAGAAACCCAGCTGGATGTTGATGCTCAGCTTTCACTTGCTGACACTCTAAGCATTGTGCTAGATATCATGTTGTTTCTATTTTCATACCTAGCCAAAAATAATCTTTTATGAACGATGTAATTAATATTTGATAACCTGGGTGCGCAGTATGGTTCTTTGTCATATTCATAAAAAATAATTTTTTTTACAAATCGAGTTCTCTCTTGATCCCTTTCTGAGTTTTTCCCTTACTACCCCTTGAAGGTATTTCATGGGTTACTAGTTCAATTACCTCTGTTATTCTGTTCGGTCCTCTATCCTTTCTTTATTGTCAAGTTCTTATTAATGTCATTTTTCTGCATCTGTTGGTAACCGATCCTGGCCTTCTGCACAACGTCATCCATAGTTTTTAGTTACTCAAATTCCAGCCATTCCTTCATATTTGCCAAAAAAATACTAACAAACAATTACACCTTAGGTTTTTCCTCTCCTAAATATGGTACTTATCGTAACAAAGCAGTAAATTTGACCACATACTCATCCATGGTCAATTGTCCCAGTCGCAGTTCATGAAACTCTTTAGCTCTATCATCATAAAACTGTTATGTCAGGTATTTGTTCTAGAAATATTTCTGAAATGCATCCTAGGTAATTGATTTCTCGGTAACGACATGTAAAACCGTTATTTGCTCCCTCTAGATGGTAACCTTTCCCTGTATTTGATAAACAACTAACCGTGCCTTAAATTTTCATCATAATCATAAATTTGAAAGTAATTCGTTAAGTTTATAACCAAAACTCAATAGCCTCCTTAGTCTCACCATCATAGCTTGGGGGCTGAATATTTTTAAATTATCCTTGTAATTCAACCTTCCATCTCTTCTTTTTATTTTTACGCTCATCACTGTTAGAGGTCGCCTTGGTCTCACTATCTTGTGTTTTCTGACCACCTCTAGACTCCTGAGTTTGGCTCCCTTTTGGCACAGAGTCCTCTTTTCTTTGGTGAGACTCACCCTGATTACCATTATCAGAACTTGGTTTTGAATTTCAATGATTTTACTTATCCATCAGGATTTTTATAATATATTCTTATTCTCATATAAGTTATTCATTTTTTGTTTGGAGAGTCACCATTTCTGTGTGAATTTGTTGGATTGTTTCCATCACTGGAGCAACTCTGTTACATGATTCATTTCCCTACTTAATCCATTACTCAGAATTAGTTCCTTCTACCGGTCTCATGCCATGTTATGTATTGGGTCTCGCTGAGGGTGTAGAGGTGAGTCCACTTCTCCTCCTCATGATAATTTATCTTCTTCTCCCTCTCTTTCTCTGTGAACACACACACAAGGCAGGTTTTGTAACATCCAATCAGGTCCTCAGTGTGGAACCTTTGCTCTGATACCACCTATCACATATCCCCATACCCTACTAAACTAATGGCCCACTAACTAAGAAAAAATATATGGTAAAATAATGCCAATACCCAAGAAAAGTTGATGAATTAAATTAAGAACGTACTGAAACTCAAAACTAGACACCATCATAGTTGGATGAAATTGTATTGTCAAGTTGATTAACTTTGTCATCCTAATGTTATTTACCTATATGTGTAACGATATTACTACACCCTTATGGCATTCGATTGTTTGTAATTAAAGTTCGTGATTGTCCTTCAATCCGACTACTGAATACATTTAATGTTCTAGGGAAATCTAGCCCACCTGGTAGCCTACTTAGTGTCTGGAGCTGTATGCCGCCTTAGGGGAGGAGAAGGCCCATTTGGGCACGTCCTCAGTCATTTGTTCATGTTTCCTAGTTATTGCCTTTGGTTTCAAACATACTTTTCTCTACCATGTACAAGGTTTCGACCCTTCAACCTCCCTATAGGTAGATTATAGTCTTGCCCACCTTTTGGTTGCATTTAATTCCTTCAACACCTGTTTCATCGTTTTATTCCATCCATTTCTTGCCTTCGATATTGATTCTCTGGGCATTTGGGAACATCTGTAGCTATGGTCACAAGATGGTGTGACTTCTCAGTTTTATTTCCGCACTCTTTATGGCTTCTATTCTTGCCACCAAGTTTAGACAAGTTGCCAACCTCACAAGTCACAATTTGCATGTAATTTCATAGTATTATTTACATAGTTGAAGTTTTTTCCAGAGTTGGTTTTTTATTGTAGTGGCCCACTATTTTAACATGGTTTTATTCTTTTATGTATGCCCATCTTGCCTAGTCAAATGAGAGTGATGTTTAGCTTCAACAGCCCTCCCAAGAGTTGGTCTATACCATCAACAGTTTCCAGGTTCTAGTTCTTTAGTTTCCTTCGCTCTTTGCTTTTATTTCGAGAGAGACTTAGGGCAACAACCTCTCTACTTAGGAAAGTTACCGAATGAAGTAAAATAGAAGAGGGCTTTTGGTTATAGATTACTGAGTTTTGTCGCCTGAGATGATTTGTGGCCTTAACATGAACTTATTGTGAATATTTTCCTCAGTTTTGATGAGTTACCCCAACCCAGCTCGGTGATTGCCTTTAAATTCTTAACTGGGTTAATTTTATTATGAACTCTCTGAATTCATTTATCATTTAGGGAATTTTTGAGGTTTCTGGACTCTTGTTATTTCCATTTGACTATTACTCACAATATCTATATATATATATATATATATATATATATATATATATATATATATATATATATATATATATATATATATATATATATATACACACACATACACATATTTATTTTTCATCTAAAGAAGTGGTTTAAGCTCTATTGATATATCGACATAGTTACAAGAATTTGTCTGGAGTGATATATTTATGTTCTTTAAATTTATTTTGATGCAATATTAATACATTAAAATGCTTTAGACTAGCAAGGAATGGACTCCTTTATAGATTTAGAAATTGGATTTTTCCTTTATATGTTGGTTTCTACAATTTCAGTATCACATACCAACGTATTTCTCTGCGTTCTTAGACAATGTATTTATCTATTGTAATGCTTAACAACAGGGTTATTTTTACTACAGAAATAACGATTCATTTCCTTACTTTTAGAGTTGCATGTTATTTTTCTTTATTGTTGTCCAACTATGTGAAACATAATGCATATATATATATATATATATATATATATATATATATATATGAAAGTTGAGATTGTTGTACTATCTGCGCTTGTTATTCAATCAGTCATTCAGACTAGTTATCAGCTATTCCTGACACATTTTTATCAGTTCTTGATAATTGAAAGAACTCATAATGCATATAATAATTCATATTATTCACAATATTTCTCAGAGTGTAAGAAAAATTACAGGGGATTTCACCCTCACAGTATATTTATATATTCACATAGAGAATCTAGATACAAAAGATAGGAAAAAAGAATAGTTCAACTGTAACTTTCTATTCACTTTCACATTTGCAAATTCTACCAGTTTGTTTTAAATTACTTATCTGTTCTTTTCGTAAATATGTACTTGCTAGACTAAGAAATGTTCCTCCCAACCACGAGGTCAGTTATTCATTGCACCTCTCCCCCAAGCCTGCTATCCCCAGGCAGTATTAGGGACAATCTTTCCAGTTTCTATTAAGTTATTTGGTCACAACCAGACTTAGAAAATAGGTCCACAGTTTGAGCCATAGCTCCCAAATAAATTCTACTAGCCAAATAGCTATCCAATCATCTTCACCATTGTAATCCTCCCTCTTGCATGCCTCATGTTCTTCATACCCTTTTGGCCATTTCCATGGAGGTTTTATTTCCGTAAGGGATCTGAGTAGGTAACTATTCATAACTGTCCAACTGCATGTGGTATGCTTACTCTAATATTGATTTTCCAACCATAGTTAATAAAAGAAATAATCATGTTATATTTTAGAATCAACACATGTTTATTTTTCATGAATTTAATCTTGTCTTTAGCCATACTTGCTCATAGCTTCCATACCAATTATTTAAGTACAGTAACTTAGTAGGTCAAATCTCAAAGTTACCACTGGTCACTACAAATTATTTTTATAAGATTTTTATGATGTTATGATCACTTGTACTAGTTATAGGCGTAGATTAAATTTGAATAGTTGATTAATAGATGTAGATATTTACAAGCAATAATAAATAAAATGTTTTTATTCTTGGAAATATATTGGGAACTAGTACATGAGAGTTTGTTGTCAAGTAATTGTTGAAGTGGTTTGAATCCCAAGGTGAATGAGTTAAAGTGCATTTTCTCACAATTATAACCCTCCATGATTCCCCAGATTCTAGGATTAATGGTCTAATATTGAGCATAAATAAATACAAAGGGGATATAAAGGAATTAATACCTATTAAAAATCCTAGGTACAGGAAAGGAAAGGTCATACATTGAAAATAGGAAGTCAAAGTCTGCATTGGTAAAGGAACAAAAATATCATCAAATTGTTAATTTTTTTGTAGCCCCGGTTTCTACTGTTGGAAGTAATATTGAGAGGGGGGGTGGGGTGAATCAGTATTAGCAAGTCAATAATATTTCATTTCCATAATCAGATTCATATATGCTACTTCAGTTAATGGAACTTGCGTGTATACGCAACTGTATTTAAGGCAAATAGCGTATATCCTACAAACTTATGATTCAGTTAATTCATCATATGTTGATCTTTAATCAATGCATTAGAACCATATAAACAGTAACCAGGTGTAGTAAAATAGAACAAATAATCAGACACATGAAGACAAGATATAAGGTGGAAACCTAATGTGGGTGAAAACAGCCTGTTGTAATCATCTCTATCTTCTTCTTTTTAAATAAGAAACTTCTTTTTAGAAATTTTGTACTGGTACAGTCTTATACCAGCATGCAGGCTTCTACCTACAGAAGGCTACAACCTTCTCTCATTTTCCACCTTCTCCTGGAAGGGAGCTATAAACCCCTAGCTCTTGTACTAGCTGATATGTTTACTAATGCATAGGTGTCGACCTACAAAAGGCTACAACCTTCTCTTTTCTTCCATGGACCACGTTTCATAAATTTTTAGACTGGATCCATCAATAACATCATTCAAACAACAAATATATCTGCATCAACGAATCTCCTTTGCACCAACTACAACTGAAATAATAAACCACTTTTTAGAATGTTGTAACTAGAATACAGTAACCAAAATATAGTAACTAGAACACAGTAACCAGAACCCAGAACACTGCAACAACAAACAGAAGTAGATAAAGCATATTTTATGAGGTATACACTACTTCAATGTGTCGATCATGTGCGCATACGCACTTTTCTCAAGGTGAACTTGCGTACAGATCTGCAAATCAAATTTAAGATGTATACGTTGTTTTGATATGCAGAACCAGCGCGTATACACGCCTTTTCTAAAGTGAACATGCGTACATATTTGTAAATGATGATATAATAATTCAGACTTCAGTTATACCTAGGTCATCATATTTACTACAACATGCGCTAGTTATTCAGATAAAAGATCAAAACCACACAAAGATACTTCACTTCAAGCCTTAAGATCTTGACCCATCACTAGATCTTATCCTTCATCAAATGCTAAGGTTCATCCTTCATTCAGATCCAACTATGCACCATAACCCAATAACCTGTATTTTAGATCTTGCTCTTCATTAGATATTTAATACTTGAGTGCCTTTGCCTAATGATCTTCTCCTCCTTTTATAACGTTAGGCCTTACTCAATACGATGGACCAAAACCACTTAGGACCAATAACTTGGACCAAATATTTTGGATCAGATACCTTGGACCAATACCATGGATCAAAATACCGTGGACCAAATACCATCGATCAAAACTTAGTTTTCCAACATGTACGCGCCTTTCCTTCTGTGAAAGTGTGTGTATACGCTATACTCTCCTTTTGGTCTGCTAACCCACATGTACACGTGGCTTGGTCAAGGGGAAACCTGTGTATACCTCTATTTCTTCAATCTGTGAGTCTGAACTATGATCTGTCATTTCAGTGAGTTTCCATCAAGCACAACACCTATGTCGTAGTGCCAAATTTGTGTCGTAATGCCAACAATCTCCCCCTTTGGACTTGATGGCAACCCCAAGTCACTCTCCCCCTTTGTCATCAAGGGCAAAGGGTTATGCTCCCCTTGAGTTCATGTGGATTTCTCTAATATGCTTAAGTGTGCTGATTGAGCTCCATGCTCCTCTTGAATATAAGAAAGGTTTGAAAAAAGATGTTTTAAAAGAAGAACATGACTCTATACATACATCATAAATGACCTTCCTATCACCAATGACTCATACATACATCCATCTCCTAACCAAGTGGTGATATACCGATGGTTTATGCATGTTAAAACAAGAACATTACATCGTCCATCCTATGCATAGTGGGGTAACAAAATGGGTCGTTTCATGACCTTGACATTAAAAGATATACATATCATAGAGACCAAATATCTGAAACATGACCATGGTAGTCATCCACAACTATCATCAGCAGCATCTGTCAATCAACATCCAGACCAACAACCATGATCTCCCCCTGAACCTGTTCCCCCTGAATCAAAAGAAACTGTGAATTTGTACCAAGATCTTCGAACATAATGCCAACAATGCGTTATGAGAAGTATATGCTCCCCCTGAACCTGTGCCAGATGATCACTGTCAAACCCATATCATACTCTTTTTATCCTGAGTCTGACCCACTGCTTTTCTTCAAACCAACATATACGCGACTGTATCCATAGAAACCAGCGTATGTACATGGATACACTTCATGAAACGCGTGTATAACCACTTTTATCTGAAACAGATAAGTTTTAATAGTAGGATGATGCATCAACTACTCACAAATTGTGTCTGAGATATTCAAATGTCTCTCTGGGCAGTGGTTTGGTGAATATATCAGCAACTTGTTCTTTGGAGTGAACATACTCCAATTTAACCTTCTGTTCAAGCACTTGTTCACGTAGAAAATGGTATTTGATGGGTATGTGCTTGGTCCTGGAATGCATGACTGGATTCTTTGAAATACTGATGGCACTTGTATTATCACATAGAAAGGAGATTGGTGGAATACATGTGATCTGAATGTCTTGCAATGTTTTCATCAATAAAGGAGTCGTGTGTAGCAAGATGCAGCAGCCACATATTCTGCTTCAGCTATAGATAATGCAATTGAGCTTTGTTTCTTGCTTAACCAAGACACTAATCTGGAACCCATATAAAATGCACCACCACTAGTGCTTTTTCCATCATCAACCCTCCCTGCCCAATCTGCATCTGTATATGCATGAAGTGTAAGATCTGTATCTCTAGAATACCATAAACCAAAATTTTGTGTTCCTTGAAGATATTAGAATATCCTTTTGACTGCCTCAAGGTTTGATTCCTTTGGAATTGCTTGGAATCTTTCGACTATTCCCACTGCATCCATGATGTTTGGTCGGGTACTTGTTAGATAAAGCAAGCTGTCAATCATGGATCTGTAAGTTGGTTGATGCATCATTGTTGATTCATCATTTGAGCTAAAACTGCATCCTGTTACCATTGGAGTACATACTGGTTTAGAATCTTCCATGCCATACTTTTTCAGGATCTGTTTGAGATATTTGGTTTGTGACAGAAAAATACCATCTTTGTTTTGTTGAACTTGTACACCAAGAAAATATGTAAGCTCACCAAGCAAGGACATTTGAAATTATTGCTGCATTACCGAAGCAAAATTCTAAATCATGGCTTCTTCATTACTACCAAATATGATAGCATCAACATACACAACAAGTATTAGCAATTTGTTATTGTCAACCTTTGTATATAGATTGCTATCAGCTGATCCTTTTGAAAAACCTTGTTGATGGAGGTATTTGTTAAGATGGTAATACCAAGCACTTGGCGCTTGTTTCACACCATAGAGAGCCTTTCTGAGTCTGCATACAAGTTTTACATCATTTCCAAGGATGAATCCATCTAGTTTCTTAATATATAATTCTTCTTCTAAGTCTCCATTAAGAAAGGAAGATTTTACATCCATTTGGTATATTTTGAATTTCTGAAAACTAGAAAGAGCAAGGAACATTCTTATGACTTCAAGTCTAGCAACAGTTGCAAAAGTTTCTTCAAAATCTATACCTTCTTATTGAGCATATCCTTTACAAACAAGTCTGGCCTGGTTTGCAATAACTTCTCCATTTTCATTCAGCTTGTTTTTGAATATCCATTTGGTTCCTATGATATTCTTATCATGAGGTCTAGGAACTAATTCCCAAGTATTATTTTTTTCAATTTGCTCAAGTTCTTCATTCATCGCCTTGACCCAACATTAATCTTTGCATGATTCATTTACATTTTGAGGTTCGATGAAGAAAGCAATGCTAGATAGCTTGAAGCTTCTGTAATAGTTCTTCTTGTCTACACACCTGCCTCTTGTTGTCCCAAAATTTGAGTCTCTCGATGATTTCTATGAACATATCTGGATGGAGTCTTTTCTTCTGCCGTTATATGTTCTTCAGGTGTTTCATTGGTTTCTTCTTCAAAATTAGTTTGATTTGATGTGCGAGATTAATCCTCATCTTCTCCACAATCTTTAGTTTTTACCTACTTTGGATTTTTTCATGCTTCATCAACCACAACATCAATACTTTCAATGATTTTCCCAAGTATTTTATTAGAACACTTATATCCTTTACTTCAAGAAGAGTAACCAAGGAGAATGCCTTCATCTGCTCTAGGTTCAAACCTACCAAGTCTTTCATCAGTTCATTTGATGTAACATTTGCTTCCAAAAACTTTGAAGTATTTTACAGTCAGAGTCTTACCATACCAAAGTTCATGTGGAGTTTGAGTGTTGTTTACTTGAACATTTGCTTGGTTGAGAATAGTGACGACAGCGAATGCAGCTTCACCCTAGAAGGTTGCAGGAGTTCCAGACTCATCTAGCATAGCATGAGCCATTTGTTGAACAGTTCTATTCATCCTTTCTACCACTCCATTTTGCTGAGGAGTCCTTGCAGTGGAGAATTGCCTTTTTATTCCATGTTCTTCACAAAAGTCAAAGAATTCATCCGAGGTAAATTCCCCTCCTCGATTAGTTCTAAGGCATTTTATTTTGTGATCTGATTCATTTTCAGCCAAGGCTTTGAAAGCTTTGAATTTTTCGAATGCTTCATCTTTATGCTTTAGAAGCCCTATCCAACACATTCTGGAAAAATCATCAATGAACAATATAAAGTATTCCTCTCCATGAGTTGACTTTTTCCTTGATGGTCCACATAAGTCAGTATGATCAAGTTCAAGAGGCTTACTGGCCAATCCTTCCTTTTCAGGGAAGTGTACTCTGGTTTACTTACCAAATTCACATGACTTGCATATTGTATTTTCTAGTATGCTGATATCAGGAAGATCATGAATAGCCTGGAATATGAAACTTTTCTTATTTGAGAGAAGCTTATATGCCCCAATATTCTGTGCCATAGCTAGTGTTCATCATTTTTGCTTAGATAGCACTGTTGTTGTCCTCCCTTGAGTATGTATAAGTTGTTTGGAGTTCTTATACCTTTGATCACGGTTTCTCCTATATCAAGCTCATGAACAACAGATCCATTTGATCGAAATACTACTTCATTTCCTTGATCACACATTTGACTGACACTCAATAGATTATGCTTTAGACTGTCAACATACATAACATTCCCAACTTTAACTTTTTCTTTTAAGAGAATAGAACCTTTACCTTTTATGATAGTAGGAGTGTCGTTTCCAAATGAGGCTTTCTTTTCTTTTTCTAAAGCATTAGATGACTGAAGTTTTTCTTTATCACCTGTCATGTTTTTCGAGCATCCACTATCGATGTACCACTGATTTTCTTGTCCTTTTGCATAAAAGGCTATACCACATCTTTCTGTTCGCGGTTCTTTCTTTCCCCATATTTTTAGATTTAATGAAGTTTTCTCCTTCTGAGATGTTTGCCAAAATTTACTCCTGCATTCAGATTCTTCATGACTGAATTGTTGTAGATAGAGCATTCTATTTCATTTTCAAGAAGAGAAAAGTTATTGTAGGTTCGTTTCATGTTACCCATCACATTCCTTTGATTTCGTGCTTCTCTAGTTATGATGGTCTTGTAAGCAACACATTAAGTAGCTTTGTGTCCAAAGTTATGACATGAAAAACATTAGCCATTAAAGAAGTTCCTGCAATTATCAAATCTACTAACCCAATGATTGTAGTTGCTATTGATATTCATTATTGAAATAGATTGAGTATGATTTACTTGAGATTGGTTGTAGCTTCTGTTCATACTTGAAATAAATTGAGCCTAATTTATGTGGTGATTTGCTTTATGCCTTTGTTGTTGATTTTCAAACTGTTCACTGCTCTTTGCTGCATGAATATAACTTTTAGTGGAGGTTGACGACCTCTGTGCTTGGGATGCTTCTTCAGTATATCCAAGACCTAGCTTTATCAGAGGAGAATGCTGCACTTTGATAATTTCATTTAAGGTTTCTAATCGTTTAGCAAATATAAGATTGAGAGCTTTTGTTTTCTCAATATCCTTTCTTAGACCCACAATTTCACATTCTAGTTTTTCATTGTGTTTTTCTCTTTCAACAAGTTGGAATGTTAGAGTATCTCTAATCATATTCTTTTCCTCTAAACAAATTTTGAGTTTAGGTATTTCTCCATAATGGTCATCTTCATCTAAAGCATCCAAGAAATCATCATCTTCAAAAGCCATCAGAAGTCTATAGTCATTACTATTTTCATCTTGATCATTATTTCATAAACCATCACTATCTTCATGCATATAGTAGCTCTTCTTACTTACACTTTGTTTTCTATTCCATTTTTCTAATTCCTTACCTTTATCAAGCTAATCTTTATGATGACATTTGGCGGCATAATGACCGACTCTTCCAAAAGAAAAAATTTTGAAAGGTAGTTTACTTCTGAATCTTCTGGAACCCCATTGAAGGTTCTTGACAAAGTTTGCTTCTTCCTCTCCTTCTGAAATATGTCTTGATTCATTGAGTTCTTCTCTTCCTGAAGCTTTGAATGTGGCTTCTCTCATATTTAATGGACCTCCTTTTCTCATTTCAAAAGAAGTTAAGATTCCGTGCAACTGTGTCATAGTAATAATCTGAAGATCTTGCTTTTCTTCTATGGCAGATACTTTTGATTCAAACTTATTAGAGAAGGATCTTAAAACCTTTTCAACTAAAGTAACTTCTTTTATCTCTTCACCCAAGTTCTTCATGTAATTAACAATATCATCTATACGTAAGAAGTAACTAGCTATATTTTCATAATTGTGCATTTTGATAGTTTCATATTGAATTATGAGAGTTTGTAGTTTTGCACGTTTACGTGATTGTCTCCTTCATAGCTTAGAACGATATTGTCCCATATTTATTTGGTAGTTTTGAGCTGCATAACTTTGAAAAATTCTAATTGTGACAGACTCCCCAATAATGTATTGACAGCCTTGGCATTGGTTTCATATTGCTTTTTACCTACCATATCTGTAGGAATTGCTAATGCAAATGTATATCCTCCGTCCACAATTTCCCAGACATATATTCTGAGAGATTGAAGGTAGGCTGTAGTTCTTACCTTCCAATAAATGAAGTTGCCCCCATCAAAGATCAGTGGTCTAATGGATCCCTCTCTTTCGTAGTTACTCATGATGATAGATCTTCCTTCAAGCGATCAAGCTTCTTCTGGAGGACCTGCTCTGGTACCAATTATTGGAAATAATACTGAGAGGGGGTGGGGGTCAATCAGTATTAGCAAGTCAATAGTATTTCATTTCCATAACCAGATTCATATACAGTACTCAGTTAATGGAAATTGCATGTATACGCAATTGTATTTAAGGCAATTATCGTATATCCTACAAACTTATGATTCAGTTAATTCATCATATGTTGATCTTTAATCAGTGCATCGGAACCATATAAACAATAATCAAGTGCAGTAAAACAAAACAGAAAATCACACACATGAACACAAGATATAAGCTGGAAACCCAATGTGGGTGAAAACCACCTGCTCCAATCGTCTCTATCTTCTTCTTTTTTAATAAGAAACTTCTTTTTATAATTCTTGTATTGGTGCAGTCTTATACTAGTATGCAGGCTTCTACCTACAGAAGGCTACAACCTTCTCCCATTTTCCAGCTTCTCTTGGAAGGAGCTATAACTGCCTACCTCTTTTACTAGCTGATATGTTTACTAGTACGTAGGTGCCGACCTACAGAAGGCTATAACTTTCTCTTTTCTTCCAAGGACCATGTTTCATAAATTTTCAAACTAGATCCATCAATAACATCATTCAAACATCAAATATATCTGCATCAACCAATCTCCTTTAGACCAACCACAACTGAACCAATAAACTACTTTTCAGAATTTTGTAACCAGAACACAGTAACCAGAACCCAGAACACTGCAACAGCAAGTAGAAGTAGCTAAAGCATATTTTATGAGGTAAACACTACTTCAATGTGTCGAACCTGCGTGAATATGCACTTTTCTCAAGGCGAACCTATGTGCAGTTATAGAAATCAAATTTAAGATGTATATGCTATTTTGATATGTGAAACCAACGTGTATACGTGCCTTTTCTAAAGTGAACCTTCGTACATATCTGTAAATGGTGATTTAACAATTCAGACTTCAATTATAACCAGATCATCATATTTACTTAGTACAACATGCACCAGTTATTCAGATAAAAGATCAAAACCACACAAAGACACATCACTTCAGGCATTAAGATCTTCACCCATCATTAGATCTTATCCTTCATCAAGTGCTAAGGTTCATCCTTGATTCATATCCAGCTATGCACCATAACCCAATCACCTGTATTCTAGATCTTGCTCTTCATTAGATATTCAATACTTGAGTGCCTTTGCCTAATGATCTTCTCCTCCTTTTATAATCTTAGGCCCTACCCAGTACCATGGACCAAAACCACTTAGGACCAATACCTTGAACCAAATACTTCGGATCAAATACCTTGGACCAATACCATGGATCAAAATACCATGGACCAGATACCATGGACCAAAAGTTAGTTTTCTAACATGTACGTGCATTTCCTTCTGTGAAAGTGCGTGTGTACGCTATACGCTCCTTTTGGTCTGCTAACTCGTATGTACACGTGTCTTGGTCAATGGGGAACCTGTGTATACATCTCTTTCTTCAATCTCTTAGTTTGAACTGTGATTTATCATCTGAGTGAGTTTCCATCAAGGACAACACCTATGTCATAGTGCCAAATCTGTGTTATAATGCCAACATCTACTATATTTCCAAGCATTTAGGTAAGTAAAACGTTATTGTAGTGATTTTGTTATGAGGAATATTTTGTTTTGAAGAATGTATTTACTATTTAGCATGTGGGTAATTATACCAACTAATGAACAATGAATAGATAAAGGAAAAAAATAAGCCAAGCATGCAACAATATTAAAAGAGTAATGCTCATGAGTGCATGTAACTTTTGGTAGTAAATAAAACATGAATACAAACATGTTTCATATTAAACTAAGATTATATATATATATATATATATATATATATATATATATATATATATAGGAAGATATGTTGAACAACGCAAAGATATATATGTATATTTTTCTAAATGAAAAAACTAAAACAAGAAATTTTAATATGATAATATTCTAGACACTTATTGCTACTTTATCATGAACCATCAGAATATAGAAACTTTATGGATGATTTTATTTCAAGTTACTGTTAGAAGTAATGCTTCCATGTCTTCTGTATTTGTCATTGTGAGTCTTGAAGTGTCAATCTTGAATTTGTTGATTCCTATGTTATGAGTTAGAGTCGACTCATGTCTGAGTCATAATTTGTTGGAATCAGTGATCAAATTGTTATATATGTAAATGTCTTATGTGATCAAAAAAATAGAGTGTGATTTATGTTGTCTAAACAATTTATTCATCTCTCATTTTTCTAACATGGTATCAAATCCTGTTATGACTTGATACCCTTATGGGAAGTACAGGAAGATGTGTGGGATCTTTTAGTGTTATTATTCTGTACATAGATAGATTAATTTTATTGTGTGAGAGTTTATTTCTATTGTGAACTTTACTTCTCCATGTTTAAATGTGTGTCAGAGTTTGGTTTTGTAGATCTATATGCAATAAGTAGCAAGCATTCCTTGTTCTGACCTTTCAATCAGATTTGAACCTGTTGTTACGAATCCTTTCCATATTTCACCTTTGAACCGAGCATGATAGCGTGCACTCCTGAAGCTTCAAAAGAGGGTCGCCACGTTGTCATTATTTCCATGGAAGAAAAATCGCATGGAAAAGGATAAATTATGATGTATAACTCACGTCTCCAAAGAAGAGAAGTTGATGTTTAAAAAAGAAAAGAAAAATCGTGAATAGAACTTCAAGGAGCTCCACGCGTTAAGGAAAATTTAGTGCAGGAAATTTCCTCTTTGTTTCCTTCTGTGAATTAATTGAAAGAACATTTGATTGTGAAATTCTATTTATAGAACACGTTTGTCTCCAGAATCTGGTATGAAGTGGCTCACATCGAAAGCCACGCTGACATTGCTTCCAAAATCATTGATGTTGCTCGACTTGATGCACGTCTCTTCAAAGTCACCAAGAATTGGTTGTTCATGGACGTATCCATGAAATCATATGCTAAATCATGTGTGAAGAAAATACACCATGATCATGATTTCTATGTTGTGCGTTCTTCTCTGGCATTCTTCTCTCACTATCTCTGGGACATGTATTTTAAGTTGCCCACAGTGGAAGTCTATGCTAATTTGGCCTTATCCATTAGATCTACAATTGCATAGGTGTTGTATGTTATTATCTAGTTTAAGCACATTGTTGTTGATCAGTGGTTGTCATTGGTGTCAACTCAAGTAGCACCAAGGCCTACCCCAATCTTGCATGGGAATTTTGGCTTCGCAACTTACCCTATTCTGAGTCAAGGGTCTTCTAGATGGATTCTACTCATCAAGATGTTTTCATTGATATATGACATGCCAAGTAATCCTTCATGGTTTGAAAGGTATTCATGTTTAAAGTTATTAACTACAGTTAGTAGGCTAAATCCCTATGGGGTTGTGGCATGGAAATCATAATTGGTTGTGGTTGCTGAATAGTCAATAATTAATTAAAAAAATTGCTCCAAAAATCCCTCCAATGTTCACTTCTTTAGGAGCCTCTCAACTCAATACATTCATATAAATAATGATCCTCATATCTTCCTCTACTAGGGATTTTGTGGCTTCAAACAGGTCATCATGGAATTTTCTCTATGAGTTTTTTTATACAAAGCTTCAAAATCTAAAATTAAGACCCATTTGCGCTGAAATCTTGATGAACCTTGTCACCTAATTTCAGATATTGGTTCACTATATTTTTAGAGATATGATATGAGGAAGTTAGGCTCTAACACGCTCCTGAATTCCATGTGAAACAAGTGACGTTAGGAAAATAGTCATAACTTTCACTCTGAGAATTGGATTAAAATTTGTAAATAGATGAGTAGTGTTTTTAGGGAGAAAGGTCCCAATAGTGACATGTGGCACTTCCTACAAGTTCTTTGTACTGAACTAGTCTATAATCAGGTCATCATGGGAGATTAGGCATAAATATTTGTTGAAGAGTCCAATATTGATCATACCTATGGGCTTGGAAAGATGAGTTAGGGGGCTACCACAGGACGAAATTTTAGACCCTAGAGATCTGCAATTAATAGATACAACAAATTCAATATCGAGCTCCTAGAAAGCAAGAAAAAGCATGCATTCAAGGATCATTGCAATAAGGACCACACATCAATAGTCAAGGGTAAGTCTCCTACATCATGGTATGTATGATTAGTGTTTACATTTGAAATATGAGTATCATTTCTAACATATATTTAATTAGGAAAACATATGTACACACAGGGTCTCAGTTATATCTCTATGCCTCTATATGTCAGAGTTAGTTTTGATACCACATTTTAGATGTCGTATTATTGATACTACACATTTGATGCCACATATTCTTGATGCTAGACCAAGTCTGCTAAGTCTATATGATGTTGTAATTTCATGTTCGTTGTCTTGTCATAGTTGACAGAATGGTCTTTTTTGTTGTACTTGGAACTTTGTCCATCACAAGTCTAGGATTTTTCATCAGTTTTTAATGTATATATCTTTAGGTCAGTTTTGGATATAGTCTTGCATAGAGTCCATGCCTATATCAAGAGTGGGAGTCTTTGTCTACTGTTGCAACAAGTCAACAAAAAGAGTGACAAGCACACTTTAGGTACGTATTGTAATTTTAATTTGTACTTATTCAGTATTATCCACTTACATGTGTTTTGTAGGCAAAGGTTAGTTGAAGGGTGTTTTGTTTTTTTTTTTGGGATTGGGATTTTAGGGAAAATTTTGCATGCAGGTAGAAGAAGATTCAAGTACAACTTCAAGAAAGAATTGAAGAGAAGAAGTATCAAATCAAGGGAAGCATTTCAGTGGGACATCCTTTGAAGACATGACAACCATTTGTATATTAGGAAGAAGCATTGATGCGAAGAGTCATCGTTGTAAAGTTTTAAAAGAGTCATTTGTAAAAGTGTCATCATTGGAAGATTCATTATTGTAAAATAGTCAATCTGCCTAGAGTCGAAAAGGCATTATTGGGAGGTATAGGAGTCTTTGTTGGGATCGTCATGGTTTTTTTGTAGGTCATATTGTGATTGGGTGTTCGGTAAAAATCATTGTAAATCATATGGTATTGTGGACCATTGTCCCTGGTATGTGAATCCACACTCTTGTCTCACTTCAGTCATTATAGGGTGGCAGGGAGATGCCAGGCTAGTCCATGAAGTCACCTACAGGTTGGAGCATGTGAATAGTTCAGGGTGGTAGGTTGGTGTAGTATTTTAGGGCATCCATTTAGTTGACTATTGAACAAACTAGAGCATTATGGCATCCTTCCAGTGGGAGCTAGAGAAGAATGTCTTTCTAGAATTCTAGGAAGTTGTTCCTTTCATTTCAGTTGGGGCTAAAGATGAAATAATTTATTAGAAAAGCGTTCGGTGGTTTTTGACCAGGAGAGGGTTTTCCACCTAAAATTCTTGTGTCTACTATGTTATTCTATTTACTTTTATCACTACATAAACATTAATAATAATTGAATATTAACGTATTCTCTAAAAATATTTAAAAGTGCTAATTGCTAGGGAATATTGATTCACAGCCCCTCTCAATATTTCAATAGTTGGTATCATAGCTTGGTTCCTTTAGTAACAACTTAACCAATGGAAGTTAGTTTTCAGAGCATAGAGATGGGAAAGTAAAAGAAGTAGGTTACAAGGATTTCAAAGGAAGGTAAATGTACAACAAAATCTGAAGAAAGTGAGTATTGTGTACCAACCCCTGATTTTGATGTAGATATTTACTGGATATGGGATTCCAAGATCGAAGTACATTTGTAGGTACATGGAGCATGGGAATCAATTGTTTCTGGAGACACATCTACCGAGGAAGGTAAAAGGTGAAATTCAAAGGCCATGAATGTAATTTTGAATGTTTTTCCAAATTCTATGAAAAGAAAAGTTGGTCAATGTTCAACAGATAAAGTTGTTTTGGAAAAGCTTCATAATCTCTATTCAATAAAGAAATAAGGTCAAGATGTTATTGAAAACTCAAATCCTTCTAATTTTGATTCAGAAATGGGAGAAACTAGTAAAAGAAAGTTTCAAAACCAAGTGATCAAGGTCATAAAGGAACTTAAAAGTCAAAAGGAAAAGAAAAGACTTTTGGAAGCAGAATTGAAGACGACAGGAGAACTCATCGAAGAAAATAAACAGTGTGAGAAGATGATTAGTATTATTAGAACTCAATTGGATGAAATCAAGAAGACAACAACATGAGACCTTAAGGGAGAAGTCCAATAGAAGAAAGATGAACTAAACACAATGTTTGAAGAGATTAGCAGGATCACACAATAGAAGTAGGAAGCAAAAATTGAAAGGAAGGAATCTGATCAAAGATACATATCCATTGTTGAGGAAACGAAAAAGGAATTAGAAACATCTTCAGTAGAATAAGTAGGCTCAGGTTTGAAAATGATAAGCAAAAGGAACATATATAGGTTCTCAGCAGAGAAGTAGAGAATACCACTATTCTCAAGATAGACGGTTAGGAGGTACATAAAATAAGGAAGATCTTGAAAATATGGTTTCAAGAAGATCTTGCTCAAAAGAACGAGGAACTTCATGCAACCCATGATGAGATCAAAAAACTCATGGGATGACAAAAAGAACACTTACAAAATAAGATAGATGAGGAAGCAAAAATGAAGGCAATTAAATATGATAAAGCTCTAGCTGATGAATGTACAACCTCAACATCTTCGCAGGATGATTCTAAGAAGGAAGTTGATAAAAGTGAAAAGCCAAAGAAGAATGTTGCAACTCCAAAGAACAAGACCAAAGAAATTAAGAACAAAGGACCAAAACAAGCTACAACACCACCTCCAAAGAAGAATGAAAAATATTCCAGATATGTTCATTTATTTAATGGCTATTATTTTTCATGCACTAACTATGAACATATGGCAAGGGATTGTAAATTTATTGAAAGGTACAGCTATCAATGACCATTTCATCCGAATGAGCCATTCGGATACACATATTTATTTAATGGTTATTTATTTTTATGTGCTAAATATGGACATATGGCTAGGGAATATAATTTTTTTGATAGGCACAATCATTATCCGTAAAACCCTAGAAGCAAGCTTGCGGGATTGCGAGATATGTTCCATGATGATTTTGTCAGAAGAGAATATGTGCTAGATGGGCCAAACATTGAATGTTTCAAATTCCATAACTATGGCCATAACACCCATGGTTGTAGATATCAGATGGAATCACCTATGGACAACATTGAATGCTTCAAGTGTCAGAACTATGGGCACATGGCTTGAGATTGTAGGAATAAGAAGGTTTAGAAAAGGAAATAGGTACATGAAGACAAAGAAGATAACATGGTTTCAACAATTATTCTTTCAAGATTTGTAAAAGAAAAAGGTAATGAGGAATTAGCAGTTCCTTCAAATAATGACTCAAGTCAGACAGTTAGTTGACTCACTATTTTGAACAATTTGGCTTGTTGACTCCTTAATGTTTGTAGAGGAGGAGTCTATGCAATAGTATATGACACAGGTCTACGATTGACAGACATGTAGTTTGCACAAGATTGCAGTTTTGTTACATGTTCAAAGGGAGAAAAATAGTTGAAGTATTACAGGTCAAGAAAGGAAGTGCTAAAAAGCAATCTCTCTATTAAAGTGGATCAAGACAATCTAAGGATTATTAAGATATCTCAGCAGGATAAAGAAATATTCATATATGAAATGAAATACATCAAGGAAATGCTCAATAAATTTAAGATGGAATATTTCAAGCCTATCCTTACCCCAATGGTAATAGGTTACAAGAAGACTCGTGAATGGATGTGGACCAAAGACTTTATAGATCCATGATTAGTGGTATCCTATATGTGACAGTCTCCCTACCAGATATGATGTAGGAAGTTGCACAAGTAGCAAGATTCCAAGCATAACCAAAAGAATCTCATATTATTGGCATGAAAAATATTCTTCCATACTTTAAGGGTACAATAGAATATGGTCTATGGTATCCCAAAGGAAATGATCTAGTTATCCAAACTTATACAGATAGAGATTGGGCAGGAACTGTTGATGATCGTAAGGGCACTAGTGGAGTAGCATTCTACCTAGGTGGTTACCGCGTCTCATGGTTAAGTAAAAAGAAGTAGTCAACCTCATTATCCACAATGGAAGAAGAATACATCACAACAACAACTTGTTGTAATCAAGTTCTCTCGATGAAGAAAACCTTGCAAGATCTTCAAGTTAAGTTTGATGAGCATATTCCCATCTTCTGCGATAACATTAGTGTGATTAGTATCTCCAAAAATCATGTGATGCATTATAAAATAAATAATATTCCAATCAAATATCATTTCGTTAGAGTGCGAGTCGTTGAAAGGAATATCAAGCATGAATATGTTGGTGAAAATGAAAAAATTGTTGACATCTTTACGAAACCATTACCTTGTGAAGCATTTGAGTATCTTCACCAAAAGCTTGGGATTCTTTGAAGTTCTCATTAGAATATTTCTCTTATCTAACTATGTAGAAAGGGGGAGTGGAGGTGTGTACATGTTCGAAGGATGAAAATTTGTCAAGGGGAGTTACCCTTTTCCATCGATGATAAAAGGGATAGAAGGTAGTAGGAAGAGGTGTCATGATTGTAGGGGGAGTACTTTTGTTGCAATCAATTCCAAACAGGGAGATTCTTAATCAGTGGTTGTCATTGATGTCAACTCAAGAAGCACCAGGGGCTACCCCGATCTTTCATGGGAATTTTGACTTGGAGACCTACCCTATTTTGAGTCAAGGATCTTCTAGATGGATTCTACTTGTCGAGATGTTTCATTTGATACATGGAAGGCTAAGTAATTCTTCATGGTTTGAGAGATATTCATGTTTGAAGTTAGTAACCCCAGTTAGCGGGCTAAAACCCTATGGGGTTGTGGCATGGCACTCATAATTGGTTGTGGTCATTGAATAGTCAATACGTAATAAAAAAATTTCTCCTAAAATCCCTCCAATGTTCACTTCTTTAGAACCCTCTCAACTAAAGACATTCATATAAATAGTGACCCTCATATCCTCCTCTAGTAGGGATTTTGTGGCTTCAAACAAGTCATCATGGTATTTTCACTATAACTCTTTTCTGTGAAGCTTCAGAATATGAAATTAACACCCATTTGCACTTAAATCTTGATGAACCTCGTGACCAAATTTCAGATCTTGGTTCACTATATTTTCGAATATATGATCAGAGGAACTTAGGGTTTTTGCAGGCTCACGAATTCCATGTAAAACAGGTGACATTTGGAAAATATTCATAAATTTCTTTCTGAGCATTGGATTAAAATTTCATAAATAGTCACAGAAATAGGACACACTATAGCGTGTTGCATAGTGTTTTCAGGGCCGAAAGTTGCAACAGTGACACGTGGCACTTCGTACAAGTTCACTCTACTAAACCAATCTATAATCAAGATATCATGGGAGATTGGGCATAAATATTTCTTGAGGAATCCAATATTGATCAGACTTGTGCGGTTGGAAATAGGCCTGATAGGGATACCACAAAACACAATTTCAGACCCTAGAGATCTGAAATTAAATAGATACAATAGATTCAATATTGAGCTCCTAGAAGGAAACAAAAAGCATGCATTCAAGGATCCCTGCAATAAGGACCACGCATCAACAGTCAAGGGTAAGTCTCCTACAATAAGGTATGTATGATTCGTGTTTAAATTTCAAATATGAGTATCATATCTAACATATGTTTTTGCACGACAACGTAAGTACATACAGGGTCTCGGTTATATCTCTATGTCTTTATATGTCAGAGTTAACTTTGATACCACATTTTGGATGTCATATTCTTGATAGTACACATTTTATGCTACATATTCTTGATGCTACACCAAGCCTACTAAGTATATATGATGTTTTAATTTCATGTCACTTGTCTCTTCATAGTTAATAGAATGGTCTCTGTTGTTGTACTTAGAACTTGGTCCATTAGAAGTCTAGGATCTGCCATCAGTTTTTATTGTATATATCTTTAGGTCAATTTTGGATATAGCCTTGCATAGGATCCATGTATATATCAAGATTGGGAGTCTTTTTATACTGTTGCAACAAGTCAACAACAGAAGTGACAAGCACACTTTACGTACGAATTGTAATTGTAATTTTAATTTATTCATTATTATGCACTTACATGTGTTTTGCAGGCAAAGGCAAGTTGAACGAGATTTTGTTTTATTTTGGGATTGGTTTTGCGAAGAAAATTTTGCATGTAGGTAGAAGAAGATTCAAGTACAACTTGAAGCAAGAATTCAAGAGTAGAAGTATCAAATCAAAGGAAGCATTGCAGTTCGACATCCTTTGAAGACATGACATCCATATGTATATTGTGAAGAAGTGTCAAGCCTAAGAGTCATCATTGTAAATTTGTAAAAGAGTAATTTGTAAAAGTGTCATCATTGGAAGCGTCATTGTTGTAAAAGAGTCAATCTTCCTAGAGTTGAAAAGGCCTTATTGGGAGGTATAGGAGTCTCTATTGGGATGATGCCATGGTTGGGTTGTAGTTCATAATGTGATTGGGTGTTTAGTCAAAATTTTTGTGTAAATCATATGGTATCATGGATTGTTGTCCCAGGTATGAAAATCGAGACTCTTGTCTCATTTCAGTCATTATGGGGTGGTAGCGATGTGCTATATTGGTTCATGAAGACACCTACAGGTTGAAGCCTATGAACACTTCAGGGTGGTAGGGTTGTCTAGGATGTTGAGGAATCCATTCAATTGACTACTGAAGAAACTAGGGCATTCGGGCATCCTGCCAGTGGGAGATAGAGAAGAATCATTTTCTATAATTCTAGGAAGTTGTTGCTTTCATTTTAGTTGGGACTAAAGATTAAATAATTTATTAGAAAAGAGTTCGGTGGTTTTTGGCCTGCAGGGGGTTTTCCACCTAAAATTCTTGTGTTTATTGCATTCCTTTATTTACTGTTCTTATTGCATAAAGATTAATAATAATTGAAGATTAACTAATTTCTTGAAAAGATTTAAAAGTGCTAATTGCTAAGGAATACTTATTCGCTGGCCCTCTGGGTATTTCCAACAATTTTAATGATTCAAATTGAACTATAATTAATAAATATTTGCCTGTGACATAAAGAACGAAGGAAAAAGTAAATTATTTTGAATGAAAGGTTGAACGATCAGATCTGAGTGAAATTGACCCACAAAGAGTGAAATGGTTGATCTAGGTTTGTGAATTGGTTGTTGGATCTAAGAACTATCTATTGTGGAAAACTGAAGATCATCCAGATGGAGGTGTCAACAACAACAATGTCAGATGACAATGGTCAAAGTTGAAGAGTTTGGTGTTGTATATCAGAAGGCCAAGAGATGGAAAGTGAGAAGAGTGTTTGCTTGGAATAGTAGCTTTTTTTTTCCAACATTTGTGGGGAAGCCCATTACTATTAAATTTACTTCCAAAGAGTTCCATGTCATAGAAAAAAAATCCTGCTTAGGAACCAAGATGTGCGTTACTGTAGAAAATTGAAAGGTTGTGTTCTCATTATAGATTTGAAGTCATGAAATATTTGTTTATCTTGTTTGTATTGTGAGTTGTAGTATTTTTATATATTTTTAGTTCTGGTTGTAAAAGGATTGATGTTTCTTAAGTTGGATGCCTCGGTGTCTGAAACATTAATTCTTGTGTGGTAGTAATTTTGGTTATAAAAAGGGTTGGTGGTTCTTAAACTAGAAGCCTCAGTGTTCGAAACATCAATTCTTGTGTGAGGTCAAGTTGTTTGATCAAATTTTGAGCACATTCAGTATCCAAACCTCCATCCTATCAGCTACCGGATAGTTGAAATAAAATTATTTGATAGATGGTGGTTGGTCCATAGGATGGTTCATTACTTGATGGCTCTTATCATGGAAGCCCCGACGAGATGAGTTGTCAATATTGTTGATCTTGAAAAGTTCATCAATGACGGTCAGAGGAAATTACATTTTAAATGGAGGTCAAGTAACAAATCAAAGTTGTGGTGGTCAAAGAGTATTTTTTACGAGATTGTAGAGTGGATGTGGGTGCTAATGAAGACTAGGAAAATATAGATTTATTTATAGTTGTAATATGACTAGGCAAACATAGATTTATTTATAGTTGTAATATGTGTTTTTAATGTTATCCATGTAAGAATTAAGGGAGGGATTTGGATGTAATACTTCTATGTCATCTGTAGTTGTCACTATGAGTCTCTAGGCGTCAGTCTAGGATATGTTCATTGCTATGTTATGGGTTAGAGTCGACTCATGTCCGAGTCATAATTTTTTTGAGTTAATGATCAAATTCTTATATATGTAAATGTATTATCTAATCAATAAAACAAAGTATGATTTATGTTGTGTAAACAATTTCTTCATCTCATTTTTCTAATAGTTACCATATATTCAAATAGAAATATTTAGGCATGCTATGCATGTAGTACCACTCGGCTAAATAAAACCCTTTTAGTAAGTAGATACATAATCTAATTGTACAAGTATCTTAGTAATACCTCTTTTACCACAAAGCCAATTAATAAAGAATCTATGTCTTGACTTTTTTCAAGTACATAAGGGAGGAAAATCTAAAATAAACTAGGCACTATTGAATATGAGGAGTATCTATGAATAAAACAAAGAAATACTAGAAAAATTAAAAGAATAACTATACATATTCTTGGCTAAGGAAAAATGTTGAAATAGTTGTAGCCGTAAAGAAATAATAAAGATTAAATGCATTCATACAAAATAATATACTGAAACTACTACCTAAGACATTTATATTATTTATGCATAAATTAGGGGTTCAAGGACACCAGTTACACAATAATATAGCATATAAATATCTCCGAAATGAGTTGCTTAGGCATAATTTGGAGTAAAATTGAATAGATTATTCACATGGCAAATAAATAACCTAAGAAGATTCAATTATTAAAACTAAAAACATAACCTGAGATGAAGTATGTAGTAATCATGAGCAGTAAGGTTGATAACAAGTCATTGTGGCCATTATAAATCAACATTATCGTCTTTACCATTTAAGTAACAATGCAAGAAACACAACATTAAGGGGTATTTTTACGTGGAGAGTTAACTATATCGTACTTTGTTGAGGAAAATTTTTAATTTGGGTTTGGAGCACAAACCTATTATAGAGAAAACAAAGAAACTTATATTAATACCCTTAACAAATAGTGAAGCCATAGAACAAATTATGAAATTGAAGATTTGATAGTGAATTTAGCTTGAGAATTTCCAAGCAGCAATTGCTTGAATTACAAGTTGTAAGCATAGGAATAATGAGGAAACTGAAAATGCAATCAAATTTGTAACCTTTGAACCAAAAAGAACGGATTCTCATGCATGGAACTTTTTCTACTAAAATAAATTAATAAAATTTCATAAAAAACCATGTAATGAAAGAAGAAAGAACAATAAAATGTAAAGAATTTGGTGTCATACCTAATAATAATTATCCATGCCCATCACAAGTTATGACGTTGCACTGATGGGAATGTTTTCTTAAAATGGTGTTTCCTACATATGTAAACATGCAAAGAATATACGAATGAAATCCTCTTAATGTTTTTAGAAGAAAACCCTACAAGGAATTAAAAAAGAAACCTAAGTTTAACTTTAATTGAAATCTTGAGAGGATAAACACATCAGAAAATCACTCTTTAAAAAAAAATCCAATATAACAAATTGTATCATACATACGAGAGGTGAGAATGGATTGAGAAGGGGATATGATACCCTAGGTGTCAAGGGATTGAACCCTTAGATGTGGTTGTGGTCCCAATATTTTTTCATATGAAAAAAGATTGGACTAGTTCCTCACTATGGAGATAACTTTACAAAAATGAATTCAGAAAATATTATTTAGGGTGTATTGTTATAGATTTTCCCTCTCGAAAACCCATAGAAGGTATAAAACCACTTAAATCATCTAGTAAATAGAATATTTTTTTTCAACAGCTCCTCTAAAGATATTCAATGCCTAAACATATTGATTGCCAACAGGTTGTACTGAAAGCTCATAAAAAACCTATAAATTTGTGAGAAAATTATTAGAAAACATTCTTTTTCATGTGTATGAAAACAAAATAAGAAAAATCTCAACCTGTAAAAACCATCAACAAGATAAACTCAGCAGAAATACCATCGACAAAGTTTACATTTCACTACAACCAAGGTATTGTTGTAGGATAAAAGGAAAATCCATACTCCCTCTCGAAACAAACACTAAGATGTTAATAAAAATGTTCAAATCCTAACACATCATTGTGAAGCTCCCTTTTTGTCGAGAGTAGGAAAAATGTCAAATCACATTTTTGGATGAGTAGTTAGTCAAATCAATGAGGATTTTGAGCCATGAATGTTGTCCATATGATGTATTCCATCTCAGTATTCCATTAATTTTGTTATCAAGTAGATTAGTAAGAGTTGTGATTTACATGAGAAACACATAACCAAGGTTTTACCTGTCAAGTACTTCAAGTTTGACTCGAGAAGGAGGATGTTAGAAATAACGAGAGGGAGGTGAAACAATATTTCCTTGTAATTGGTTAATTTTTAATCCTTAAAGCATTAAATTCACAATGAAATTAAAATAACATAACATCATATGAACAATAAACAATATCATTCAATAATGCACACACATCAAGATAGTAGACAATGGATTTTTAAGTGAAACCCTTCGGAGAGAAAACCACGAAACACTTCTTAACATAAGTATTTCCATGATTACATCAAAGGGAAGCTCAAACTTCCAAATTAACTAGATCAAACTAAGAGAGTGTCATAACACTGTATTTACCAGCTCTAACTAGAAGGATGCTCCAATACTCTGGTTTATAGGTTCCAGCCTAAAGGACGCTCCAACTCTCGAGCTTTCTCACCTACCACTGAAAGTACACTCCAACACCCTATGCATGCTCCAAGCTGCCCTAGCACCACCATGAAGTGTTATGAAGATCCAACCTGGAGGAGACTCCACTCACATGTCTTGCACCACCATACAACTTCTAACACCCTCCACCCACATTTACCGAAGCTAATCGCTCCACCCATGTAAACAAGTGATGAATATTTCCTATGATACGATTCAGCTACCCAAGTACAACTAAGGAAGTGCAATCGACAAACCAAAACCAAACTAACCTTCCTCAGGATCTAGAGGCCCCCTTAGGGGCTAACCCACCACTCTATGTGCCCAACCCTTAAGTTAACTTGCTTTTTACTATACTAAACCCCTAGTCTCTCCCATGATAATCCATCCATGTCACTAAAAGCCTCTGATCACTCCCACAACAAGGACTCCATGAGACTACAGTATTTTTCAGGTAGTTTTGTGCTATCGACCCCGAAACTGGAGCTATGTTTTCAAGGCTAGGACTCAGTCCTTTGCACAGAACTTGACAAAATTCTAAAAAAGAATAAATAATAAGGAAACAAAGCCTGTAATGTAAAAAAATAACAAGGAACTATCCCAAGCCATCCTAAGCATGACAAGAATTTCGTTAAACACATCATGAACGTGTAATGGACAGGAGATACACATCTAAAAATAGGGGCCTAATACTTATCTAAGATTCATTAAGAAGGTTTGATGCCCTCTCACAAAAGCTTTATTATCATATACTAGGTCATTCATTCATTAGCATTTTGTCTACTACCCAGAACATGAGGAGAGACATAACTCAAGTATTTCATTAACCATGCTTAAAACCAACATATAACCAACTAAGTAACAATGATAGAACAACCATTAAAGTCACATAGTAACAAGCACATTTACTTAGGAAACTCAGGAGGAAATATCCTTATGAGTCATATGAAAAGGCCAATCAAGTCAAGGACTTCCATGGACCATACAACCATAGATTGAGATGAACCAAATATTCTTTCGCGCAATCACACCTGTGCCATACTCCAAGCATGAATGTGGGACTGAAGAAAAAGCTCAACAAGCTTCTTAGTATTTATTGCATATCCTGCTAGAACGGTCAATGATTTTTAGGCTCAAAGAAAGCACCTATACAACCACACTTTACTGTATATCCCACCAAGTGATCCCTAAGCCCAAATAAGAAATATACACTACCTGGTTTTGCTGTAATCCCACAACAAATTCATCTAGGGATCCTTACTCCTATACAAGAATGGATGCCTCTAGATCTCTCCACCTAAACTATGAGGAATTTGTTTCTCTCCACCCTCTAGGATTTACTGTATATCTTGGAATTTATTGGTCCAGGATTCTTTGGCTCAATGAGGGTATTCACTAACAGGATTTACCACAATTCCACCTTTACTAATCCAGGGATTCCTAGGCCTTTTGAATTTTCCTAAGACAACCTCACTCAGTTTCAAAACCATCCAACAATCTCGGTCAAACAAGTAAGAGAACCCCATCACACCATGGTTATCTGGAAATAGCAAGGAAAGGATAAAAATCACTGTCACACCTGGAAAAACTCATGTGAATGACAACAAGAGAAACAAATACACACATTCATGTACCATGCATACCAAAAATAGCAACAAAATCATGCATGCAACTCAATACCTGCAAGTAATCTTGTTGTAGCCACTTCATCCAACTTTTCCTTTCCTGATCTTTGCTTCCCTTTTGATTTCTTGTCCTTCCTTTGCTTTCCTTTCCTCTAATGATAGAGAGGTCCAAGAATAGTATAAGTGTGTAGGGGTATGAAAGAGAGAGAATAGAGAGAGAGTGAGCTCCATGCAAAAACTGATAAAAGTCTTTGAACTGGTCCAAAATCTATTTTTATTAACAAGGCATCTATTTTCTTCAATTTCCGTCATTTTTCCTTAATTTTCCTCCTGACTTGCAATGTGTGATATTTCATGTTCCTTTTCTCCTAATTTCCATTATTTTCATAAATAAAATGCCAATCAATTCTTCTTTCCTTTTCAAATCCTTTTCCATTGCTTTTGCCAATTCCCATTACCATGAATAAACCAAAAGAACACCCACTAGGATGTTTTTCCCAACATTCATCTTAGAATACGTGCCCCGTCACCTTGCTCTTATTTTTCCTTTATTAACTTTATTACATTAACTTTTAACCCGGGGCTATTACGAACCCCTTCCGCTTATTGGTACACCATCCTCAGTGTTTAATGACATCTAGAAACCAACAAGACCGTTGAAAAAAAATACTACCCACAAAGCATTATAACACGAATCGTTGTAGTATTTACAATGACATCGTCCTCAAAACATGGAAAGCATACTGTTTACTAGAGATTTAGAACACACTTCATTACGATGTTTACAATAACAGTTACATATAAACTCATTTTCGTCAACTAGCAAATAACTATACTGTCTATGGAGATTTATAAATACAACTCAATATAGTATTTACAATAATATACACATATATACATATGTAAATATTCGTTGACTAGCAAATAAAAGGATACAGTGTCTGTATCAGCAATAAGGGAATCTATAGGCTCGCACCTCCACCGTAAAAAGAAGTACCATGATTCACCTCCTTCCTAGGAAGTCTAGAATCCACTACCAAAGTAAACTCTGCATCCAATGTCCAGCAATACAATTCATGTGCTACTTGTTCCCTCAGTGAATAGTTATCAACTCATTATTCTAGTGTAGATGCCCAATGTGCATCTGATTCCATCTGTAAAGTCTAATGACAAAAATAAATGTATCCCACGATATTCCCTTCTCTGCTACACAATCCCTCAGGCAATCCAGTCAACCTCTTCCATGCAGTCACTCACATTCCAAGTTTCCTGACATCCCCTTTCCCAGGTGATACATCCCTTGTAAAGGATTTCTTGCATCGGAAGGTCCAAAAACCAAGGCATATCCCTACCTCAAAA
This sequence comes from Pinus tabuliformis, assembly GCA_031772625.1. Classification (NCBI taxonomy): domain Eukaryota; kingdom Viridiplantae; phylum Streptophyta; class Pinopsida; order Pinales; family Pinaceae; genus Pinus; species Pinus tabuliformis. The sequence continues at coordinate 1,339,599,684 of CM062820.1, forward strand.
CCATGCTAGTAGTCATATCATGCTCATGGAAATCAATGGACACTATTAGATACCAGTGTCTGATAATGGCCCTACTCCTGCATTCTTTACCAACATAATGCTACCTATTCCAATTGCTTTTGTTGTTGTTGCTAATGCTTGTAGTCATTTCAACCACCCAACTTGGGAATTTTCCATCCTTTCTTGTACCAAGCACATAACTTACATTAAATTTTAAAATAAATTGAAATGAATTCAAATCATACCTCATTGATGGTTCACCAATAAGGTAGACTTGTAATCTTGTTTACTTCCTATCACAACAAGTTCAACTAGTTGTTGATCAATTCATCATGTATAAGCATATCACATTCGGGTAGTTCCAAATGCAACCATCATAAATAAAAACCATGAATCTTACACAATACTCATAGATTAGAGGCATAGATCACATGAATAATCAAAAATAAAATAAAATTTTGATACTTACCCTTTAACTGATCCCCTCTTCTTCATTTTCCTTTTGTCATTTTTGTACACACACTAAATTAGTTTCCAAACCTGACAAACATCCAGTGCTTCCCTTTATCTTCAATCACATAAGCATACACAATGTAAATAAAAAGACATACATTCACACACAACATACAACACTACACCATACATACACCTACACCTGGTATACGTCACAATACATACACCTACACACGGTGTATAAGACAATACATATATGTACACATAGTACAACACAATGAATATACATGTCACAATGAAATGATTACACAATGCACACAATACCACATGTGCACAATACATCATGTACAACATGCACACAGTACAACCTACACACATCACCACCTACATAATTTGTACACAAGACCACATGTACAGGGAACCACTTGCACAAGGTGTAAACCGACCACATGTGCATGTTATGAAACCAGCTTACAAAAAGATAGAAAAGATAGATCAACGCCTTAGAAATAAGCCTCTTCGAGGGAGAAACCTCCTTTATGTTACACAAATGAACAACTATTAGATGATTCAAATGGAAGAACCTCCTTTCTATATATAGGATTCTATGGGGTCACAATATAACCAAGCTGATCTAACAATAATAACATAAAAGCACAAGAATAACAATAGAGGGATTCTATGGGGTACACTAATAAAAGTATGGGGACAATAGGGGCACAATAATAACATTAAGGGACACAACAACAATAGTAATGGGGGAATCACTAATATTATAGGGACCGAACATGCCCCTCTCCTTCGAAAAAGTGTTGTCCTCAACACTTGATTAGTTATAGATGCTTCTATATAAAATTATCATCCTCCCATGTGGAATCATCAACGGATAAGTTCCTCCACTTGATGAGATACTCTGAAATTGATCTATTTCGTAGCTATCGAGTTCTTGTTTGTTTGACTGCTTCGGGTTCCAATATGATTTTTTATTCCTAATCAAGTTCTGGCAATATTGTCTAAACTGGTAGCTTGTCACCTATAACCTTATTTAAGTGTGAAACATGGAAAAATGGGTGCACTCGAGAAGCTACAAGAAGCTCCAATTTGTATGCCATAGTACCTATCTTTTGCAACACCTTGTACGGACCATAAAACTTTGATGATAATTTGTTATCCTTCTTAGCTTTCTTGAGGGACATTTGTTTATATGGTTGTATCCGTAGGAATACCCAATCACCTACATCAAAACTTCCTTCACTGCAATGTTGATTTGCCTGTTGTTTCATTCTATTCTGTACCAAGGTAAGGTTATCCTTTAAGAGTTGGAGAACTTGTTGCTGATGCTCGATGTCATCTTCCACTGCTTGAACCTTAGAATTTTCTCTTAAATATGATGTGATGGATGGTGGATGATATCCATAAAGTGCCATAAATGGGGTCATTTTTGATGTAGTATGGAAGGAAGTGTTATACTACCATTCAGCCAGAGGAAACCATTTGACCCATTGTGCCTGTTTATCAGATACAAAGCAATGAAGATATCTTTCCAAACATTTGTTTACCATCTCGGTTTTCCCATCAGATTGAGGATGATAAGATGGACTATGAGCTAACTGAGTACCAAGACAAGAAAATAATTTTGTCCAAAATTTTTGAGTGGAAATGGGATCTCTGTCACTTACAATAATCTTTGGGTTTCCATGTAGCTTTTGAATTATTTCCATAAACGCAGTAGAAACTGTACTCGGTTGAAATGGATCAGATAATGCACAAAAGTGTGCATACTTGGTAAGTTTTTCCACTATGACCATGATAACACTCTTTCCTTCAGACTTGGGTAAGCCTGTGACAAAATCCATTGAAACCTCCTCCCAACGTTGGCTTCGAATGGATAAAGGTTGTAATAGTCTTGGAGTCTTAATTGTTTCAACTTTATTTTGTTGGAAAACAACACATTCTCCCATAAACCTTTGAATATAAAATTTAAGACCATCCAAAAAAAAATCATTTTTAACCCTGTGCTAGGTTTTTAGAAATCTTGAGTTCCGTCCTAAGGGAGAGGTATGCAATTCCCTAAGAATATTTCGTTTAAGTTGGAAATTCTTACACATGTATACTTGATCCTTGTACCATAACAAATCATTTTTCTAGATAAATGTATCAGATGTACTGGGATATTGTTGTATCTTTTGAATGAGTGCCCACACTTCCTCGTCATTCTTCCATTCATCCCTTGCTTCGTTTATTCAATCTGGTTGGATAATAGAAATGGCACAAAGAAATGCTTCCACATCCTCATCCTTTCTTAAGAGTGCATCTGCCAGAACATTTTTCTTCCCTTTTTGTAAATGATTTCAAAGTCATAACCCAACATCTCTGTGACCCATTTTTTCTGCTCTTCTGAAGATAATCTTTTTTTCTAAAAAGTAAGACTATCATGATCTGTTTTTACCTTGAAGTGTCTTCCCATTAGGTAGGGTCCCCATTTCTTAAGTGCATGTAGTATTGCCAACATTTCCTTCTCATAAATAGCTTTGTTTAAATACTTTCCTTTGATTGGATGACTTTCGAAGGAAATGGGTCTTTCTTCTTGCATTAAAATAGCACCGATTCCATTTCCTGAGGCATCGCATTCCACAATAAAGGTTTTTCTGATGTTTGGTGTAGCTAAGATTGGTTCTTGGCACATTGCCTCTTTAGGATGTTCAAAGGCCTTCATTGCTTCTGGAGTCCATGAAAATGCATCTTTCTTCAATAATGTTGTTATAGGTGTTGCTATTCTCCCATAATTCTCAACAAACTTGCGATAATACCTTGTCAAACCAAGAAATCCTCATAGATGCTTTATGGATGTGGGGATTTTCCGTTCCTTAATGGTTTTAATTTTGCTAGGGTCTACCTTAACACCTTCATGAGATACAATATGACCTAGATATTCCACCTCTTGTACTCCAAAGAAACATTTGGAGATTTTTGCATATAATTGTTTCTCCTCCAATAGTTTGAGCACCATGTCAACATGTTGGACATGATCCTTCCAAGACTTGTTGTAGATTAGTATATCATCAAAAAATACTAACAAAAATGTTCTAAGGAAGGGTTTGAAAATGGAATCCAACAAACCTCGAAATGTAGAAGGTGCATTAGTAAGCCCAAAAGGCATGACCAAAAATTCATAATGACCTTCATGAGTTCTAAGTGTTGTTTTTGGAATGTCTTTAGTCTTTATTCTGATTTGATGATATCTTGAATGAAGATCCAACTTGGTGAAGTAAATTGCTCCATGCAATTCATCCAATAATTCATTAATGACAGGAATGGGAAATTTATCTTTAATAGTGAGCTTGTTTAGCTTCCTATAATCTGGACACATGTGCCATGATCCATCCTTCTTGTGAACTAATACTGTTGGAGTAGGGAAAGAACTTTGACTCGGTTGAATTATACCAGCCTCTAGCATTTCTACAACCATATGTTTTGTTTCACTCTTTTCGGCATAGGGATATCTGTACGGCCTGATGTTTGGAGTAACACTTCCTAGAATCAAATGAATAGCATGATCATGATCATGAATAGGTGGGAGACCCTTGGGAGTCTCAAATACCTTGGAATGATTATCCAAAACTTTTTGGAGATTTGGAGAAATAGATGATTTCGATGTGGGAACCTCTAGCGAACATAATTGTGCAATTACACCTCGTTGTTCATTCTTTAGAAGATTTTTCATACCATTAGAGCTGATTATCTTTCCCGGTTTCCGTGCAAAACCCCTTAATTGAACTTCATTTCATTCTACAAAAAATTTCGTGAAAAGTTCTTGAAAATTAAAAGCTATTGTACGCAAGGATTGTAGCCATTGGACTCCCAGTACAACATCAACACCACCCATTGGAATTGAAAGGATTGGGCTATTCAATACATATTCTCCCATGGATAACTTGGTATTATGGCACTTTCTAGAGCAATTTATGGTTCCTCCACTTGTAACCATCACTTGACACTCTAGTGCTGGATATAGGAAGCAATTCAATTCCTTTGCTATGTTACAATGAATAAAATTATGGGTACTTCCTGAATCAATCAACACTATTACCTTTTTCTTCTTGATATGTCTTTCTATCTTGATAGTTTGAGGACTGGTAATTCTAGCCAGTGCATTGCAAGATATGGTCAGATTCATTTCTTCTTTATATAGGGTTTTTTCTTGGAGTATATCCTCTTTTTTTGACATTTCTTGTTCATTTTATTCCTCCTCTTCACAATCTATGTAGAATAATTTCTTCTCACCACACTTATGACCTTTAGTGTATTTTCTATCAAAACTGTAACAAAGCCATTTTGCTCTTTTTTCTTCCAATTGTTGTGGTGTCAACCTTGTACGTTGTGGAAGGCTACGTGTAGCAACGCTTCCATCTTTATAGTTGTGAGTGGTAGGCTTCCTGGTTGCCATAATTTTTCTTTCCATTTTTCTTGCTAAGTTAGGCCCCTATACTACTAGTGTAACCCCTTATTGTTACTAGTACAACCCCCTTATTATATTGATGTACCCATGTAATGCCCATATTGTTACTATTGTGTCCCATAAAAGCCCACTATTGTTATTATTGTGCCCTTACATTATTATTGTTATGTTGGCTCTGATTATATTATGACCCCTTAGACTCCTATATATAGAAAGGAGGTCTTTTCATTTGTATCATCCAAGAATTGTTCATTTATGTAATGTAAAGGAGGTTTCCCCTTGAAGAGGCTGAATTCTAAGGCGTTGATCTATCTTTTCTATCTTTTTGTGAGCTAGTTTCATAACATTTGGTATCAAAGCTTTGGATTCTAGGGTTTCGCTACTAGAAATAGGTCATCGTGGAATTTTCACTGTAACTTTTTCTGTGATGTTTCAGAAGTGAAAAAAAAAAACCATTTGAGATGAAATCATACTGAACGTCGTATCCGAATTTTAGAGAGTTTCGCGCTATATTTATGGGGATATGATCTAAAGAAGTTGGTACTTTTGCAGACTCCTGAATTACATTCCAAACAGGTGACCTGGGGAAAAGCATCATAACTTTTTCTCGAAGCATCAGATTGAAATTTCATCAAAAGTTACACAAAAAGGATAGACTGTAGTTTCTTTTATATATATTTCAGAGCCAGAGGTCAAAATAATGAGACGTGGCACTTCGTACAAGTTTGCTCTTCTAGAAAGGTCTATAATCAGGTCATCTTGGGAGATTGTGCATAACTTTGCCTTGAAGAATCTAAATTCGATCAGACTAGTGGCATTGGAAAGAGGACATAGAGGGCTACTGTAGGTCACAATTTCAAAAATGGAAGAGCCGCAATTACAAAGTTGTATTCATTTCAATATTGAGCTCCTAAAATCAAGAAAAGGCGATATGAGGAAGTTTGATGGCAAGGATCCCATAAATTGGATACTTCAAATGGAGCAATATTTTGATCTACATGGTGTACCACTATTACAAAAGGTATGTATTACATCTTCATATTTAGAACCGGATCAATTTTATGGTATAAAGGACTTTGTTCTCGTAAACAACTTGTTATGTGGTGAATTTTCATGGAGGAAATGATAGTACATTATGAGGATACAAAGAGAAACACCTTCTTTAGAGCAACACCACAACACTTGGAAAGAGTAAAAGGGCTTTTTTACATAGTGGAAAGTAAAATTATGGCAACAAGGAAGTCTACCCATCATAGCTATAAAGATGGAAGTGTTTTTTCTCTTATCCTTCCACAACCTACAAGGGTTACACCACAACAATTGGAAGAAAAAAGAGAAAAGGGGCTTTGTTACAATTGTGATAACAAATGCACTAAAGGTCATAAGTGTGCTGAGCATAAATTATTTACATAGAGTATGAAGAGGAGGAAGAAAAGGATCAAGAAACATTAAAAGAAGAGGATATACGCTAGGACCCAACCCCAGAGAAAGAAGAAATGAATCAGACCATATCTTGTAAATCATTGGCAAGAATTACCACTCCTCAAACTCTCAAGATAGAAGGACACATCTAGAAGAAAAAGGTGCAAGAAGTGAAAGATCACATTGAGAAAGAAGAAATGAATCTAACCATGTCTTGTAATTCATTGGTCAGAATTACCACTCCCCAAACTATAAAGATAGAAGGACATATCAAGAAGAAAAATGTTCAAGAAGTGAAAGATCACATCGAGCATCAAGAAATGAATCTGGCCATATATTTGAAAGGATTGGAAGAAATTACCACTCCTCAAACTCTAAAGATAGAAGGACATATCAAGAAGAAAAAGGTTCAGGCAGTGAAAGATCACATCGGGCATCAACAACAAGTTCTCCAACTTTTAAAGTATAACGCCATTTTGGTGCAAAATCGAATGAAAAAACAGGTAGATCAACATCGTAGTGAAAAATGTTTTTATGTGGGTGATTGGGTATTTTTATTGCTACATCTGAAGCAAGCTATTTATGAGAAGGAAATGTTGGCAATACTACATGTACTTAAGAAATGGCGACCTTACTGAATGGGAAGACACTTCAAGGTAAAATGGATCATGATAGTCTCAAATACATTTTAGAAAAACTATTATCTTTAGAAGAACATAAAAAATGTGTCACAAATATGTTGGGTTATGACTTTGAAATCATCTATAGAAAATGGAAGCAAAATTTTGTTGCAGATGCACTCTCAAGAAAGGATGAGGATGTGGAAGCATTGTTTTGTGCTATTTCTATTATCCAACTAGATTGGATAAATGAAGCAAGGGATGAATGGAAGAAGGATGAAGAAGTATGGCCACTTATTCAAAAGTTGCAAAAGACCCACAATATTTCTGGAAATTGAAGAGGAAGGAAAAATCATATTGCAACCTAGAGCAGTCACAAAAACAAGAACTCGACAGCTATGAAATTGATCAATTTTAGAGTATCTCATTAAGTGGAAGAACTTACCCGCTGAAGATTCCACATGGAAGGACAAGAATTTTATAAAGAAGCATCAAGAACTACTCAAGTGTTGAAGAGAACACTTTTTGAAGGAGAGGGGCATGTTAGGCCCCTATACTACTAGTGTAACCCCTTATTGTTATTAGTACAACCCCCTTATTATATTGATGTACCGATGTAGTGCCCATATTGTTACTATTGTGCCCCATTGAAACCCACTATTGTTATTATTGTGCCCTTATATTATTATTGTTATGTCGACTCTGATTATATTATGACCCCTTAGACTCTTATATATACAAAGGAGGTCCTTTCATTTGTATCATCCAAGAATTGTTCATTTATGTAATGTAAAGGAGGTTGCCCCCTCAAAGAGGCTGAATTCTAAGGCGTTGATCTATCTTTTCTATCATTTTGTGTGCTGGTTTCATAAAACTTCTCCAATGAATCAGGTTCCCAAAGTCGAAACTCATGTTTGATATTATCCTTTAATGTCCCTATGAACACATCAATCTTATGCTCCTCTAGAATATCTCTTACCCTTATTTTCAATTTTTCAAAGTCCTCAATGTGCCCCATCATTGAAACCTTTTGCTTGAGATTTATCAATTGGCTAAAAAAGGTGTTTCTTTTTGTATCCTCATAATGTGCTATCATTTCTTCCATAAAAATTGCCCAAGTGACAATTTGCTTACGAGAGCAAAGCCATCGATACCATAACAACTGATTTGGTTCCAAATATAAAATTGTAATACGTACCTTTTGTGTGTTTTTCACATTATGGAGATTGAAAAATTGCTCCATCTATAGTATCCATGTTTCGGGATCCTTGCCATCAAAATTCCTCATATCGATTTGTGGAACATGGTGGTTCTTCAATCCAACATTACAGTCTATGAAATCATGATTAACATTTATTTTGTTGTCATCATGAGTTTCCTTTACTAACCTTTCACCATTAGTGACCATTTCTTGTAGCAATTTATTCAAATTTATCTTCAGTTCTTCCATCTTATCATCCATGCCATTCATCTTAGCTTCCATCTTAGCATCCATGCCATCCATCTTAGCTTCCATGTTGTGCATCTTAGTTTCCATTCCATCCATCTTAGCTTCCAAGTCATTCATCTTAGCTTCTATTCATTTCTGTAAAGCATCCATCTTAGCTTCTATGTCTTTCTTTAAACCATCCATCTTATCTTCTGTTACCTTTTGTGCGAGTGAAATTTGTTGCACTTGGTTTCGTAATATTGATATATCATGTTAAATTTCTTCCTCTTCTTCATGAGTCATGCTAGAGCTTTCAGGTTGCTTACTAGGTTCTTCCATTTTCTTTCTTTGGGGCATCAATTACCGATAATAATGGTTTACTATGTCCTTTGAATTCATTCAAACTAATTTTTCAAACCAAGCTTATGCAAATATTTAAACAATACACACCTCTTTTCACATGTAGGAGCTCGATATTGAATCTGATGTACCTATGTAATTTTCGACCTCCCAGTTATGAAATTGTGACCTCCCGTAGCCTTATGCGTCCTCTTTCTAATGCCACCAGTTTGATCAAAATTTTATTGTCCAAGGAAGAGTTATGCCAAATCTCCCACGATGACCTGATTATAGACTAGTTCAGAAGAGCGAACTTGTATGATGTACCACGCGTCACTGTTTCAACCTTAGTACCTGAAACTGATACGCAGAAAACTAGAGGCCATCCTCTTTATAAAACTTCTAACGAGATTTCAATCTGATGCTCAAAACAAAAGTTATGACGATTTTCCAAGGTCAGCTATTTGGAATGTAATTCGGGAGTTTGCAAAAACACCAACTTCCTCAGAACATATCTCAACAAATATAGTGATAAAATCTCTAAAATTTGGACCTGAAGTTTAGAACTATGTGGGTCCAAATTGGTTTTTGTTTTAGCTTCTGAAACATCGCTGAAAGAAGGTTATAGAAAAAATGGCACAATGACCTATTTGGAGTAGCGAAACCCTAGAATCCCAAGCTCTGATACTAAATGTTATGAAACGAACTCATAGAAAGATAGGAAAGATAGATCAATGCCTTAAAAAATAAGCTTCTTCAAGGGAGAAACCTCTTTTACATTACACAAATGAACAATTATTAGATGATTCAAATGACAAAACCTCCTTCCTATATATAGGAGCCTACGGGGTCACAATATAACCAAGCTGACCTAACAATAATAATATAAAGGCACAAAAATAACAATAGAGGGATTCTATGGGGCCCAATAATAACAATATGCTGACAATAGGGGCACAATAATAACAATAAGGGATACAATGAAAATAGTAATGGGAGAATCACTAATATTATAGGGACCTAGCACCAACTAGTTGTTGATCAATTCATCATGTATAAGCATATCGCATCCGGGTAGCTCCAAACGCAACCATCCTAAATCAAAACCATGAGTCCTTTACAATACTCATAGATCAGAGGCATAGATCACATGAATAATTAAAACTAAAATAAATCTTTGATACTTACCCTTTAACTGATCCTCTCTTCTACCTTTTACTTTCGTCCTTTTTGTACACACACTAAATCAGATGCCAAACCTGACAAATATCCAGTGCTTCCCTTTATCTTCAATCACATAAGCATACACAATGTAAATAAAAACATATACATTCTCACACAACGTACAACACTACACCATACATACACCTACGCCTGGTATACATCACAATACATACACCTACACACAGTGTACAACATAATACATATATATACACATAGTACAACAGAATGAATATACATCTCACAACGAAATGATTACACAATGCACATAACATAACATGAATGACATGCACTCAATACCACATGTGCACAATACATCATGTATGACATGCACACAATACAACCTACACAAATCACCACCTGCACAATTTGTACACAAGACTACATGTACATGGAACCACTTACACAACATGTAAATGAACCACATGTACACAACACCAGATGCAAGATGTGTACACAACACCACATGAACATATCACCACATGCATAACATTTACACAAGACTACATGCACACAACACCATATGTAAAATCATGTACATAATGCCACATGTACATAGCACCACATGTACAACATGCACACAACATTGTATGTACATAGCATCGCATAGACAACATGTACATGGCACCATATGTACACATCACTACATATCCAACATGTGCATAGCACCATATCTATATAGCACTGCATATCGAACATGCACACATCACATTATGTATATAGCACTGCATATCCAACATGCACACAACACCATATATACACCACACTGCATGTACAAGATCTATACAATACTACATATACAACATTTACTCATCACCATAGGTACAATCACTTAATATACAACATGCAAAACATATACAAGACAGTAGCACTACACATCCAAAAATAGGTTACCACACTGTCTCTACCAAAAAACCTTGCTTCGAGTATCTCTCTTTCATACATGCTTATACGAGCAAGCCATAGATCATGATGTTTTGATTCCGTTGATGTATCTCTTAGCATTACCCATCCATAACATAAGCATAGGCATAGTACAATAAAATAATATCAAATCATATCCACAAGATACTGATCTCATAGATCTATTAGGGATACTCATCCCACTTGATTCCTCATAAACTATGAACCTTTTCATGCCATTCACCTATTGAAGAAATCATTCCTTGACACAAATGAGTCATGATGACACTGTCAGAAAATTATATACATACATACACATATAAATGTCAATATAAAATGATCATGGTCCCTATTAACCTTTTCAGACATTGGCATATGTACATACATCTATACATATATATACATCAACATAATCATGATCACAACCCAATTACCAAATATCCCAAGCTCAAGGTTAAGATAACTCCCTTTATCCTTGCAACACATGGATAACAATGAGAACAATAGTTCCCAACATAGCCAATGGATATGACAATCCACTTACTTTACCTTTCTTGATACCTTTGTCATGACTATCCTGCCATCATCCATCTACCCCAATGGACCCAATCAATCCATATGGCTATCATACTCTTTCCTTCAACTACCCTTTACTCATGGATCGAGCTTCATCCAAGTCTTTCATTACCTTTTGGATTTCATCCATCTTCCCTATGCCCCATTGAGTTCTTATTTCCAAACCCAATTCCCAAGGCACTCAAAACATAAAAGGAAAGAACCAAAAGGAAGTAAGAAGAAAACCACGAAAAACCAATAGCAATATGAAACCACAAATAAAGTGGAATGGCCATGCACTTGACATAAACAAAATTGTAAATCAAGAACAAACAAATGACAAGGCACCAAGAGCACGAAAATAACAACAACACCGTGAATAAATCCTCATGGTTTGTGATGGTTCCAAGAGAAATATAAACCCAAGCCTTCTTCAAGTCTCCATTGTAGTCTCTTTTTTCATGCACCGCCCTGCATCATACTTCCATAAGCACACAATTGTCAGTGCATAAGACAATTGTCAGTGCATAAGAAAATAGAAAAATATACTAGTTACCTTACCTTTTTTTTCCAATAACATTTCCTTGTAACTGAACACATCCATTCAACCCCTCAGGGGACTCCAACTCCCTTGATGAATCCAACTATAACTAGAATCTAGCTAATACACCGGTAAAATACATGTTCATGAATATAACAGATATCTACTTAATGTCAGATGAAATCAAGGTTAAGAAGTATTTCGGTATTCATGCAAGGCACTCATTCGTTTGAAATTGTAGTTTCCAAACATAGCCAAATTAATTCTCACCCAATTCATTTATTTTACCATTTTCCTTACTCCAATTATGTCTTATTCTATGTTATCACATCATGCAGTTATTAGTTATGTATAAAAAATAATTGTTATCTTGTCATGCTAATGCCAATCATGTTTCCCTGTAACTGATCACACAGGTCAATTACTTATTCCAAGGATAAAGATATCATTTCTATTAATTTTAAATCATCATTTACCAAGACTAACTCCCATTTCATAATCAACATTCAACTGATAGTCATTAGACATAGTGTTACAACTATTACCTACTTACAATCAAGTACATGCTAGTTGTATCAAGACATATATGATAGGACAACCATCTTAAAACAATATCATCCATTCAATAGATCTTATAAACACATACTCATATCATGCAATTGATCAAACATTCAAACAACATATGGACGACATGATGAAATACTCAAACACCAAATAATCGACATAGTCAAAGTCATACCTCAATGTATCTCAGGGGAGGCTATCACATCTACATAAGTTAGCTTAAATTAGTATGGCACAATATCCCAAGTATATCACGTTATGCTTGAATATCACAACCATCACCATCTTCACAGGTCAATCCAGATTACCACGATTCACATAACATTAAGATTTTAACTGCAATGACCATAACCATTATGTGTATGACTGTAATGCATATAGCAACATTTTATTGCCATTCATGACTATCTGATGTATGTGCACATGACCACACTAATTGCTAGCATCCATCATGTATGTAACCACAACATACCTAGAATAACATGAATGTACATAACCATAATGATTATAACAACTATTAACCAACATATTTGCATAGCTAACATACAAACCTGCATGATGATATGCTCTTACCGAGAGGTCCAATGTTGCAACCTCATTTTCATGATCTGCATGTCCTACTCTATCTCAACTAACATAATAAGATCATAAAATAACAAAAAACATGATGATGACCTAACTACAACAATGAATTTCATAATGTATGCATAACCAACACATAGACGACTAATATTCATGGATGACAAACTCATTCCACGCATCTAGTCTAAGTGTTGAACCATGCTCTAATAACACACTTTGGTATTATATATCACCTAAAGAGAATAGAAACCAAACATTACCCAAAGAGAAAATAACTCACTCTGATACCACTTTGTAACACCCTCCTCCCAGATTTACCCAATCTAACTGGTCCACCTCGGTAAACATATGACGAAGATTTACTATGGTACAATTCAACTCCCTACATACAGTTAGAGAAGTGGAATCGACAATCCAAAACCAAAATGACCTTCCTCGGGACCTAAAAGTCCCCTAAGGGGTTAACCTAGCACTACAGATTCCCAACCCCTAAGTTAACATGATTTTCATTATCCTAAAGGGCCTAGTCATTCCCATGACAAGCCCTTGATGTGATTGAAAGCCTTCAGTCACTCCCACAACAATGAATCCATGTGAATGCGGTCCTTTTCAGACAGTTCAATTCCATTGATGCTGAAATATGAGTTGATTTTGCCCGGCTAGGACTCATACCTCTTCCCATAACTTGATGAAAATATCATAAATGATAAATAACAAGGAAACAAAGCCTCTAATACAAAACTAGAACAAGGAAGTAGTCTGACCCATCCTAATCATGACAGGCATTTCGACAAATACAACATGAACATCTAATGTACAAGTCATAGATACACATCTGAATAGAGAGGCCTCATACTTATCTGAGATTCATCCAAAAGGTATTATTCCCTCTCAGAAAGTTGCATTATCATTTATTAGGTCAGTCATTCAATAAAATTGTATTTACTAACCAAAACATGATGGGATCCATAACTCAAGTATGTAATTAACCATGCTTATAACCAACATATAAACAACAAATTAAAAATTATAGAACAACCATTAAATTCACATAGTAACAAGAACATTTACTCGTAAAACTCAAGAGGAAATATTATTATGATTCATATGTAAAAGCCAACCAAGTTAGAGACTTCCATGTACCACATGACCATAGATTGGGCTGAACCAAATATTTCTTTCAACCAGTCAGCCCTGTGCCATATCCCAAGCATGAATGTGGGACTCACAACAAAAACAACCATGCATCTTAGGCTTTACCACCTATCCCACCAAAACTGGTCAAGGATTTCTGGGCCTAAAGAAAGCACCTATAAAACAAGGCTTTATGGTATATCCCACCAAGGGATTCCTAGGCCTAAATAAGGAACATTCACTACCATTATTTACCGCAATCCCACCACATTCCAGTCTAGGGATCACTAGGCCTATAGAAGCATGGATACATCTTGATCCTTCCACCTAAACTATGAGTAATTTTTCTGTCTCCACCCTCTAGGCTTTAACGTATATCTTGCTATTTACCGATCGAGGATTAGTAGGCTAAACAAGGACATACAATACTAGGATTTACCACAATCCCACCTTTATTGGTCAATGGATTCCTAGGCCTTGTGATTTTTCCTGATTCCACCTCACTCAGTATTGAAACAATCTAGAAATCCAGCTCAACCAAGTAAGAAAACCCCATCACACCATGGCTATTCAAAAATGGTAAGGCAAGGCTAAAAACCACTATCACACCTGACAAAACCTATGCCAATGACAATAAGAGAACCTAATACACAGATGCATGTACCATGCATGCAAAAAATAGCAAGGAAATCATACATGCAACTCGATACTTGCAAGTAACCTACTGTAGCCGCTTGATCGAACTCTTCCTTCGTTGATCTTTACTTCCATTTTTCTTTCTTGTCCTTCATTTTCTTTTCTTTCCTCCAATGCTATATGGCTCCAATAATTCTCTAAGTGTGAAAGAATATGAGAGAGAGAGAATAAAGAGAAAGCTCCATGCAAAAATTGATAAAGGTCTATGAACTGATCCTCAAAATATTCTTTATTAATGAGGCCTCTATTTTCATTAATTTCCATTATTTTTCCTTCATTATCGTCCCCACATGCAACCTATGACCTTTCACATTAATTTTCTCCTAATTTCCATTATTTTCATAAATAAAATTCTAATTACTTCCTCTTTCCTTTTGAAATCCTTTGCCATTTCCTATTGCAATTTTCCTTAGGCATAATAAACAAAATGAACACCTACTAGAATGTTTTTCCCAACATTTAGCCTAGAATACATGTGCCATGACCTTGGTCTTATTTTTCCTTTGTTAACTTTATTACATGAACTTTTAACTCAGGAATATTACACCATACTACATAGCAAGCTACCACATTCCATACAGGCCCTAACCTTCAGCTCACCACGATGGACCAAGTTTCACAATTTTCAGACTGGATCAACTTGTGCTCAATATTAATATAAAAGAAAAATGTAATACAATCTCTACTCAATGAAATCTTATTCTACTCAATATGGACATCAATCCTTATCTTAGTTAACCTTTGCTCAAATTTCCTCAACCTTTCATTAACCATCTAGCCATATAACCCCGATTCAATGAAGCAACATAAACCTTGGCATTTATCAGCTGCCCACACAGACTAAGAACACTGCTCAATAGATTTTGTCAAACCTAACATGAAACAAATCATCCTATGCTTGCAAACAATAATAAGAATAGTTTCATCATCATATTCTCTTACAACAACCTTATCATAAACATTTACACTTTGTAATGTAAAATCCGATCATCAAAGAAATACTATAAAATTGTTCACTATGGAGCTTTGAATGTAACACTTCTTCTAGAATTCATATTGAGTAAAATTAAGTTGATAAACCCTCAAATCCTTTATGACCATATATACTTTTTTCTATATATACTACCTAAGCACCCATGGGGGATTTGAACCGGTGACCTATCGCAAGGAATGCCTTAACAATACACCTATTCATTGTCAATCTAAAGCCCCATGGGCCTTTATGACCATATATTACTATAAACTATTCTACACAATAAAACTTTATGGAATTACTCTATAATTACTCTATTAGATCCCTATAATACTAATGTAGCCCATTATTGTTATTATTAGTGTATCACCCTTATTGTTATTGTTGTGCCCATGTAGTTCCCATATTGTTATTATTATGCCCATACATTATTATTGTTATGTAGGTTCTAATTATATTGTGATCCCTTAGATTCCTATATGTAGAAAGGAGGTTTTATCATTTGAATCATACAAAAAATGTTCATTTATGTGATGTAAAGGAGGTTCCCCCCTTGAAGAGCCTATTTTTCAAGTGACTGATCTATCTTTTCTTCTATTTTGTGAGTTTGTTGCATAACATTACATACGTGTCCCAGGGCCTTGGTATTATTTTTCCTTTATTGACTTTATTAAATAAAATTTTAACCAAGGGATATTACACCAACCTACATAAAAAGATACCACTTTCCATGAAGGCTCTAACCTTCAACTCACCATGATAGACCAAGTTAAATAATTTTCAGACTAGATCCACCTATGATCAACATTGTTATAAAGAAAACCGCAATACAATCTCTACTCAATGAAATTTGCTTCTACTCAATATGTACATCAATCCCTAGTTTAGTTAACCCTTTCTAAAATTTCATCAACCTACCAATAACCATCTAGTCATATAACCCTCGTTCAATGAAGCATTATAAACCCTAGCATTCATTAACTTCCCACACACGCCAAGAACACTACTCAATAGATTTTATCAAACCCTAACATGCAAAAAATAATCCTATGCTTGCAAACTATAATAAAAATATCATCATCATCATCCTCTCTTACAACAACCTGCTCATACGCATTTACACCTTATAATGCACAATCTGGTCATCAAAGCAATACTCTAAAATTGTTCATTATGGAGCCTTGATTGTAACACTTCTTCTAGAATTCAATTTTGAGTAAAATTCAGTTGAGAAACCCTAAATTCATTTATGACCATATAGTACTATAAACTATTCTACAAAATAATATTTTATGTCATTTTTCTATAATTACTCAAATATTATTGTCCCTCCTACCAAATGCTTGCTAGATATTGTAAATAGTGCAACAAAATGAAACTCATGTCATATAAAAAAAAATTACTTATCAATCCATCGAAGTTAAAACCTGTAAATGCCAAGACACAACATATGCATGGTACCAATATCAATGCTCAGTGACACCTGTCATATTATGTCATTAAATCAACCTTGGCATAGGATGATACCATATGAATTTGTGGGTCTCATAGCCACATGTTCAGCTCCTATGTTTCCACAGAACCAACAATTACCAGACAACCACGTTTAGATCATTATGCGACCAATATAATGTGTGTGTTAAATCTCTATCAAAACTTAAACATGTTTGAATATTGCCAATAACATTTGTTATGACTATTAGGAGTTATTATGGGTTTGTTGAAAGTAAATCAACTGACAGAAACCCTGCATCAAAAAGTACCTAACTACTGCGATAAAAAACATTACTCTAGGGGCAATGATATGATAAAAGAATAACACTAATTCAATGTGTCGATCCAAATCTAACATGTTTGGTGACATATTGCTCAATCGTCGTGTTTAATTATAATTCTATTGACCAACTCAATCATCATCAAAGGTGATTCCACACATCATAAATTGAAGGTAAAGTTGGAGATCATAATTTGAGCTCAGACTTCAATTATTATAGCCATGTATTAATCAATCTCTATTAATTGCACATGCTAATTGTCTCTTCTTGTCTCTTAGTGTGAAGTTGTGGAAAATAATAACATATTTCCTGTAATGCCTCCTCCCAAATCTACACACTTTTACCAGTTGGATAAGGTAACCATGAGATGAGTGTCACTATTGTACAGGGAAAATTTTAAGAACCCCCCCTAGATTTATAAATATAATAAATGGGCGAATCTCCATGGTATATAGGAAAAATGGAAGGCGATTTTATCAGTAATATAATATGTATATATAATTTTTTGGCGAATCTCTCACCAGGCATGGCGAATATTTTACTCAATTATAAAATCTTGTAAGATCTTGGTGAGTCTTTCACTAAATAATAAAACTTTGTAAAGTCCTAGTGAATCTTAGCATAGGCTACATGCTCGTTTAATTCCCCCATTTAAATAGGCTACATTCTAGGTCAATACCATGGGTCAATACCATGTGCCATTTTGGTGAATAACATGGGTCAATACCATGTGCCATTTTTATTTTTATTAATTCTAATATTAGGGTTAATAATGGTTTTTTGCATGGTATTAATAACAATCTAGTCCATGGTATTTGTCCCATAGTATTTTGGCCATAGGTTTCACCTAAATATAACCCATTTTTTGAGTGTTCGTAAATATAAGGCGACTTATGGAGTAAATATAAAAAAATGTTTTATTTGTTTACCATACCTCTGGTTTATTTATATTTTTATTAATTTATCATACCTCTTTTACAAATATGGTATTTGGCCCATAGGATTCACTTAAATAAAACCTCTTTCTTGAGCCTTCATAAATAGAACGAGGGTTACGGACTAAATATAAAAAGAGGTTTTATTTATTTACGATACGTCTAGTTTATTTATATTTTTATTTATTTACCATACCTTTTGAGTAAGTATAAAAAGACGTTTTATTTATTTACCATACCTCCACTTTACTTATATTTTTATTTGTTTACACCCTTACATGTATATAAGGTGACTTATGGAGAAAATATAAATTTTTATTTATTTATTTACCATACCTCTCATTTATTTATATTTTTATTAATTTACCATACCTTTTTTATAAATATTGTATTTGGCCCATAGGATTCACTTAAATAAAACCTATTCTTGAAAATGGGCGAATGGATTCACTTAAATCAAACCTATTCTTGAAAATGGGCGAATGGAAGGTTGTAAGTCCTAATTTCAAGGGCTAAATTTACCTTTTTTACCCTCTCCCTTAAAATAAGGTGGGCTATTTGAGGTGATTTGTAAAAATGTACTATGATACAAAATATTCGCCCACTAAAAATTTAAAACCCCTTAATTTCGCCAAAGGGCGAACATTCGCCCCTAAAATTATCCTTGCTATTGTATGACCCAATATACAAGTTCCAGTTATGGATTTTGGATTTACACACCTACAAGCTACAAATATCCTTAAGGGACTACAAACCATTCAAGAGCCTGCAAACCACCCCAGGTAATCAATCCTTGAGTTGGAGTTCTTTTCATAAGGGAAACTCACCAACTGTACACACAACATAGCATCAACATTGTTATGAGGTCCCAACCACACACATAGGCCTACTTCAATGTGGTTATGACCCAGAAACCCAAGTTATGTTCAAGTGGTTTCGAGATTTGAGCCACCTTTTCAGAATAGCCTCCAGAAAACTACCTAGAACTTCTTGTTACTTTATAGAAACATAAACAAGATGATGATAGGGCCAACCAATCAAAACTCAAGAAAGAAATTTACCTAGACATGCCTAATCCATGATATACATTTTATCAAAAATATGGTAAATGTGAAAGCTATAGGTCATGAATGCATATCTGATCATAAACCTATGAGTTTTTCCTAAGAATCACCAAGAAGGCACCAATCCCTCTCTAGCTAAATGTAATAGCACTTGTTGGACCATGCATTCACTAACCATTCAATACATTATCAAAACATGTCAAGATACACAAATAGAATACATCATATCAATAACATATAAATGGAATGGAATCCATGGAAAATCAACGATAAAATCACCAACATAATCACTACAAATTTTTGTAGATCATAATAGGAAAATATATCATATTAACATATTAAAATTCTAACCAAGTCAAGGGCTTCCACATAGTACCCAACCATAGATTGAGCTTAACCAAATCTCTTTTTCATCCAATAACCCCCATGCCATACTCTAAGCGTGAATGTTGGATAATAAAGGTGAAATGAAAACAAAAACAACCAAGGCTTCCAAAGGCCAAGCCACCTCAGCCCTTAACCACAGTGATCTCACCTACATGGTCCAAAAATCATTAGTAACTCAACCTAGAGCTAATCAAGGTTGGAGAGAATTTTTTCTAACCCATGACTCTAATGGATAGTAACTCAAAACATAAGGTTCTAGAGCGCTCATCCCAACCTGTAAGCTCCAGGAAATAGTAACTGAACCCAAGCCGTTACAGGGAACCAAAGCATTTTTTCCAACCCACCATCATATGGAACCTTGGAACCAATCATAAAAACAAAGTAGGAGACTGAAAACACCATGGATATCCACTAAATTGTAAGGAAAGGTTGAAACAATGTAAATCCACGAAGATCTCCATACCAATGAAAAGGCATAACTAAGGAACCACATACATATACCATGCATCCATAAATAAGTAAGGAAATCACACATCCAACCTATTACCTACAAAGTATCCTTGCTATAGGTATTGATCCAACAATCACCTTGTGCTCCCTTGTTCTTCTTTGCTTGCTTCTCCAAATCCAAGTGAATGCTAGAATGCTCCATGCATGCTCCAAGAATTCTCAAAGTGTGCAATAGTAGGAGAGAATGGGATAGTGAAAGGAGATCTCAACTCAAAATTGTCAAATAGAGGATAGCAATTGATTTTATAATGTGTTTTTATTATTGTTCTCTCTATTTTTCTCCATTTTCCTTCACTTTCCATCTAGATTCCGTTGCATTCAAATCTATGTCTCTTCACCTCCCTTTTCTCATATTTCCCTTTAATTTCATAATTAATTCACAGTTATTTCCTATTTTCCCTTGCCAATTCCTTTTCCAATTTCCATAGCCATTAGTTAATCACAAGCGATGCCCACTAAAGTGTTTTTATCAACATTCAATTGGAATATGTGTCCCATGTCCTTGGTCTTATTTTATTTACATGGAAAATCAACCAAGGGTTGTTAGAAACACCTTCCCCTTGGGGGAGAACCATACTTGATGTCCATTGATGCTCATAGCTAAAAAAAACATGGTTCCCGTGGAGCTTTATAGCATAACTCAATTCAACACTTACATCATACCAAATTGCTAAAACCATGAACACCATACTACTTATTGGAGCTTTATAACACAACTCATTATAGTATATACAACACACACATACACACACACATATATATAACAAAATTACATATATCAAACACATATGATTGATTAACAAATAAGTAAGGATACAAATATGCATCTAATCAACCATCTCCCATGTATCTTCATTGGGCCCAAAGTGCTGCCACTACACTTTAACTTGCTCCATTTCTTTGTTCCAAAGCATGAGTTCTTTCCACTACAAAATGAACTGAGGTTCTAGCTAGAATTATCCCTCTCGTTCCACTTGGAATACATAACAATCAATCACATGATCAACATACTAACTTATCTCTTAAGCAATGAAACATGGAAAAAATCATGGACTTTCACTATTGGCAGCAGTGCAAGTTTATAGGGCACTGATCCAATTCTCTCAAGGATCTCAAAAGGCCCAAAATACCAAGGTACCAGCTTGGCACATGATCCAATCTTTAAGGATATCTTCTTGGGCTTGATGCACAAGTGCACATACTCCCTAATCTAAAACTCTTTGAATGATCTTTATCGATATGCATAACTCTTCTTCTTGTCCTGTGTTTCCTTTATGTTCCTTGTGATAACTTGCATCTTCTGCTTCATGTCAGCCAACATATTCGGTTCAATCAGTACCTTATTCATTGCATCACTCCAGCTAATAGGAGTATTACACATATGCTATTAAAGTGCCTCAAATGGACTCATATTCAATGATCTATGATAACTCGTTGATTAGACTCATTACTGCAACAAGAATGATGCAATTCCCAAGGCTACCAACTTTAATTATCAACCTGGGGTTCACACAAAATTAAGAGATATCGACACTATATGTGCAACATACAATGTTTCCTTCTTCCCCATCATGATGTAATGGATTGTAATGAAATATAATGCTAAACTAATTGCATAAATGGAAAAGTTACATTGAAAAGAAATTAATCCTAGGAAAGAACAACAATTTGTAATTGAAATCATAAGCGCATGAATTCAAATAAATAGGCCTAACCTACCTTTTAAAAATGTATGTCGTAATTGGTTTCTTATTATCCTCAATCACTGGTTTATATCATAAGGCTCATTATTAAACCTTAAGAGACAAAAACAAAGATTTCTAAGTAGATCTATTCAATTTTACATGTGTTAGAGGAGTGCTACAGGAAGTTATAATGCTTGCTACATGAAGTTACAAGTTTGCTACGCCAAGATATAAGTCACTGAATGACGAAGTAAATAAAATAAAAATGGCATGAGACAATTTTTTTTATTGAATAATATTTCTTAGGTCTCCATTCCAAGTGGAATCACTCAAAAATACCTCTCTTAACATGTGTTAAAAAATAGAAGAAAATTACTAGTCTAAAATATAGAAATTCGAGAACTAGTGAGCTAGTTTATCTATCAAATTCCTAACCTAATAAAGTAAAAATGAAATGCGGAAAATTCTTTTATTAAGTAAAATGTCTTTATGACCTAATCCAAGTGGAATAAAATTAAATGAATCTCATTAGCTTGTTCTAAAAATATCATAAAATTACTATTATTTGCTACAAGGGACGTGCATAAATTTTAGATTTGTGAATAAGAAAACTAATCCAAGTAGCTCAATAATTACTATGAACTTCCAAAGTTTTTCCAAGGATGAGATCATGCTTGTGATCCTGTGAAATAACTCACTTCAACCATTTAACCAAATCCTACAACAAGAAATCATCAATAATAAATGGAGAAATAGGAAAAACAAGAACAAGAGATGCATGTGAATAAGAAGTGAAAAGAAGAAAAGTAAATTATACAAAAGGACCTTGGGGTTCTTACGATGGCCAAGCCTAAGGGAAATCAGATTCCTATGAAGGAGACCAAGATTTAGAGACTAAAAATGACATGAGGCTTCATTATTTGAATCAATCTAAGTACATCCCTGCTAGAAATCAAAGTGGAGCTGCAAAAATACAAGTTCTCTCCACAGGAAGACTAAGAAAAGCCAACCCCTAGAGACAAATTTGAATTCATACTTATACAAGATGATAAGGAATCTTTCCCCTCCAAAATCCCTCAAATACTGGATTAGGTTCCCAACGTTATGGGTCTGCATTAAATGAGAAGGAACACGTTCCTAGATTTTGTCAATCATTGGAGCTCCAGAATTTTTGCAATAATTTCATAACATCTTGTTGATTTATTATACAATTTATTTCCTTCTCTAGTAGGAAGCAAGTCCCTAAAGTATCTCGTCCTGCAAATCTTCATAATCTTCCCAATATTCTCACAATATTCAACAAAAATAAATAACATCAGGCACAAATATGCAATTATCCATAGGTATTCCTAATGAACATATTAAAGTAAAAAATATGTAATCTAATGAAAAAAGAGAGGTTTAATGTGCTATAGGACGATAAGATCATCCTTAATTTATGTCTAGTTTTGAGGTCCATCATACCCTGTCGTTGAAAGTGTTGATCATCCTATGAGAAACTTAGTCAGTTCATTATGCCTCATTCATGGCCCTGATGTCCTCTCTCTTCTAAGTTCTTTCCTTTCCCCCTATGCAAGACTTGTTATTGAGGATTTTTCAGTTTGGTAAAGTCTTCCACATCCTTTTCCAATACCTTGCTATCTTTTTCCACCATGTGGATGCCTCTGATACACTCAAAACATCCTTAGATGTGATCTTGTAGCAATAGAGAGAATCATTTAGTAGACCTATAACACACAACAAAATATATCAAATGTTGACCAAAATTGCACCTCATGCTTAATTATTTCCTCTTACCTTTCTATAACATCTTCTAAGCCTTGGAAAAAATCTAGAAAAAGGTTAGAGACCTCTTGGAAAGCCTCTTTTCATCACTGTGGTTTGAATTCTATTTTGATGGTGAATTCCTTCTTGCCTTTTGTTTCCTTCTTCTTCTATTTTGTGGGCTAGATGATTTCCTAATGGGATTTGGATTTCTTTGTTTTGATTATGTCTCCCTTAGGCACTTTTATTTGGGTTTTTAGCATAGTTTTCTCCTTTCTTCCTTCTTCATCCTTGAGTTTTTTTTTGGCTAATTTCCCTCTTCTCCCTCTTCTCTTTCTTCTTCATTTGCTTATTATTCTCCTCCTTCTTGGTTGTGGTGTTTCTAAGGTTAGATCCCCCCCCCCCCAAATCCTTCAATAGAACTTTCCAAAGTTGTCAAGGAAATTGTCTATTTCTGCTAGAAGTTTTAGATATTCCTGTGTAATGAGCATTTTATTACAGAGGCAAAAGGAACAACTTTCCAATATTTCCTCAAGGAAGGTTGATTTCATTTTCACTCAAAAGTAATTTCAATGCCCTTTCTTATTAGGCTCAATTCAATGGAAACATCAATATTTCATTTATTTTATTTTTGAACATTTATCAAAAGTTTCCAATAGCCTACACCACTGAAAAAAAAAGAAGAAATTTTTTGTAGGCTTCTTGTTCACATATTGTAAGGAGAAATATGTATTTATCCTTTCTATTGGTTTTTCCCTTCAAATCGTAGGGTTTGTGAGTGAAATTCCTCAAAATTGGGGTCTTTTGCAACAACCTTTTCCTTCCCGCAATGTCTCTATTTTCTCCTATAACAACTTCGTTTTTCATGTAGCACACAATCTATATTTCCTATAGCAATCATGTTTCTCCTGTAGTAGCTATGTTTTCTCATGTATTAGCACAAAATCCTCTTGCATTTGCTTATTATTGTCTCCCCAAGCATTTGGCTTTCTCTATGAGGCTTGGGCTACTTCCCCTTAGCTTGGTGGGAGGTTATGCATTTAATTTTCTCTTTATTTCCCTCTATTTCTTCCCCTTGCTGACGATTTGATTACTTAATTGTGATTAGGGTGGATAAGGGAGGCTGAGGCTTCACTTTTTTGAGTCTAGTGCTTCAACTTCTATTAAATCCTCTAGCCATTTCTCCTAGTACACCTCCTTGATGTTATGTAGTTGTGGAACCCATAATTTTTTTAAACAGTCCCAGTGGTGAAACAATGGTAAATTGTTTGGTATTATTGAGGAAGAAGGGTGCTTGAAATGATGTCAACCAAGCTAAAAAATCAGGAATACCTCCTACTAGTCAATTGACTATTACAAGCTCTTAATTTCAAACAAACTTCTCATGCAATTGGATGTGGAAATGAGGAAGAAGGGTGTCACTTACTTCTTGTCAGAGAAATTTTGGGTGTGCATGAAGGTTTCAGACAATATCAGGTAACTGTGACACATTATTTCTCCTCCCAATGTTGGCATTATGATGCATGTGTCATTTTTTATGGCAACTCACTTGTAGCAGAACAAGTGTATGGTAAATCTACAGGACAGATCAGAGGTGACATAATGATGTAACATAATCATGGTCAAAGGTTTGATGCAAGGAGATTGTGTTACTATTGTTGTTGATAAACAACCTACCTCATTTGTTGTCCTTGATGACAACCTATTTAATGAATGGACTACTTAATAAAGATATAAACAAGATGTGACAGAATACATGACGTTGTGACAAAATGCGGGATAGTTCAAAGGAATTAGTTTATAAGTGATGTAAAATGGAAAATCGCATTATAAAAGGTCTATTCAAAGGTAATAGGGTAGTGGCATAGAAGAACGGGATGATGGAACAAAGGACTACATATTAGAATCAAGAAATTTAAGAAAAGAAACGTTTTAAGGTACATTAAGTTGTATATGCAGGTACACCTAGTCCAAGTAGTGTATACAAGTGGGTTCACTGTATAAAAGGAGTGTATACGTATGCACACAAATTCACAAGAGGAAAAGCGCGTATGGGATGGAAAACTAAGGAAAATTAAGGTTAAGAATAGCAAGGGTGCATAGCATGGTATTAGCCCATAATATTGAGTAGAGTAATGGTTACTTGATCCCGTACAAGAATACCATAGGCTCTAACTGTTGTTTTGGTCCGAGGTACTGAAAATGAATCTAAGTGTATAAGGAGGTGAAGATGAAAGCATGAGAGTGTGAAAGTAATGAATATCTTATGAAGAGTTGGATCAAAATATAATATCCATGTGATGGGTTTCTGATGCTTTTTTTTTATCTAAACTAAGTATGCACCTGAGTGTTTGATGAAGGATTATATCTAATGATGGATCAGGATAAAACTTGAAATGAATTATCATTGTATGATCTGATAATGGATAGTCTACATCTGATTGCTAATGCATGTTTTATCCTTTATATGCTAAGATCTGGGTATGTCTAAAGTCTAGAATAGATGGAAAGTTATAAGTAAGTATTTGCAAATCTATATGCTGGTTCACCTTAGTGAAGGCACATATACATACTGGTTCGACTTTTCCAAGTAGCATATGAAAAAGAAAAGCATGTTATTTAGAAATGATTGATCTATCTGATCAATGTTTCTATTTTAGTGTTGTTTGTTAATGATGTCTTCTTAGATCTAAAAATAGAACTGAATTCGTAAGGACATTGAGTCTGATTGATTGATTGATTAAGTGAGAAGGGTGACCTTTGTTGCTATTTGTTTAGATCTTTGTAATTTGACAGTACATATTCAGAATTTTATTGGTTGGCATAGTTTATATTAAGAGGTTTTTATGATTCAGTAAGTTTGGAGGTATACGCAGGTTTGGTTAAAGGAAGTAGTGTATACATGTAGGTTAGCTTCACTAAAATAGAATATACTTTATGAAATATGATTTTTGTGGTTGTAGTTGGTTCTGGATGATGATGAATTTCTGGGTGGAACACAGTGTTTTAGTGATAATGATCTGACTGTTCAGATTGATTGATTGTTGGTTAATGCAACTATTATTATTGAGTTTGAGCTTCAATGTTACTGATGGGTCCAGTATCAAAATTTGATAAAATGTGGCCTTAATATTGTGTTGTTATGTACCAGGAGTATCTAATCTGAAAATTCATAAAACGTGGTCCCTGGAGGAAGAGATAAGGTCATAGCCTTCTGTAGGCCAGAGCCCACATACTGGTAAACATATCGGATAGTACAAGAGCTAGGGGGTTGTAGCTCCCTTCCAGTAGAAGTTGGAGAATGAGAGAAGGTTGTAGCCTTCTACTAGTGGGTGCTTGTGTACTGGTATGAGTCTACACTAGTACAAGATTGTAATTTTTTTTATTTATATTAAAAAGAAGACAAAGACGACAACAATAGGTGGTTTTTCTGCAACATTGGGTTTCCACCTTAAATATTGGTGTTCATGTGTGTTGCTTATGTGTGATGGTTTATTATATTATTACTGCATATGGTTACTTTCTAATGTTTAATAAAGTACTAATGCACTGATTAAAGATCAACATATGATGAATTAACTGAATCATAACTTCACTGGATATATGTTGGTTTCCTTGAGAACATTTGTGTTCACACGCGAGTTCCCTTCACTGAAGTATCGTATAGAAATATTACTATGAAATGAAAAGGTTATTGATTTGTAAATACTGATTCAACCCACTCTCAAAATTTTTCCCAAAAATTGGTATCAGAGTTGGTCCTTTGGCAGAAGTTTGATCGCTTGAAGGAGATTTATAGTAGCAACGAGGAAGAAGCAAAAGAAGAAAGCACCTGAAAAGAAGAAGAACTCTCAAAGGAATTGTGACAATGGGAGACATGATTGGCCATTATGTGGAAGCAACTCCTCAGATTCAAAATCAACTCAGAATGAACATAAACAAGCAAAAGAATTGTTAGGTACGAAATTTTTGTCCTCTGGCGATATATTTCTCTATTCATTTGAAGATAATTAATGTAACAACAAAACAATTGAATTTGCTTTTATGGGTGAAAGAGAAAGAAATCAAATAGAGGTAGAACTTAAAAGGCTCATAGACATAGTTCGAGAAAAAAAATATCTAATTGATAAAAGGGAACATGTCTACAAAGAAGAAGTTACTAGATTAAAAACTTAGTTGGAGGAAGGAATCAAAGTAAGGAAGAAATACAAGGCAAAGGAAGATCAATGTAAAAGGTTGCTAGATGAGGTGACATCATTAAGAAATGAAGTATATAAAAAGGATACAGCAATCTAGAAGCTTAAAGATGGATCTAGTTACTGTGAAAGTCCTGAAGCTAAGGTCATCTCTCTAAAAGAAGGTCTTGTAAATTCAAATAAGAAGAATGAGGAACTACCTCAAGAAGATGAAGAACAATAAATTGAGATTCTCAAATTAAGACAACAAGCAGAAGAAGGAAGAAATATTGAGGAAATCATGAAGAAGAAATATCTGGAAAAGGAAGAACAATATCAGGTTGAGGTAAATATATTAAAAGGTAAATTAGAAGAAAAGGATAAATTTGTATGATTCCAAGATAGAACTAAGATGTGGAATAATATTCTTAGTAATCAGAGGTCTCCTATCACCAAATCTAGTGTTGCTTTTCGTGAAATTGTTGAAGGTGAACCTAGCTCACAAGATGAGGCGAGAAACTCTAATGCAAAATTTTAAATGCTCAACAAAGGAGATAATAGGTCAACCCCATCAACAACCAAGGAAAGAAATACTTCAAAGAAAATCATTTACTCCTAATATGGAAATGATAATCGATTCTTTCCTATGATGAATAATGTTGAATGTTTTGTAGGTCATAATTTTGGAAATGTTGCAGCCAGATATAGAAGTAGAATGGTTCAAGCTAATAACAGTCACACATAAAGATCATCAGCTTCCACATACTTTAAGGGATATTGTTTTTCTTGCAATATGTTTGGTCACAAAGCCATTGGTTGCTTTATAAGGAATATGAAACATATAAGATGTTATGCTTGTAACAAGATTGGGCATATAGCAAAATAATGCAAGAGAAAATTTTGGCCAACATACCAAAGGAGCAAACATCATCACACTCCAAGGTATAGAAGAATAAGGAATTACAGTCATAAAAATGTGGCATAGCTCAGTATACAGGCAGAACAATCTTAGGAGGAACTGAAAGTATGAAATTTTAGTGTTCTAATTCTCATACACAGTTATCATGAATACAAGTCACATATATATGTGAGTTATAAGCTACACAGTCGCGTATATGTTGGTTTGATGAAGAAGCAATGGGATAGGCTCAGAAAAAGGGTCTGATATAGTTCAGTCAATTATCAATTGTATTTTCTATCTTGATGATTGATGGTTACATTCCGTGGATGTTATTTTGAAGTTCTTTTGATTCTCATAAGTTTTTCATGACTTGATGTATAACTAGTTTATGATGATCCCTTGATGATTCTTACTGGTATTTGCAATGATCATATCGACAGTGAACAATTAGCACAGGTTCAGGGGGATAATATGCCATGTTTAGAAGTCTTTGGTACATAGTTGTTCTTATCAATGGTGAGGATGCTTATGTTGTTGAAGTGTTCAAATGATGCATCATACTATGCTTTGGTTATGAATTATCTATGATTAAATCTCAGATGATACCTATATTGCTTGGGCCACATAGTTGTTATTCAAATTAGATTTATGGATGCTTGTTGATGACTCTTTTGATGATGCATATAGTTATGTTGCTTACATGTTGATCTTTATAAGTTCAAGGAGAATAACAAAGCTACAGTTCACAACTTCATTATTTGATAATGATAGGTGTCACTCATTTCATTTATGATGTTGTGATCATGCCTTCAAAGATGCATAAAGTTCATATGGTAAAGTTATGGTGCATGATCTTACATGGTATACTGGTTGAGGATTGTTACACTTGATGGTATTAAGAAAGTTTGAAAAATTATTGTGAGCTCATGTTTTTCTTTTCACATTGATGAGAATCTAGGTACATATAGCTATCTCTATGATGGATGCACATTATGTTGGATACATGGATAATTACTTAAGTTGAATATTGTTGGTTGGCCAAGAAAATAGTGTTATTGTAGGTCTCATGAAGACATAGATATTTGAAGAAATGGATATTTGGAAACATGGCTTACTTAGTCACATAAGTATTATGACTTCTTACTTTATGATGATAGGTTTGACTATCATGGTTGATGCTTATAGTGGAAAAAATCCCTAGTGAAGATTCATGATTGATATAGTGAGGGTAGTTATGGAAATATCTTGCAGTTCGTGTTACGAAAATGATGATATTATGGTCATAGAGGATGAATATGGTAGTTTCACACACACACACACACACACACACATATATGATATGATGTGAATGGTTTGTATTAATGCTTGGAGATATGACACATGCTTAGTTAATTCATGGAAGGTTATGGATCATGGTGATCTTGATAAGATCAAGAAGATGAGTTGATATCTATATGTGGCATACTTTGTCACAGGTTGATGATATTAAATGTACATTGGCTTATCTTGCAAACTAATAATGGATATATATAGGTTGTTGTTCTGGATGTTACTGATAGATGCTTATGGTGTAGAAGATATATGGTGTATGATAGTTGCTGATAACTATCATGATCTTGTTTAGATCTTTAGTCTTTCTTATAAATGTCATGTATAAAATTTGATGTGAAGGTCATGTTAAGACCAATGATGTAATAATTGTCATATTCAGTCATGTCATACTCACATAGTTGAGTTATAGATTCACACTCACATAGTTGACTTATAGAGTCATGTTATTCTTTCAAAATATTTCTATAGACTCTGTATATGCTCAGGGGGAGCATGAACGATAAAGTGCATCTCAACATATACTAAGGCGGAGTTTGATTAGAAAATTTAGCATGTGCCTAGGGGGAGCATCATGTCACACGGAATCTGTCAAGGGTGCGGACACGACTGACCTTCCTAGAAGTCTAAGACGTTCTAATGACAAACAAGACAAAATGGAGTGATCTTTCTCTAAATACACCTTTTACAACATGAAAACTACAAGTGTTTAGGCTTACCTTATTCCAAAACGCTGTTGTTGAAGTCCGTTCTTGACGATCCGGATGAGCTCCTCCTTCAAGTCAATTCCTGCAACCACAAACAATCAAACAATTACCAAGCACTTGTATTTCATATAATAAAACATATATTCAACATGCAGACCAAGGAACACATGAAATAACTCATTAACACAAGCTATTGAGAAAAATAAACCAGTTTGTATTAATAACGAAACAAAGAAACTCTTACAACCTGGCCTTGGTGTTGTGCAAGTTCCTCCCAGGGTCCATCAAGGGTTTTCCTCTACTTTGACAAAGCTCACCCTCTCCCAAGTAGAATCAAGTGAAGACAATCTCTCCTCACAAAGGCTCTAATGGAAGACCTAAATCCTGCAGCATTTACCCAAAGAAAATGTATAGCTCCAACCTCTTCTCCTTTTGGCTCAATGCCTTTATTTATAGTGCTGTAAAGAGGTTATTCAGGTCCACTATCAATGGGATCATCCCCCTCTATGGGTGGGATAGCTCCCTTATTGATGGGATAAGTTCCCCCTTTATAGAGATACATGAACCAACTGGAGGCGCATCCATTTCATCAAACCGACCTCTAGAATGTTCTAGAAGTAACCACAAGTAACTTTTTCAAGATAAAACTCGCGCATTTTGCCTTTTACAGAGGGACGCACCTGTCCCTTAACATACAGAGCGTCCATGGACGCAGATTTTGTGAACATGGTCAGCGTCCCCGCAGGTAAGGCTAGAGAGAACCTGCGACCCCAGAGATAAACATGATTTTTACAAGACTTTCTCTCTTCTTTGAGTTTGAGATGGATAACAGAGGCATGAGACTTGCCTAAGAGGGTAGCATGACTGTTGATTTGAGCCATACCAACTGTAAGTAGTCAAGGTGACATTTTTTAGTGTAACAGATTGCCCCCTAAAGTGCGAAGCCTGGAATAGAATAGGGTTTTGTAATTCTAGGAAGGGTGAAGCGCTTTATCATTTCAAGGATTGCCTTGTGGATGGCCTGGTTGGAACCTGCAATTTTCAACACAAAATACATGGATAAGATTATATCATCACTGAGGTAGGCATTCCCATACTCAGATTCAAAACTTTAACTAATGGACTAACTATTCTGATACAGGAATGATCTTGCAGTACATCATTTTTATAGACTTTTGTAGATACAGTATGGACGCAGCCATCTGTTTATGATAAGTCTACATAGACAATGAATACAAAACTCCTCGCAGCCTGGATGGTAGAAACTAGATCCAGGGTCTTCACTTCTACTTCCCGAATTGGTACGATTCTAGCCATGTGATTAAATGATTCGATGTCGAACATGGTAGAAACCACTTGATTACCAGTCAATGATGTAAACTGTTAACAAGCGTGAGAGAAACCACCAGTAATGTCAATGGTTCTCAAAGTACCAAGCACAACCCGTGAAATGTGAATAGATGTTTTGATGTCGAACACTTCACGGAATCCTCTGATCGAAAGTCAATGATGTAAACTGACGTCAAAGGCGAGAAACCTGCCATTGATGCATGCAGACTTCAAGGTACTGTCGATTCCTAAGTCATCTTTCTAGATAATGTGTCGATGTCGATAGAAAGCGACCCGTTGCAGGCAAGCCCGCAACACGAAATCATTGTTCAAGTTGAAGAAATGTTGCTGTAAGGACTGACTCAGGGATGGTCAAATGGATGACAAGTATTTTGCAGATGAAAGTTTTGCTTGCAGACCTCTTGAACACATAACGACACAACAGATGGTTTGGTGACGAATAACTCAAAGTTGATCCCTGAACCCGGTTAAAGATTTTCAAAGTGATTTGGTCAACTGTGAGGTAAAAGATTTCCCAACCCAGGTGAAATGAAAAAGTGTCGTGCTCAAGAGCGGTAATAAAGTTTCTTCTGAGACAAAAGGTGACAAATAGGTTCATTCTTCTCTTTTTTCCCCCACCATTTCTGGCAAGTACCTCTTTATTTTTAACAAGCTTGAGGAGGATAACATATGCTTGATTATAAGCTCATCCTTCGGACGAGTCCAACCTAGTTTAAATTCGAACCCTAGGAAGGAGTGGTTCGTTCCTGTTTGTAATTGAACAGGTCCTTTACTGTAAAAGTTTTAACGAGCCCAGTATAGGAGAAACTCGGCGTTTTTCAATTTTTAGAGAGTCTGAAAAAACTAAAGGAGACTCCACGTTGAACTTTTTCGTAAGTTTGTGTCCCTCAAGCCCGAAAAAGTATAAAATAATACCTGGGGGAACCGCTTGATCTTGCGACCAAGGAGTACTTTCATAATAGTGTCGTTGACCTGAAAAGTAAAAAGCGATCAAAGACACGTCGTTTTATTTCCTTATCGAGTTTGAAACGACAAAAACCCGGCAATCTTTTCCTGATTTTGCGGTCAGAAAAGAGCTAAAAGGGGACCGTCTTTTAATTCCGTTTTAACGAGTGAAAAAGAAACACTCGGCGATCTTTTCATGTTTTAGGAGTCAGAAAAGGGCTTAAAAGATGACTCTGAAATTTTGTTTGTGAAAAATTACAATTTCCCTCGAAATCCCTTCGTCCTGCACAAAAGCGACACATTACTCATACCTGTTTAAAATAGGCAAAAATACATTTGAAAACATCTTTTCATGGTAAAAAATGAACTAATTCATCCAAAAAACCTATAAAAAGACCTTTTACCATGTCATTTTTACCGTTTCACTGTTGAGGTTGAAAAAGGAGCTTTTGACAAGAAACTTCCCGTGGTTGCTGCGGAAAATCTGACCGTCGGAATCGAACGCCGCTTCACCGAGGTATTTTACACATCCCACTCTTCATTTTTATCCGTTTAGTTTTTTGTTTTTGGTCTCTGTTTCATTTTTTGGGGGGGTTTTGGGTTCAAAATGCGCCCCTCGGCGGACGCAGGTGCCCTTCGGGTGACCTGCGTCCCCCGACTTTTTCTCACACGGGAAAAAGGTCGGGGGACGCAGTCCGCCTTCAGGCGAGCTGCGTCCGGACGCCCTGTGCTACAAAGCCGGGGTGCGTCTTCCGCAAAGGGCGCATTTCAAAACCCCAACTCTCTCAAAAAACCACCAAATTTGCTCAAATTAATTTCTAATTGACTCTTTTGATGTGCAGGACCTAAAACATGTTAGACTGGAGAGAGAGAGAGCACGTAGAGGACGATGAAGCTGCGATTAACCACCAACCCTCTCTGGATGCCTTAAGAACATGTGGATTGTACAAATATTGGACCATACCGGGCATGAGGGGCCAGGTAAGATTTTTGGAATGGCTGGTTGAGCGATGGAACGTTCAAGATCAATGTTTTTACATTGGAGGGCACCAGCTCGAGATAGAGCCCTCGGATGTATACTTTCTCACTGGCTTGCCAAACAGAGGTGAGCAACTCAACCTTGCGGGGACCAGGCCGGGTGGCCAATCCCTTGATGATCTCCGCGAGGAGTGGTGCAGACCAGGGACTCGCCATAAAAAAGGCGTGGAGATAAAGCACATCGCTCTGGCGGAACTTAGAGTTATTGCATTTACGGTCACTAGGATTTGTGGCGCGGCCGCCTTGCACATTGCCTCCGGATCCCAAATGCGGATGGCAGTTGACTGTTACCAAGGCACCATCTTCAACTGGTGCGAAGCTGTGTCGGCTCATATGAAGAGCCAACTAACCAAGGCAAAGAACGGACGACTAAAAACTTTTGGATATGGGCCTCTAGTCGTGAGCTTTGCCTTGGAGAGAGTTCCTATGCTGATCCCTCAGCAACTCACTGTTGATGACTTGGGTCCTCGGGAGCCAAAGCTTGTTCGATGGGTTGCGGTGATGGCCCGGCATCCTGACGAGGGTGCTGCAGTGGTTCGATTCTCAGACAGTTACTTCGACTGGCTAGAGGGCCAGCTTTTTGTGATACAAGACTTTCCATATGCCGGAATGGATTTCAGAGGTGATCCGGACATGGTTCTTCCACAGGGAGAACAATGGGATGACAGAGGTACTTTCATTTTCACAAGTTTTCTAATTATGTATTTTTTATTTTTCATATATATCGTCTCAAAGTAACAGTAAAATTTTAAAAATGCAGATGTTGGACCACAGCGTCCAGCCAATCTCCGGCCTTACGACAGACGACATCCAGCTGCACCGGCACCGGCCCTACAGGATGCGACAGCAGAAGTACTAGCTGATTTGGAGCATGATCTAGAGCGTCTCACGGCAGATATACCTGAGACTGCTATGGATGATATTCCTATGAGGCTTCAGCGCTTCGTAGTCGCGGTCCCTGGACCGTTTAGGAGATTTCTGCGCAAGGTAGCCCGCGCAGTGGTGTCGTACAGAGAGCACCACCAGTGATTGACTAGTCACTTTTGTAGTCACATGTGACATTTTTGACTTTTTGCACTATCATTTTGCCGATCATAAGGTGTGTTAAACCTATGATCGAAGACGATGTATATATTTTTGGACACACTTCTATCTATATCTATATATCACTATTACCGGCTTATCTTGTTTAACATGTATGATGAAATGTCTTTAAATTTACTTGCATGATTATTATAAATGTCTGTCCAACACTCGAGAAGCAATTGCATCTGCTAATGTATTCAAAGACCTTGGAATATGTTGATATTCAATGTAATCAAATTCACGTTCCAAGAGACGCACTCTCAAAAACAACCTTAATAACACAGGATTTCTAATGGCATAAACTCTATTAAGCTGTAATACAACAAGTTCAGAATCTAACCTCACTATCAAACGTCGAATTCCAAATGAAATAGATTCGGATAATAATTCAACCACTGCACTGTATTCTGCAATGTTATTCGTTGTTTGACCGAGGCTTACCCCATGCATAGAAACTAACTCGTCAGAGGGCGAATAGATAACCCAAGCTGCGGAAGAGATATTCCGTGTACTACGACAAGCACCATCAGCAAATCCAATGTATGTTTGGAGAGGCGTCGACATCTACAATATCAAGAGTAAAACCAAGATGAGCCAAAATAATGACGAAAAACCACACTTGCTAAGCTAAGCACACTGACTAAACTAACACACTTGCTAGCTAGAAAGGAAATCTAACCTATCTAAAAATTTCTCCATCCATCATTTTAAGCATAATACCTCTTTAGGTAAAGTCCATTTCTGGGTTTGCCCAAAGAGTCCCCATCAAAATCAACTAACTCATAAGCCCCTTTTGCTAGCTTTCGCTTTACAATGTAGGGCCCATGCCACATGGGAACGAATTTTCCAGCACCTAGCTTATCGTTCGCTTGATCATATAATAGTACTAGGTCTCCTTCCGAAAAACTTCGAGGGGTTACATTTTTATCGTACTGAGCTTTCATTCGTTTCGCGTGAGTCTCGATAGCTAAAGTAGCGTCACGTCGAGTCTCATCTAATTTAGCCAAGTATAACAACCGTTTCTCCTCTTCGGAAGTAGCTGGAAGTAATTCGACAGCCATTTGAAGTGATGGGATTTCGCACTCAATAGGTAACACAGCTTCTAAGCCATAAACTAGCTGAAAAGGGGTGAAACCTGTTGAATTTTTCACTGAAGTTCGATATGCCCATAGCGCCGAAAATAACATGTTATGCCAATTCGTTCGATGGATACCAATGATCCGTCGAATCATGATGACTAGAACTTTGTTGATTGACTCAACCAAACCGTTGGCTTGCGGATAATAAGGTGTAGAGCTATCGTGGCGCAAACCAAGCTGGCTTGTAAGCTCAGTCATCATGACATTTCGAAAATGGCTTCCATGGTCCGTAATGATTGCTTGTGGGACACCAAACCTAGTTATGATATGATTGAATACGAAAAGTGCAGCTGTCTTGCCGCTTGCGTCGAATGTAGGCATCGCCTCGGCCCACTTAGTAAAATAATCAACCGCAAGGATGATATACGCATGCCCCCCGGCCGAGTGAGGGTTACAAGTAATAAAGTCAATGCCCCATTTGGCGAATGGACCAGCGGCAATTATAGGGTGGAGAGGAGCAGGTGGAGCGCGCATCTTGCGATCAAACACTTGACAGTTGTGGCATTTTCTGACGGCAAGGATACAATCTTTAAACATAGACGGCCAGAAATAGCCAGCGCGCAACACCTTCTGAGCTGTGGCATACCCAGACATATGACCGCCACATGCTCCAGAGTGACAATCATTCAAAACTCTCTCAGCCTCATCGTGAGTTAAACAACGTCGAAAAACTAAGTCTGCCCCCAGGCGATAAAGTGTATCTCCAATAATTCTGTATTGCTGGGATTGAAACCGAATTTTTCGACGGTTTTCCTTGGAAGCTTCAGGCCGAAAGGTTTGGGTTTGGAGATAGATGATTATATCCCCATACCACGGATCTACAGTGCTAATAAGAAACAAAGATTCGTCCGCAATGGACTCCTCTGCCACAGTCTCTGTGTCAGCACTCGGGAAATCACACATCAATTCCGCGAAGACTAAAGATTTCTTAGACTTGGACTTCTCAAACTCCAAGTCGAACTCTTGCAGGATGACGATCCATTTAGAGTACTTGCCCCCTAGCAGTTGTTTTGTCAAGATATAAATCATAGGGTTGCAATCCGAAATAACAGTAGTTTTGCGGAGAAGAATGTAGTGACGAAAACGCTGGACAGCTTGAACGGCTGCCAGGGCCAATTTCTCCACATGTGAATATTTTAACTCAGTTGGATTTAAGGTTCTGCTAAGGTAATATATCACATGCTCTGCCTTGAATTCATCTTCTTGAACTAACACCATTCCAATGGTGGAATGCGAAGCTGCGAGGTATAAGAAGTAGTCCTGGTTGTAGTTGGGAGGATGCAATAACGGTGCATGGGTCAACGCGTGTTTTAATGCATCAAAAGATTGTTGAGCAATCTCGTCCCAAAAGAATTGTACGTTCTGTTTCAACAACCGTGTAAAACCTTTAGTGACCTCGGCGTAGTTAGGGATGAATCGGCGTAAAAAGTTCGCTTTCCCTTGCAAACTTTGGAGTTGGCGCAAACTCGAAGGAGGAGGCAATTGGATGATAGCCTCGACTTTCGAGGGATCGACGCGAATGCCGGTTTTGGAAACAACAAATCCCAGCAATCGACCTGTTTCTATACAGAAAACACACTTGTGGGGATTCAACCGAATTCGATAATGCCTACACCTCATAAAGATTGCTCGTAAATGGACAAGGTGATCAGCTCGGTGTAAAGAATGAGCAGGCAAATCATCGAGATAGGGTTGCACAATGTGCTTGATGTCATGAAATGCATAAGACATGGCCCGTTGAAAAGTAGCACCGGCATTCTTAAGGCCAAAAGGTAATTTGCAATAAGCAAATGTCCCCCATGGACAAATGAATGCCGTTTTTGGTTGATCGGCAGGTAGAATATTGATTTGATTATAACCTGAGAAACCATCCATGAAGGAAAACATCTCACTTCCGGCACAATCATCAATAATTTGATCGATATAAGGCGTAGGATAGTTGTCTTTTGGACAAGCTCGATTGATATCCCTATAATCGATACAGATTCTTATTGTTCCTTGTTTTTTATTGACGGGAACAATATTCGATACCCAATCCGTTAACGGGATCGGATAAATGAAACCTGCTTTCAACAGCTTTTCGACTTCGGCTTTGATTGCAGCTGCTTTTCGAGGGTGAATCTGACGCAACCGTTGCCGAATGGGTTTAGCATCCGGGTAGGTTTTGATTTCATGAACAACAATGGCAGGATCAATTCCCGGCATTTCCTCGTAAGACCAGGCAAACACGTCGCGGAATTCTTGGAATAGGGCCTTGTAAGTTTGGATTTCTTCTTCAGTACATGCGGCACCTATATGAATGTTCTCCTCGATTCCGGGCTTCACTGAAATATCAATGGGAATAGTACGAGAAATATTCCCTAAATTCAGCTCTGAATCAGAATGTTTCGTTGGATCCTGAGCGTCTTTGACATATTCAGCGGTAAAGATAGATGAAAAATCATTTTCAAAGGCATCATCCTTAGGTAAAAACGAAGATCTGTGATGGAGATCTTCCCATGGTAGATCATCTACACTTAGGATTTCGCGAAGTTGTTCGTCAGATGACACTTCTTCGGGAAACGTTATCCGTTCTAAGGGTGAGGTGAAAAGTGACTCTTCACTGACCACATTCATTTGGTCGGTTGAATGAAAGTCGGTAAAAGACATAAGAGCTTCATAAGCAATCTCATACGGACTCAACGGCATAACATCACCGAGTGAGTCTAGCTCAGAGTCAGAGGGAACATACCAAGGATCATCATAAATAATGTTTTCTGACGTGATCATATGAATTGTTGCGAACGAAGGGTCTGCATTGAGTGGAGGGAGAGGAAAAGTTCCCAGTAAACCGGAATCCTTAACTAAACCTACACCAATGTCCCTATAAGGGATTGTCGTTTTACCAACATGCTGGATAGTTTCTAAAGAGGTTGGGTCGGATGAAAAGTATGTCAGCTGATCAATAGTCACGATCTTACCGTTATGTGGAAACTTAATGACTCTGAAGACCGATGAAACGACCGCTGTCATAGCATATGACCAACTTCGACCCAAAAGAAGGTTGTAGTCTAGAGGGGCATCAACCACTTCCACATCCAGACTAACGGTTTTACCTTCGACCCCTATAGGCAATTCTTGTAGAATACCAAACGGACGGAACCCACGGCCATCAAAGGCCTTAAGGATGGTGGGGGATTGGTTCAACGAAGGAGAACCAAGCGATCTCCAACATTGAATCGACATAATACACGTAGAAGCTCCCTCATCAATCACAGTCCGATGAATAGGCCTGTTTTTGACTATCACTGGAATTTGGAAAGCCATTTGATGGGGGAGACGCGGTGTACTACTTTCTAGATCAAAGATCATTAGGTTCGGGTCCTGAACATCGACAGCTCCAATAGCCGACAAAAGCAATTTTCGTTGCGCTGGACATGATTGCAGCACTTCGAGTGCCGACATTGCTGAAGGTGAAACAGCTAAGTCTTCAACAATGTTGTAATTCTGGGCTGCTCTCGCATGTGGATTGAAAGCAGACCTTCGAAGTACACCCTTGGCGGGCGGCTTAATCACTAAGTCTGGGTTAGGTTTTTCGATCTGTAGTGGATCGGAACCAGGAGCTGAGGTTGATGGGTTAGAGTGAGAAGATTCTGCTTCTTTACCATCAACAGGAGCCTTACTACCATAATCTTGCGATCGAGTCGCAATCCTGACATGAGACATCATCAAAATGGGTTCTTCACTGGCATTCGAAGAAGAACCTATCATCTTATTTTCCTGCTCGGGAAATGGATTCTTTAACACAGCAGGAGTGGGAGAACCTTTAACTATTTTCACTACCTCGGCCCGATGAGGGCAGTCTCTCGTAAAATGATCTTCTTCACAAATAAGACAAGGATAACGAGGTTTGCGCTTTTCGTCATTGGTTTCCGACTTTTCCGTTTTCTCCTTTGGAGCCTTGTCTGCTTTAGCCTTCTTCTTTCCTTTCTTCTTTCCACCGTTTTTGGATTTGGCCGTAGATGACTCTACAGCGTGAATGTCGGCGGTAAGTTCAGGAGGAGAAGACTCTCCTGTCGGAGAATCAGGCAAAGTGATAATTGGAGTATTGGAGGTCTTGGAAGACTTCTTCTTACTCTTCGTAGTCACGATACCGATCATACCATCAGCGGCATGAGATCCCGAAGGAGCAGCAGCGATTTGGTTTGACTTTGGAAGATCCGGAATTTTCTCGTGTAACGTACCCGACTGAGTGTAAACTAAGTCAAGGTATTGTGCCTGAGCAATGACTTGCTCCTCAGTAACTACGCCGGCCTTAGCTACATCTTCAGTAATTCTTGGTAATAATGATTTGACAAACCATTCAGCTAAGATTTGGTCCGGGATAAAAACTTTCACTAATCTTCTTCGACGTCTCCACTCATGGATGTGATCAGAAATGTACGTGGATGTCGATTGTTTTAGCGAAGTTAATAATTCTGTACCATTATCGTATCTGACTGGTAACTGAAAATGAGTTAAGAATGAAGTAGCTAACTGGCTAAAGTTGTAAAAAGAAGCCCGTGGCAACTCAATGTACCACTTGGCTGCGAGACCAATGAGTGTACGCTGGAAAAGACGTAAGCGGATAGAATCATCTGAGATGGAATTTGATGCACACCAGAGGTGGTAAGTCATCACGTGATTAGACGGATCCTCTCCAGACTTACCTTCGAACTTGGGTATATCGCTGGGCAACTTATTTGGCATTGGCGGCCAGAACGGAAGATATTGAATTGGATCGTTCGTTAGGCGCGTCAAGTCGGGTAAATCTAAAGTCGCAATAAACGGTAACTGCCGGTTAGGATCTCTAAAACTCTGAGTCACAATACCAGCCCCAGGAGGAGGATATCCAGGATAACTAGGAACAGGAGTCGCATTTGGGATATTATATCCTCCTGGAAAACCAGGATTAACCGGACCGTACTGGGGTTGCTGAGGTGGTTGATAAGTGTACCCAGGATACGGTTGATACTGGTAAACCGGTTGTTGGGCAGCTTGCCCAGGTTGATACTGTCCCTGGTACGGAGGTTGAACAAATTGAGGTTGAGTAGTAACAACCGTACTTGTACCAGGTTGACCTGCAGGCATCTGGACTGTGGTTTGAACCGTGGGTCCAGACAACGGTACAGATGTCTGAGGAGCGGTTACAGGGACAGTAGAAACCGGAGCTGCCGATACTCCAGAAGTAAGCATGGTAGATGAAGCGGTAGTTGCTGCAGCCGTGTGAGGAGGAGTACTAGGTGCAATTGGCGGCTGAGTAACTACAGAAGTTACAGGGGTCTGAACACTTGACTGGACAGGTTGCGGTTGCTGGGGTGGACCAGGAACTGCAGGTTGTCCTGCTTGAGGTACCGACTGTATACTTGGTTGCGACATCTGTTGACCCTGTGACGGATCCCATGTTAACATTCCAGGGTATTGACTCGTAACAGGTTGAGGATACTGAGATCCATAGCCGTATTGAGGATAGGGTTGATAACTGTAAGGTGTAGTCCCATATGATTGCCCTTGAGGTGGTTGATAACCTTGACCAGGGTATTGACCCGTAGGTTGATAACCTTGAGGTAAATACGAATACTGGGGTTGACCTTGACCTTGAGGTTGGTATCCTTGAGGTTGATACCCTTGGGGTTGATACCCTTGGGGTTGATACCCTTGGGGTTGCCATCCTTGAGGTTGCCATCCTTGAGGTTGATACTGATACTGAGGTTGACTTTGGGGTACATATTGAGGCTGGGGTTGATACCCTTGGGGTTGATACCCTTGAGGTTGCCCCCCAGTCACGAATGAAGTACCTTGAGGTTGCCCCCCAGGCATTAACGAAGGTTGCCCCCCAGGCGGTAATTGGCCACCTTGAGGTTGGTTAATGGGAGTTGAACCTGACATCATATAAACTTCACCTATACTCAATGGTACATTACCACTGTTTCCAACTAATAACCCATGATCAACAGGTTGAGGAGATGCTCCCGCAAAGGTACCAGAAAGTGATTGATACCCAGTAGGAACAGAAGGACCGCCATGTAAAAATGATTCAGGACTTTGTGAAAACACAGATGACTGACCAGACATATTTACAGGAGAATGAATTCCTCTAGGTGGAACCGGAGTACGAGGTGTAGAAAAACCTACTGAGTTGTCTAAAAAATTGGTTAATGCAAGGTACCAAGATTCACTTCTAGGAGGACTGTAAAAGATGGATTCACGCTCCCTTAGATCAAGGGTAATTAGATCTTCAGAATCAGAAACGCCTATTTCTTCCTCTGGAACAAGTTCTTCTATAGCAATTAATCCAACAGGAAGATTTTCGGTGATAATTCTTTCTATTCTTGGTGAATCAGGAACACTAGGAGTTGGAGTAACAGGTTCGGAAATTTCAGGTTCTTCGCCTGTTTCACTGGCAGATGAAAAACTACCAGCAAGCTCGGAAACTGTAACAGCTTCGGGGTTGTAACCTGTTTCTAATCTTTGGTAATCTGGATGGACTACCAAAGAAGATTCTCCTTCTTCAGGTGAACCTACTTTACTGCCACTAGGAGTTACAAGGACCTTTAAACCCTCTAAATAACTGGGGTCGTCTCGAGGAGGTGAACCCCTAAGTTCACGGGATCTTCTCAACAATTCGGCCACAGAAACAACTTCAGGAGACTGGCCCGCAATGCGACGGGACCTTCTCGGTAATTCCGCCACAATTAAAGATTTTAACTACAACACACGAAATCAAAGTAAAAAATTTCAAATCAAACCACCTAAAGTCTTCTAAAGAACCAATCAAATTTGAAGCACACGCCTAAATAATCTAGAGCGTCAAACCACACACAAACAGAAGTCTTCCGGACCAAAAGCGCTAGTTGGTGATTAGGCCCAACCTCGCAGGATTCAGTACAGAAATAGTGGGTGGAACAGTTACCCCGACAACCTGCTTAATGAATAGACTGGACCAAGTTCCTCCACTTTAACCGTCTCGAAGTGAAGCGAACCCCCCAGAAAATCCAAGTGAGTATAACCGACGTCTGCTCCAGGTACAGTGGGACCTTCCCTCCACCGTCACCTTGGGTAGAATCCTAGATATTATGGCCACTAAGGTTACCAATCACAACAATTACACCTGGGGGAACAGTCTAAACTCCGACAGCACGCAAGGGCAGAGTAGCAAGCTCCAATCCCCTTACCGGCTCCTTGACAACAATCCAAGGTTTACCGATAAGTGACCCCTGGCTCCTCGACAATGGTTAATCCGAGGTTTACCGTTTGTAATACGTACTGCCTGGCGTCGTTCCCAATGAGGGAGGAATGATCCCCTCACTGGTTCGGACACGAGCTCGTGTTTCTCCTTTAAGAGGAGCTTTCCCAGAATGTAACTGAAACAATTGGATTTGTTCTACTCAAGATAGACTATCTGTTTGGTTTTGTAGTCTTGGAGAGTTAAGTACTCACCTACTCCAAGACCCTAGCCTAAGCTATGTTGGTGCTTCAGA
The DNA here is from genome assembly GCA_031772625.1 of Pinus tabuliformis. Taxonomy (NCBI): domain Eukaryota; kingdom Viridiplantae; phylum Streptophyta; class Pinopsida; order Pinales; family Pinaceae; genus Pinus; species Pinus tabuliformis. The sequence continues at coordinate 1,339,643,864 of CM062820.1, forward strand.
GCCCTAGAAAAATAAAGATTAGTAGATTGATTTTAATTTAAGCGTTACTTTTAAGGTTGTTTCTTAAGTCAAAAGGTGATGGAAGTGAAACTAGTGGTGTGTTGACTCGACTCGAAACCACTACAAAATGCACCTAAAATGATTTATCCACTACTTTACTTTTTCGATGAATTGCTTAACTAAAAAGTTGAGAGAATGCAATCTTTATAAAAGCAACTTCTTAATTGAAGACAATCAAAGAAACAATTCGTTTTTCTTTTCCAAGCATAAAAACATAACTTCTCTTTACATACACGAAAAAACTCTTTTCTTCTTTTGAAAACAAAAAGCTACTTGAAACAAGACTTTTTAAGAAGATGTTTTTGTATTTTTTCTTTAATAAAGCAAGTAAATCTAATGTAACCAAAAATCAATCTTAACTACTCTTAAAATCTATGAAAATGCACTCATAAGCAAACTAAAGGCAAATTTACTCTAAGCAATCTTAACGAGGCCAAAACTAACAATGATTATTTCTAAGGTGTTTTACTTGATCACAATCAAATCAAGGACTAGCTTATTGCAGAACCAAAAACTAGTCAAAACAAAATTCTAATCTTTTTGTCCTTTTTGAAAATGGAAATCAATACTTTAAAAACAAGCAATGCGAAATTTGACCCAAGACAACTCAAATGACAAGTTGCTCAAACAAGGAGACTTTACGACAGGCTCAACTTCGAAGAAGGTTGACCAAACAGAGATATCTAAGGCTGGACAACTTTCTATTATCAAAGTCACTACAAAGCCTTTCCAAAAATCAAACCCTAGGTCTAAACTTCGTTGAAAACCACTAAAACACTCAAAGCTCACAAAACTAGTTCAGGTGAGAATTCTTGACAGGGTACTAAAGGATCTGGGCAGAAAACACTAAGAAAAAACAAAATCTAAAAGTAATTTAAGGCAAAAATGGAATTTTCTTAACTTTTACAGGAAGACGCAGGCCACCCGTTGTCACAGGTGCGGCCCCGCACTGTGCAGTCGACAACAGCGCGTCCAAGGACGCACTGTGCAGCACACAGAGACTGCGTCCTTCTGGAAAAAGGAAGAAAAACTAAAGCCAACTAAATCTACAGCTAAGCCACCCAAATACTAATTCTCATAGTAAAAAACCAGAAAATAAAAATGATTTTCTCAAAGCAAAGTTCATATAAAGGAAAAGACTCTCTCATTAATGGATTCCCCAGCGGAGTCGCCAATTTGTCACACGGAATCTGTCAAGGGTGCGGACACGACTGACCTTCCTAGAAGTCTAAGACGTTCTAATGACAAACAAGACAAAATGGAGTGATCTTTCTCTAAATACACCTTTTACAACATGAAAACTACAAGTGTTTAGGCTTACCTTATTCCAAAACGCTGTTGTTGAAGTCCGTTCTTGACGATCCGGATGAGCTCCTCCTTCAAGTCAATTCCTGCAACCACAAACAATCAAACAATTACCAAGCACTTGTATTTCATATAATAAAACATATATTCAACATGCAGACCAAGGAACACATGAAATAACTCATTAACACAAGCTATTGAGAAAAATAAACCAGTTTGTATTAATAACGAAACAAAGAAACTCTTACAACCTGGCCTTGGTGTTGTGCAAGTTCCTCCCAGGGTCCATCAAGGGTTTTCCTCTACTTTGACAAAGCTCACCCTCTCCCAAGTAGAATCAAGTGAAGACAATCTCTCCTCACAAAGGCTCTAATGGAAGACCTAAATCCTGCAGCATTTACCCAAAGAAAATGTATAGCTCCAACCTCTTCTCCTTTTGGCTCAATGCCTTTATTTATAGTGCTGTAAAGAGGTTATTCAGGTCCACTATCAATGGGATCATCCCCCTCTATGGGTGGGATAGCTCCCTTATTGATGGGATAAGTTCCCCCTTTATAGAGATACATGAACCAACTGGAGGCGCATCCATTTCATCAAACCGACCTCTAGAATGTTCTAGAAGTAACCACAAGTAACTTTTTCAAGATAAAACTCGCGCATTTTGCCTTTTACAGAGGGACGCACCTGTCCCTTAACATACAGAGCGTCCATGGACGCAGATTTTGTGAACATGGTCAGCGTCCCCGCAGGTAAGGCTAGAGAGAACCTGCGACCCCAGAGATAAACATGATTTTTACAAGACTTTCTCTCTTCTTTGAGTTTGAGATGGATAACAGAGGCATGAGACTTGCCTAAGAGGGTAGCATGACTGTTGATTTGAGCCATACTAACTGTAAGTAGTCAAGGTGACATTTTTTAGTGTAACACATCATCATTTTTCATACTCAGCAATTCAAATATAGAAGTCTTCATTTAACATTGGTTACTCAACCCTTTTCCCTTGATGTCAAAGCGAGAGAGTAGCTTGGTGTTTGGAGAGTGGTGTTTGGATAGTAGTTTGATGTCTTGATGTTATTTACAGGTTGTGTTGATCAAACACCAAAGTGGTTGCCATCAAATTCCAAAGGGGTAGATTGTTGGCATTATGATGCATGTATTGTCCTTGATGGCAACTCACTTGTAGCAGAACAAGTATATGGTAAATCTATAGGACAGGTCAAGGGTGACAGAATGATGGAACATAATAATGGTCAAAGGTTTCATACAGGGAGATTGTGTTAGTGTTGTTCTTGATAAACAACCTACCTGATGAGTTGTCCTTGATGAAAACATATTTACTGAATGGACTCCTTGATAAAGGTATAAACGGGATGTGACATAATACATACCAATTGTTCTTACAGTTGTGACAAAATGTAGGACAGTTCAAAGGAATACATTCAGATGTGATGTAAAATGGAAAATCACATTATAACAGGTTTATTCAGAGTTAAACGAGTAATGGCATAGAACAAAAGGATGATGGAACAAAGGACTATAGATCAGAATAAAGAAATTGAAGAAACACAATGTTTTAAGGTACATTAAGTTGTATACATGGGTTCACCTAGTGCAAGTATCATATACAAGTGGGTTCACTATACAAAAAGAGCTTATAAGTATGCACACACTTTCACAAGAGGAAAATCACGTATGGGATGGAAAATTAAGGAAAACTAAGGTTAAATAATAGCAAGTGTCCATAACATGGTGTTATAGAGATATTTGGGCACATCAACCCCAAAATCATATGTCAATAAACTAGGGTTCTTCGACCCCTAAAAGAGTTCTTTCATACCCTAAAAGAGATTAGTCATTTGATTACATCATTCCCCAAAAGTTTCACCTGAGAAACCATCCAGAAATGGCCTAAACTAAACCATACTAACTGCTCCACTGGCAATGTATGATGCATACTGAGTGGTACACTGCCCAGGTGTGATGCATATTGATTAGGACTTCTATAGGGTGTGATGGGCGAGGATGGACAAATGTCCAAGACAATTGGCTAGGTGGTTGCTCATGGAATCTTCTAGAAACTTCTTCTATGCCACTTGCCTCTCTGAATTTGCCTAAAGATGAGTAAGAGATCCAAGAAATCTCTAAGTTGAACCAATTGTAACAAGTGGAATGACACTAATCAAACCCCAGAGATGACTCACACCTTTTCACACATCTATAAATGGATCCCTCATCTAAGAGATCCAGAGGTTGGAGTGCTGTGAATTGCAAGGAAGTGCTGATAGTTTGTATTTAAGGAAAAGTGCATTGTATTGCTGGTGTGATCTTGCTATTTCATGAGGTGAAGAGGGATTGAAGCTTGGAGGATGATGTTGGATCAGACAACTGGGTTGTAATTCTCCCTTCTATTTAATAAAGTTCTTCAAGTATTCTTCCATATGATTGTGCAATTGTGAATGCTATCATTTTTGAATGTTGTCATTTGTTCATTATATATCTGATTTTGTAATGCTTATGTTGTAATAGATCAAGATGTTTTGACGGTTCTTTGTTGTTGTGTTTCTGCAGATACTCTCGAAGCAGGTTAAGTACGGGGAGGAGTTACAAGCTCTGTCAAGGGGGAGAGAGATCAAGCAAGGGATTAAGCCGAAGTGCCAGGTTTGTTCCATTGTATTTCTTTTATCTATTACACATAGAAGAAATCGTTGAATTGCTTTAAACTATTGTTTTTAGGGCAGCTGCCAAACCTAGAGGGCTAGTCATTCGACAAGACACTACTTTTCCTAGAAACAAATTGGTGACTCCACTGGGGAAGAACAAATATTTTTTTGTTGTTATTGTTTGTTTTATAAACTATAGACAAAGCCTGAAGTCAACCACGTAGCCTTCGAACTACTCTTACTCTACAATTGCATAGTAGATGAATGTTGCTTCAATTAATCTCTGGTTTAGTTTATGAATTAAACATTTGACTTACACGCATTCTAGATTCCATTTTGGTAGCTCAGTAACCTCTCAAGACATTCCTTAATACTTTGCTCTTTACTGTCCATCAAAGCTCAGCTTAACCCACTGAAAACAGTTGCACATCTAAGCCAAAACCAATTTTAGTTGCGCTCCCTGGCCCATCGCACTGTCTTTCATTGTAACCCAATATGCATCACACCTCTCAAGTGTGTAAAGTGCAATGCATCCCTATTTCTGTGAAGCCTAGTTGCGATGACTGACTAAGCCTTTTTCCATTCTAGAAATTGGGGGTTTTTAACCTTATTTTCAATTTTGTTTAGTTGTTTTTGTTGCTTATGAACAATGCCTCATTACTAAAGCCTACTTGCATCACATAGATCAGCGCCCATTAGTTTAGGATTAGTGAATTCTTTTATGTGTTTTTTCATCATTTACAATCCTTTGTCAAAAGGTTGCTTAAATCGATCTGTCGCTTTGGTACAAAAAGTGTCATAATTGTCATTTTGTGTCGAAAAGAGAAGTGTCATGGATTCTTCCTTCCCTAGATACTCGATTGAACTTTTCATCATGTATTTAGTTTGATTTGATTATATTCGAAGTGTCAAAAATATTTTTTTATTCAAAATTGATAAGTGTTTTTTAGTCTTCCTTTCTCTTTTGAAGAAGAAATTGTCAAAAATGTCATTTTGAAAGAAATATTCCAGATCTTTGCTACATTTAGTTTTCCTTTTTGGCATTTTTCACATTAAGGGGAACGAAAACAAAATACATGCATTTGAATTTAGCATTTTGTAGCTTGTGTGAGAAAAATGAATTAGGAAAATGCACTAGTGTGTGCTCTTTGCTCTTTGTTTGAAAGAATTGTAATCTTCTTTCCCTGGTAGCTAGGATTTTCATTGCTCAAAATAAACAAAGACTGTTTATTATTGTAGATTGAATTTTAGGAATTTCAAAATCAACATCATGCGGTGAACCATTGGAAGGAAAATTTGAAACAAGATCAACCTTAAAATAAATTTCAATGAACCTAACAACGCTTTGGAACTTAACGAAACACATCTAGAGGTCTAGGCTAGAGACGTGTTCTGGCATCATTAAAACTAGTAACTATCATTTTCATTGAAGGTTGGGTGATACCTCCTCCTTGATACGACAACTGCTAGCATGGACTTGTGCTCCCCATACCGTTGCATATATATTGGGAGACCACAATAAGCTTATATCCTTTATCCATAGGAAGCTGAGTCTGCTGCCTTATTGATCACAATGCACTGAACACAAAATTGGGGAAGATTGAATGCTGTACATAAGTCCTTGGTAATTTCTCTTTAATTTATCACCAAGGTGTATATTTTAGTTTTGCGATTGGTTTGGTAATCCCTCTTTCTAGATCTTCCAGAGTAGTCACTTTCATTCCTTTTTGACTCTTTAAAAGAAAAGGTCCATCTGAGCACTTGTCACTTCAGCCTCATTAAAAATCGAAGGAGACTAGAGTCATCTTTAGCTTTTTCTAGAATCTTAAAAACTGAAAAAGCAAAATTGTGTCAAAGTGTCATTAAAATTAATTGAATTCGAGATAACATCATTTTCCCCTTACTTTTGAGTTGATCAAGTAATCCGCAATCATGGAAGAAAGTCAATTAAAACCCCGTCGTTCATGGAGACTAGTGAGTCAACCGTCTTTGACTCTGGAAGCAAAGCTAATCCAGGCAAAATGGTCTCGTTTAACTGAGTCCAATTCGTCTGGTTTATTTGAAACTTTTGTTTCAACATTGTCAGAGACTACAATTACTCAGATCATTTCTGGTACATCTGCCTTTAGAGAAGAAGTTCCAAAGTTACAAGAGGACATTAGAATTGATCCTATTGTAACAGTAGACATGTCTATACCTGAAACAACTCCATCTAGAGTTGATCCGAAACCCATCTCAGTTTGAACTGAGGCTACATTCGAACCAGTAGTTGTTCAAGAACCTCCCTTTCAGACTGAAGTTCACTTACCTGAACATCTGTAAGTTGAGTTTCAAAATTCAGAAGGCGTCACCCCTCTAGTATCTGTCATTATAGAAGCTATACCTTCTTCAGCTCCAGAAATCTTTTACGGACCTGACGATCCTCCTCTTCCACCTGGTCTTATTGCTATAGAGGAGATAGTAGAGGATCCTCCATCTAGTACCCCATTACATTTTGGAACTGGGATTCATTTGTATCCTTCTACTCTTGATTTTGGTTCTTTTAATCCTCCTTCATCGCAAGTTCCTGTCTAATCGCTAGGAAATCTGTTGGATAGACTAAACATGTCTGAGCAACCATCAACATCTAGGGATGTGTCATTTGATGCATCTACGACAAAATTTCATGTTGTTGTTCCTACAATGTTTGCTAGTATACCATCTGTTCCAGCTAGCTATCAATCATTAGCTGGAGTCCACTCAGGGGTTTCTTCGGGAACATGGTCTGCGCCTATTTATTCATCTAGAGTCCCATATGGTATTTGTTATGTTGAAACTCAACTAATTGATCCTGCATGCCAGTATCAATTTGGGTAAACCAGTCTTCAAAGACAGATATATCCTTTAAACACTAGACTACTACCATATGGAGGACAATATGCATTTTCACTGTTCCCTCCTAGGGAATGACCATATGAGAGTTTCCAACAAAATTCAGGTCAAACTGGAATTACATCTAGCAGTTGGGTTCCAATACTACCATAACAACCAAGGGTTGTATATTCAATGCAACCAATCCAACCTGTGTCGAATATTCCCACTACACCTACTATTATGACTGTGTGGCAAGAACAACCATAGCCTGTTGTGTCTCAACCTCAAATCTCTCAGGTTGCGATACAACAGCCACTTGTCTCTACAGCTCAATCCCAACCTTAGGTTAGTGCTTCCTTATCTAGAACAACTCAGGCACAAATGGATATTGTCAATCCACATCTTGGTCAATCTTTCAGTATTGGGTAACATCAAATGGTCCAACAACCATGGCTAGTACAATACCAACAACAACAATTCCAACAAACCCAACCTCAGTTTGGACTAAGTTTACAAGCTCAGACTGGATTTGGTCAATATTAAGGCTACCGAGGACCTGAGCAACAAGGCTTTGTAGGTAATGGACAACCGCATTTTGAAAACGGTTATCAAGAACCACACTATACTAGTTATGTCCAACAACCTTAGCAAAGTTACCAGCATCAAATACATTATTCTGGTATGCAAAGACCTACTGCTCAAGCGACTCCGTCTTATCCTAGGTGCACTTCACCTAACCTAAAACAGCAGTTACCCTTTGTAGCAACTCTAGAATTACCCGATTTGAACCGGTTGATGAATGATCCAATTGCATACGCCCCTTGGTGGCCAGCGATTCCTCATAAGCATCCCTCTGATATTACTAAATTGAATGCAAATCCAGGAGAAGATCCATCGAATCACATAATGAATTTTCATTTGTGGTGCTCATCTAGCACCTTGAATGATGATTCGATTAGGCTTCGCCTTTTTTAGAGAACACTCACTGGTCCAACAGCGAAATGGTATATTGAATTACCTAGAGCTTCGTTTGATAACTTCAGCACCCTCGCCACTACTTTTCTAACCCACTTTCATTTGCCCATCAGGTACAAAACGGAAACATAATTCCTTACCAACTTCAAACAGACCACGACCACTCACATATCTGATCATATTCATGAGTGGAAATGTCATCATCGAATGGTAAAGACATATGTTCATGATTAGCTTTTAGCTGAGTGGTTTATTAAGTCCTTATTGCCATCTACCATTGAGGACATGGTGAAAGGAGGAGTTGTCACTTAAGAGCAAGTCATTGCTCGTGCCCAATATTTAGACTCGATCTATACTCAGTCTAGCACACTCTACGACAAAATTCCTGAGGCTCCTAGACTAGAATTTTCCATTCCACCTCCTCCTAAATCAAATAGGGACTCTCATGCTAGTGACGACGTGATTAGTGCCTCAAGCACGCAAACCGCAAGGGCTCCATCTAGTAAAGCTCTTGCTATTTCTAGTCAGAATAAAAATGAAAAACCTCTTGCCTCGAAGATTAATGCCATGTCATCTGAAAAGGGAAAGAATCCAAAGCAACTAGGGGGTAAGAAGAAAGGGAAAAATAATTAGAAGAAACAGGAGAATTCCACTCCTGAAAACTCATCTGAGAACCCTACTGGGCCAAAGAAACCTCCTCGTTTTCCATGTAACGAGGAGCATTATACAAGGGATTGTCCACATCAATGTAAGATTTCAAAACTTTTGAAGGCTTTGAATACCTCAACAGTATTGACTGGTCTGTTTCCAAACCCAGAAACTAATCTGGTTGCTATCGATCATGCTCCACATCCCAAGTGCTTATGCTATCCATCTCAAACAAGCAAAATGCTACTTTGATATCAACAAGGAATAAAGATTATGGGAATCCACCGTCATCAAACAACCATGCTACAGATCAACCTAGTGGTTTGACAATTACTTCGCTAGAAGTTGTTCAACCCATTATTGTTGAATTAACTATAAAGCCGTCGAAGGGAGTCATACATAAATCAACATTTAGTCCTCGTACTCAAGCTGCTCAGAATTATAATATAGTGGAGGTCTGGCTCAATCGCCATCCGCTATGTCAACACTAGAGGTATTGCAAAATTGTCCCTCCCAAAAGCAGGCTTTGTTATCAGCAATAGGTGGGATTGATCCAAAGGATTCCAATCTTGTGGCCTTTAATCATAAAGGATATACAGCTCAGTTACCAGCCCAACTCTCTTTCCTTATACAGGTAAAATCCCTCAATAAAAATTTTTATCGAACCATAATTGATGAGGGGGTAGCTACCTATATTATGTCAATGAGTTACTAAAAAAATCTTGGTTCACCACCCTTGTCACGATCATGAACGACATTAAAATCGTTCAATGGAATAACATACACTCTGTATGGGATTTTAGGTAACTTGTAAGTTGAACTGGGGGGCAAGATAGTAGAGATTGAAGTCAAGGTCATTGATGGAAACCTTGATTACAATATCTTACTAGGAAGGCCCTAGATTTATGCTATGGCTGTCGTTGTGTCTACATATTTTAGAAATATTGCATTTCCCTTCCAAGGTGGAACCACAATTGTTGACCAACTAGCCTTCTTTCCTAACAGTTCACAAGCTACTGAAAGAATTCCATTGATCCATGGAAGTTCTCAATCGCTTCAAAATGTTGGAGCAGGTCTCCTAAAAGATCCTTCCTTAATGGGAACTTTTTCCCTCTCGCCTCCATCTAGTTTCGTGGAAGTGGCCACAGTGGAAACCCGTCAAATGATCTCTTCTACATCATCTGAGTTTAAGAAGATTTCTGACCAGTTTGATAGTGAAGATCATCATGAGGCATTGCCACCAAGCCCCATCGAATCTCTGTAACAATCAATTTTTTGGGCTTGGGTGGCAAAATTGAATTAGCACTCGACGAGTGTTTGGATAGATAGGTCTTTAGAATATGGTACCTTTTGTAATCCTTGGTCTTGTATATATTCGACAGACGAAGGAATCATCTAATCAATGATGATAGGAGAGACTCCGTGGGAAAATTACCACCATTGTTCCCACCTTTGAGATGACAATGAATATTATTCAAGCGACCTCAATCCTCCTTCAGTTTTTGATTTTTTATTAAATACTATAAATACAATATATTCCGAGTGAAATCTGTCCAACATTGAAGAAACTATCTCCATTAATATTTCGACCAAACCTAATGTTGTAGTGAATAACAATGTAAACTTTGAAATGGGAACTATAAACTCAAAACGGGAACTCTGGCCAAAAAAACCCCGAAAAATGATAAAAAATAGTGCTAAAAATGAAAAGTGTTGACGCTGGAATAACACTTTTTTTTTCAAGGGTAAATTTTCAACATGTTTTAAAAATGGCGGTGAAAACCAATTTTTTGGGCAAAAATTGTCCAAAAACACCCTCAAAACGAAGTGGTTCATGTTCGAATGACATTTTCTTTTTCAATGGTAAATTTCGTGCAAAAAACACCCTCAAAATGAAAAGTGTTGATGCTGGGATAACAAAATTTTTGTCAAGGGTAAAATTTCAACATTTCGAAATAATAGAGTAAAATCTTTTATCATGACGCTGAAAAACATTAAAATTTCAAAAAAATAATGAAAACATAAAATAAAAATAAAAAATAAAAAAAATTTAAAACGATGAAAAAACACAAAAAAAAAAGTTAAAAAAAAAATAACAAAACATAAATAAAAATATATACTAAAAACAAAACATAAAATAAAAATAAAAAGCAAAAAAAATGGAACATCAAAAAAAAAATCGATCAAAAAATTGTAAAAAAAGAAAACAAAATTAACCTATAAAAGATAAGAATTAAAAAACTAGAAAAAAATTACAAATTATAAACAAATAAATTGTAAAAAAAAAAATATTTAAGAAAAATGAAAAAAAAAACAAATATGTAAACCATAAAAAAAAATTCGGTGTAAAAAAAAAAAAAAAAAAAAAAAAAAACATTAAAAAAGACTATAAAATTAAGTAGGTAAAAATAGAAAAATTAAAAAAACATTAACAAAAAACTAAAAAAATAGTGAAAATTAGAAACAAACTAGATTTAAAAAAAAAATGGAAAATTAACAAAAAGAAATTAAAAACTAGTGAAATTAAGATTAAAATGTTCATTTCTTAAAAAAATAAATATAAAAATATATATAAGAGACAAAAAACAAATAAAAAATGTTAAAAAAAAATTATTTCATAAACCATAAAAGAATTTGAAAAAAAAAAAATTAAAAAAATTCATATATATAAAATTAAGTAAAAATAGAAAGATTAAAAAAACATTAACCAAAACTTGGAAAAAGAAATTAAAACAAACTAGATTAAACATAAATAGAAAATTAACAAAAAAAACAAAATTAAAAACTAGTAAAATTAATATTAAAAACATTTAGAAAAAACTAAAAAAAATAAACATAAGCTCAGAATAAAATAATAATAATAATAATAATAAATATATATATATATATATATATATATATATATATATATATCTATATATATATATAAATATACATATATATATATATATATATATATATATATATATATATATATATATATATATATATATATATATATATATAGATATTGTTATCGGGAAAAGTGTCTATTTAAAACTGCTCTATCCCACTAAGGTGTGACAGCTACCTTAGAAACAAACAGAGAAAACTACTTTTGTATTCTTCTTTATGAACTATAAACAAAGGGAAATAGGATGAACCAACCTGTGTCTTGCGCTAGTCCTTTGATCCAATCTCTCTCCTCTTTGACAAGTTCCAGCTACTTGGTCCCTTACTTGTGCAGCTTCACCAAATACCTGTAAGATCACAGAAACACAAATGTAACAAGCATCAATGAAACACAAGCATGGAGAAGAAACTCAAATAGTTTTATTGATATACAAGAAGATCCAGGAGGAGTTACAACCGATGATTCCTGACCCAGCATCAACCTCCCAGCAAAGAAATCCCTTCTTCAACCCCAACAAAGCATAGATCACCCAATTCTCTGATATGTATCTCAAAACCAACAGCAATTCCTTACAATGTGCAAAATTCCAGCCTCTGGATCTCTGGGATGAGGGATCCATATATAGATGTATGCAAGGAGGATGAGTCAGCCCATGATTTGATTAGTGGCTTCTCTTTGTCAGTTCTTGCTTCCACTTGGAGACTGAAAGCCTCTTACTCATCCTTGGTCGAATTCAGTGAGGCAAGTGTCATTGGAGAAGATTCCGGAAGCTTCCATTGTCTCTCCACCTCGTGGAATGACTCTGCCACTTGTCATTTCCCTCTCAACGCACCCTGGTAGTGCATTTAGGTGCGTTGCAACGCACCTAGCTAGTGGACTTAGGTGCTATGCAACGCACTTGGCTAGTGGAGCAGCTGAAATGATTGTGATTTGACTTATTCTGAGCAGTTTCTGGTGGAGAACTTCTGGGAGAAGCTGTAATTTGTTGACCTTGTTCCTTTATGAGTTAGAACAACACTTTTAGGGACTTAGGAACCCTTGGTTTATGGACATTTCATGCTTAGAGCTGTAAGGCACAAAAACGTCTATAACATATATATATATATATATATATATATATATATATATATATATATATATATATATTTTGAAAATTTAAAAATATATGTCTTTTCCCATTTTAAAAAGAAAAAAAAATAAAAAAACATTTTAAACTTATAAAAAAAATGTGTTTTTGATTTAAAAAAAAATAAATTCTTTTAATTAAATTTTCATTATTTATTTAAACACAAACCAATAATTTGTTTTTTAAATATAATTTCTTTTTTAAACACATTTTTTTTTTAAGAAAAAAAAATATTAAACAATTTTAAATTCTTTAAAAAAAAATTGTTTTTATTAAAAAAAGAATTTTTTTAGTATATATAAAAAAAAATGTTTAAAAAAAAGAAAAAAGATTGTTAATGCTCACGGTCGCACCATCTGGTTGGCGGGCGGGCCATTTGGAAATTCTGAGAATCGTCCAACGACCTGCCCACCGCTCGGTGGTGGCGCGACCATGGGTATTAACAATATATACATTTTTTTTAATAATAAAAACAATTTTTTGTTTTATTTTTTATTTTTTTATAATAAAAACAAAGTTAAACAAAAAAAAATAAAAAATATTGTTTAATAATTTTTTTTTTTAATTAAAAAAAAAAGAAGAAAATTTTGTTTAGAAAAAAAAACTATATTTAAAAATTGTTTATTGGTTTGTTTTTAAATTTGTTTGTGGACATTAACAATTTTTTTTTTTTAATAATAAAAACAAAATTAAAAAAAAAAAATTAAATTGTTTAATATTTTTTTTTTTAAATAAAAAAAGAAAATTTTGTTTAAAAAAAAAGAAAATTAATTTTAAATTTGTTTATGGGTTGGTTTTTAAATAAATAATGGAAATTTAGTAATGGAAAACACATATTTTTATAAGTATAAAGAAAGATAGAACAGGTTTTGGATGCAATACCATGAGCCGAGATGTAATGTATTGTGTCAAAATGAAAGTAAAAATTGGTGGGCAATTTGAGTATTGGAAAGTATTGTTGGATAGTGGCTCCAGATTAAACATTGTCTACAATACTGTGGTCAGCATGCATCTACGAAAACCTACTGCCTACCCCAGAGTCATTACTGCATGTGGGGAAATTGCCACTAAGCATGAAGCAAAGATAGATGTTTTTCTAACTGAAAATATTGGAGTACATCTAGTTTGTCCAGTGGTTCTAGGCATAGACTGTGCTATGTATCTCGGAACTCCCTTTTTCTAGATTATCACAAAAAATCACTAACAAAATAGTCCAGAAGAAGAAGAGGGAGAGAAAGATAGAACAAGTTTTTGAGACAATACATTACATCTCAGCTCATGGTATTGCATCCAAAACCTGTTCTATCTTTCTCTCCCTCTTCTTCTTCTAGACTATTTTGCTAGTGAATTTGACCCTCATTGCACAAAATGTAGGGATTGTGATTGCAGTGACCCTGATGTCTGTAAATGTAATGCAGTCAGAATAATGAAATCTCACTATGATGAAACCAACAGGAATATATTTGCACAAATGATGAATGCTACTGAGCCTCAAATAAAGAATATGTACAAATATTTGCTAACAGAACATCTGAAGCAAGCACCTGCTGAATCAAAGAGGTCTCCTAATAAAGGGTATGTGCCTCCTGCCCTTATTCTTAGTTGAAGCTCTGACTCGGCAGTTCAGGAATGAAGATTTTGGTGAAGACTTGCCGTAAACATTGCCCGCACTTCATAAGGAAATTAAAGAACTGACAAGGACAATTAAAGACAATAGGAGATTATGCATAGAAAAGCATGAAGAATTAAATTTCTCTAGATCCTTGATTCCCTTTTGCTTGGCCTGATTTCTGAACTATTTCAGCAAGGATTGTTCTACTATATTTGCAGAAGGGTAATACCATTCATAGAATGATATCCATTGGTTTTTTGCCTCCATCCATCCTTTCCATTTTTCAACATTCTGTCTGTTTAAGGTAGGGCAATCATCTTTTGGAAGAATTCTCACTTCTTCAAGGTACAAATGTTCCTTTTCATCTGTAAACATGTCCCAATTGAACATTTTCTTTTTCCATTGATCTTCTGGATCATATGGACTAATACCTTTACAGATTTTCAAAAAGGAAATTATCTCTGAATCAGAAGGAATTTCTACGTGCTCTGGAATCTTATCAATAGGATTCCTTCTATATTCGGGAATAGGTGAGGAGTCAACATAGCCTAAACCACAAGTAGAGGAACCAGAGACTGTATGTACAAGCAATTCTTCTTGCAGATTAAAGAATACAACTTTTTTGTAACTTTCTTCATAGGAGTCAGATAGAGGAGTAAATCCGATCATGTTGACTTCATGATGGTCTGATGGCTCACCATGTGGTGTGTGCTTTTTAATTTTATTTTATTTTTTTTTAATTGGAAAAGACATATATTTTTAAAATTTTCATATTTTTTTAGTTTTTTGTTTTTTTAATAATTTGAGCTTATTTTTGTTTTTTTAGTTTTTTCAAAATGTTTTTATTATTACTTTTACTAGTTTTCAATTTTTTTTCCTAGTTTTTGTTAATGTCTTTTTTAATCTTTCTATTTTTACTTGCTTAACTTTATATATATATATATATATATATATATATATATATATATATATATATATATATATATATATATATATATATAATTTTTATTTTTTTTTAATTTTGTTTTTTTTTCCAAATTCTATTATGGTTTATGAGATAATTTTTTTTTAACATATTTTATTGTTTTTTGTCTTTTTTATATATTTTTTTATATATTTTTTTTTTAACTAATCAACATTTAAAAAAAGAAAAACAAACAACTTGAAAATTCATTAAGTAATCACAATTTAAAAAAAATGGACATAATAAATTTTAAAGTGTGAAAAATAAGTCCTCTAAAAAAAGGGTATAATGCATCAACACGTTCCATCTACACGTTTAAAAATCAACATGAAAATCACTAATATTTAAAAACAAATATTTATATTTGATACAAAGAAAATTTAAATTGTCAAAATATGCTCCCAAAAAAAAGAGGTGTATTCTGCAAAACCACTTTTGAAATTCAGGTCATGTTTTTACTACCCCTATGAAACGGGTAATCGTATCGGTTATTTAAAGTGCCAAAAACTATTCTCTAAAAAAAATATGTATGTTCTGCATCGCCCCTTTTCAAAATCGGGTCATTTTTTTTCTATCTCTATGAAACGGGTAATAGTATCAGTTCCTGTTTCAAAGTTTACATTGTTGAATGTTCATGTTGCCAAATCTTGTTCTCCATCAGAACTAGAAGTTTACTACACTCTCTTTCGCGAATTCAAAGATGTCTTTGCATGGTCATATGAAGAAATGCCAGGAATTGACTCAAGAATTGTTGAACTTGAAATCAAGATGTATCCATATGTCAAACCAGTACGACAACGGCTTCGACCTGTCCATCTGAAGAAAGCCACTGCCATTAAAGCAGAAATTGAAAAAAATTTGCATGCTAGCATCATTTACTTTGTTCGTCTCGCTGATTGGGTATCAAATATTGTTCCTGTAACGAAAAAACAAAGAACGAATAGAGTGTGTGTTGATTATAGGGATGTAAATCAAGTGTGTCCAAAGGACAACTATCCTACACCCTTTATCGACCAGATTATTGATGAATGTGCCGGATGTGAAATCATTTCATTCATGAATGGATTTTCGGGATACAATCAAATTAATATCTGCCCACAGGACCAGTCAAAAACTGCATTCATATGTCGATGGGGTACATTCGCATATCGTAAATTATCTTTCTGTTCGAAGAATGCAGGGCAAACTTTTCAGAGGGAAATGAATTATGCCTTCCATGACATCAAACACATCATTCAACCATATATCGATGATCTACCAGCAGATTCACGAAAACGGACTGATCATCCGCAACATTTGAGAGCCATATTTCTACATTGTCGACACTATAAGATACGACTGAATCCACAGAAATGTGTGTTTTGTGTTGGTTCTGGTCAATTACTTGGTTTTGTAGTTTCTAAGGATGGAATTCGGCTCGACCCTTTTAAGTTTCAAGTAATCCTTGACATGCCTCCACCTTCAAATTTGCTTCAGATTCAGAGACTCCAAGGGAAAGCTAACTTTCTGAGGAGGTTCATCCCACAATATGCTGAGTTCGCTAAAGGTTATACACATCTTTTGAAAAAATGAGTACCCTTCCACTGGGATCAGGTTTCACAAGCTTCCTTTGATGCTTTAAAAGATTCCCTGATAAAAGCATCATTAATGTACACTCCTGACTATCAAAAATACTTTAACCTGTATCTCTCCACTGCAGATACAAGTATCACCATGGTTTTAGTGCAAGAAGATAATGGAATTTAACATCCTATATACTATTTAAGTCACAATCTTAATGATACAAAAAGCAGGTACCCTTATATTGAAAAGCTGGCTTTAGCAGCTGTTCAAGCAGTACAGAGATTTTGACACTATGTTCTCTTTCGTAAAACTACCATTATGTCATATTGCAACCCTATGACCTACATTCTATCGCGTCAATTACTGGGTGGCAAATATTCCAAATGGATATCCATTTTGCAGGAGTTTGATCTAGAATTCACCAAATCCAAATCAAAGAAATATCTCGTCTTTGTAGAATTACTTTATGACCTTCCCTCGTCATCCAACGATTTAACATCCAAAGCATCAATTGTGGATGAGACTCTGTTTTTGATATCGTCAAGTGATCCGTGGGATGGGGATATACTGGTCTATCTCCAAACCCAAACTCTTAGGCCTAAGACCTCTCGCTCTGAACGATGACGTACTCGATACCAAGCCAAGGATTATCTGATCGTGGGTGATACACTTTACTGTCATGGTGTCAATACAGTTCTACGAATGTGCCTCGTACATGAGGAGGCCGAAAAAGTTTTCAATTATTGTCATTTAGGTGCTTGTGGGGGACATCTATCTACTTACGCTACTGCACAAAAGATCTTAGGAGCTGGTTACTTCTAGCCAGCCATATTCAAAGATTGCATAATTGCAGTCAGAAGTTGCCATGCTTGTCAGATTTTTGATCACAAAACCAGATTACCACCTGCACCACTACATCCAGTCATTTCTGTTGGGCCATTCACTAAATCGGGCATTGAGTTCATGACATGTAATCCCACCTCGGGTGGGGGACATGGGTATATTATAGTCGATATAAACTATTTTATAAAATGGGCCGAGGCGATGCCTACATCAAACAATAGCGGCGAAACGACTGCTCTTTTCTTTTTCAATCATGTAGTTTCCAGATTTGGTGTACCCCAGGCTATATTCATAGATCATGGGTGGCATTTTCGTAATCACATGATCATCAAATTGACTGCCAAATTAGGACTATCCCATGATAGTTCTACTCCATATTATCCACAGGCTAACAGACAAGTTGAGGCAATCAACAAAGTCCTTAAGCGCATGCTACAGAGAATGATTGGAGTCCACAAATGGAATTGGCATTTAATCCTATACTCAACTCTATGGGCATATAGGACTTCGGTGAGAAATGCAACCAGATTTACGCCCTTTCAGTTGGTGTATGGTCTAGAAGCAGTCTTACCAATTCAGTGCAAAATCTCATCCCTCAAGCTTGCAATTGATCTACTTCCCGAAACTTCTGAAGAAGAGGCTCGTTTATTAGAAATAATCCATCTAGATGAAACCCATCTTGATTCCGCGTTGGCTAACAAAGCACATAAGAAACACATCAAGGCACAATATGACAAAAATGTCAAGCCTCATGTCCTCTCAGAAGGTGACCTGGTCTTGCTTTATGATCAGGACTCTGACAAATTAGGAGCAGGTAAATTCAAACCATTATGGAGGGGCCCCCACATTGTTAAATGAGTGTTGAAAAAAGGAGCCTACGAGCTGGTCGATTATGATGGGATTCCACTGTCACAGCCCCAAAATGGGTTGTATCTTAAATGTTACTATGCTTGATTAAGTGTAGTAAGCTCATTGTACATATGCTTTTATTGTATTTTTGAGTGTTTCCTTTTAGAGTTGTCATTTTGGTTAAGTAATCCACTTTTCATTTGTTGCAGATGTCAGAATTTTTGGAACCATTTGTTACGTATGCCCATGGAGCTAGTCTTTGTACGCAGAACCTATCTTCTACAGTGTGGGCCATTTTCACTCCAAGCAGAAAGTTAGTGAGTTTCAGGGGGATATTTATTGGTCAATCGACAAACAACATCGCTGGGTATAGCTTGTCGATTGACCTTCTCTCTGATGCCATTTCACATGGTGTACGCCGATTCGTTGTCAGGCTAGATTCAAAACTCATCATCCTATAGCTTATTGGCATTTATTCCGTTCGAAACCAACCTATTTATCTCATGTTCCTAATAGTAAGGATTTTGGAAAGACATTTTGATTCCATTCAATATCAACACATTTCTAGAAAATTAAACACATTGACTGATTCACTAGTAAACTTAGTGTTAAAAAGACATTTGCAGCACTTGTAAAGAAAGCATTTCACATCAACATTTGCATCAGGATTGCATAGCTTAACCAAAATAAAACTCCGAAAATAAAAAATAGAGAGTTGTTTATAGTTTTTACAAAATGTTTTGTGTCCAAGGCAAAATCAGTCATCTGACCAAGAAACTCAAAATGAATGCAGAAGAGCATCGTAGACTAGTGATGCTGGTGATAACATGTCAGTGCCTATGCTATCATGCACAGGAGTCTAGTCCAATGACTTGGCACGCCAGTAGTATGGCGCTGTAATCTTAAAGGTAACTCGTCGGTCCTGACATCCTGAATGCTGAGAGTGAGGCCCTCGATCTGATTCTGCAACACTACCAGGGTCTCCGATATGTCCAGATACCAAAGGACAACCCTCCCTACAACCTCTCCTACTGGAGCGTCATCTGCCACCTGTGGGCGTGCCACTTGTTGCACTGGTCCAATATCTGCACACACATATAAGTTTGATTAGTCTTGGTAACATAAAAAACACAAAAACATTATAAAACTGAAAAAACAAAAATGTGGTTGAATCATTTTACCTATAGCACTCCACTGCACGTCAGCTGGTAAAGCCAAATCCGGGTCGGCTCGGAAATCCATCTCGACATATGGATACTTCGCAAATACCATCTCCTGGAAGTTGAACCACTCGAAAAAGGTATCAGAGAAGGAAATTTGTGAATGGCTGGCATGTCTCGCCATAAGATCAACCCATCTCTACATCCATGGTTCTCTTGGTGCTAACAATCCCAATGAAATGTTTTGAGGCTGCATCAGTCGAATCCTCTCCAAAGCAAAAGAAATCAATATGGATCCATAGTCAAAATTCTTAGTTCTTCCATTCTTTACTTTGGAGAGTTGTTCTTTTATGACAGGAAGTATCGCCTCACACCAATTGAACACCTTCGGTTCTAGGCATTCCAGGGCATACTGCATGTAAGATCTGTTCTCCAAATGTAAGGTCACACTGCCAGCCAATCTAGAAAAGGTAAATAAAATGGTCCTCAATGGTCGATCAATGACATCCCAGATATTAATCTTGCCATCTCTACTGGGCTGAGATCCATCTCTATAGAACTGATGAATGTAATCTTTCACAGATTTTCCCCCACGAGCAAATCCTGATAGTGAAAGAGGGTCACCATGCCTCGACAACCTCGTCAGAAAGTAAATATCCTCAACTGTAAGAGGAATGAATTTACCTTTGATCTGGAATACCTGGTCAATAGGATCCCAAGCATCAAGGAAATACTACAACAAACTGATCTATTACCTCATGCTGGATATGCGGACGAACTTCAGCAAATCATAGTTTCTTAATGCATCAACTGTGCCCTGGTCATGTAAAGCAATCATTTTCTCCTCTTCATGTTCTTGTTCATGCCATGCGACAACCATCTTCGTCCAAAAAATCTGAAATGCAGATAAAAGATGAGTTAGGATGCAAATTTGAGAAAAAACAAGCAAAAATTCGATGAAAAAACATTGTGTAAAGTTTCCTTTCTGCACCCATTGCGCCCTGCCTTTGGGCAAGCTGAGATGCATACTGAATTGCTATTGTATAGCTCAGTATGCATCACACCTTTCGATATAGGCTAGGTGCGATGATTGGGGAGAAAAATCTTCAAACCCCAGCGGCCTAGAAAAGTAGAAAAACTAGCTCAGAATCAAGAAAAGATGGAATGAAAATGAAGAGCTCTAGGATAGCTCCTACTTGGTCCTGATGGTGCAGAAAATAGTCCACAGGATCTCGCAAAATAAATTGGTGAAATTTGAGGGGGAAAATCACTCCAAAGCTCAAAAATCCCAATTTTGAAAAGAAATGATGAAAGTGAAAGGTAAAAATACTTTTTATGTTTACTATTCATGTACTTCAAGTAAAATGTTAGTTTTAGTTATTTTTTGTCCATATATATGTATTTCTAATCAATTTGATGGAGTGATTAAGCAGGTTGAATGACTGAAGAAAGAATCTAATACGCTAAACAGTGAATTGAACATCTTTGACCACCACACTAGGCATAGTTCCCCCATGGTTCAAGCTTGTCAAAAAAATGAACCCACTGAGTATAGTTCCCCCATGGTTCAAGCTTGTCAAAAAATGAACCCACCTTCAACTAAATAACCTTTGTGATTGCCATTTTATCACCCTTTTGAACCTTGGTTGTGTACCTCTCATCACCATCATCCTTTTGGCCGATCATATGCCTCCACTTGGTTGTTTTACCCCTTTTTGAGGAATAGTGGAGATGAGTGGTCTTATTAGCCAGCCTCTTCACAGATTCACCATGTTTTGAGAAGTCCCAAATTCACTAGAACCAGTTGCTCCTCTAGACACCATTTGTTCCTCAAATCGAGTCTCCTTTAAACCCTTTTCAGACTCATTAAATATGAAAAGATTTTCGAGCCATTGACCTTTTCAACTCGTTAAAGTGATTGGAAATGTCATCCCTCCCATATTATTTTATCCTTTTTCAGACCTGAGGGATTATCTCATGAAAAATTTTGAGCACTTTTTTTTTTCGGCTCATTAAAATGATCGGAAAAGTCATCCCTTTTGTGTTATTTTATCCTTTTTCGGACTTGAGGGATTATTTTATGAAAAAGAACTCTTGGAGTTTTCTTTTCGTCCATTTTCGAACTCTCTAAACATAAAAAGGACTTAGTTATCCTTGTCATTAAACTCATTAAAACAATAGCGACAAACTTGTCCATTCTAGACGAGGCCGAGTTTCACTATCGCTAGACTCGATAGAACATAGCGACAAGTTTGCCTGAAGGGTGAATTATAGAACAAGCATATGTTATCCTCTTGAGGCTTGTCAAAAGTGAAGAGGTACTGGTCAACAATGACTGGGGAAAGAGGGAGGAAACTTGAAGAATTTATGGTAGCAGGTCGCTCTTGAACATGACACTTTCACTCCATCACCATGATTGAGTCGGGTTGGATTATTCTGTTCACCGGTCATCTCACCATTGGTCTTTCACACCATCCATCTTTTGGGGTTAATGCTACCAATCCATCTCAGTTTCACCGACATGTTCAAGAGAAGTCATTCAGTTGAGAAACCACAAACTAGTTAATGTCTCATCCATTGCAATACCTCCAACCTTCATTTTTTCATGACCGCCATTCCTAAACCTTGTGTCGTTAGTGCATTTTGACCTCCAGAAATAATTTTCTTCGTTTCATATTGTAGATGTGGGATACATTACGACCCTCCTACGATGAGTCAGTTCTTGTCAACATCAGCTCATTATCCAAGAAGTTGACAGAAACATCCCTTTCAGTGTTTTTAAGATTGCATGCATCAATGGAAAGTTTCTCACTTCCGGTGACAGGTTGACATCAATGGCCTTCGACCAAAAGATTTTGCATGGTGTTCAACATCGAATCATATACTCACACCACGTGAATTGTACTATAGTACCTTGAGGGTCATTATCATTATTGGTGATTCCTCTCGTGTCTGTTAACATCTCACATTATTGGCTGGTAATTAGGCGATCTCTTTCCATGTTAGACTTCAAAACATTTCTCCACATGGGTTGACTTGTACATCAAGTGAAGATTGAACGAGTTTGAAGACCCTAGATATAGTTTCATCCATCTAGGTTGTGATATATTCAGGAATATAAAAATATCAAATGTACAAAGGCACTGCATAGATAGTCATCCAAACCAATGATGATGACTCTACATCTGAAGAATCACTAGTCTGCATCTATAGACAACTATTTGATCTATGTACATGAAATGAATTTATAAAGCTAAGCATGGGAATGCCTCCCTCAGCTAGATAATTAAAATTATATTATGATGATGTATTTTATTGTAACTTATACAGGTCACCTTCCAGTTGTAAACCTCATATCCTCATGATAAATCATTTCACTTGACATCAAAATTTATGACTTCATGCTTTAGGGGGAAACTGTTATAGACATATTAGGGCACATCAACCCCAAACTTATATGTCAATAAACTAGGGCTCTTAGACCCCTAAAAGAGTTGTTTCATACCCTAAAAGAGATTAGCTATCTAATTACAACATTCCCCAAAAGTTCCGCCTGAGAAACCATCAAGAAATGGCCTAAACTGAACTATACTGACTACTCCACTGGCAGGGTGCAATGTATACTAAGTGGTACACTACCCAGGTGTGATGTATACTAATTAAGCCTTCTATAGGGTGCGATGGGCGAGGATGGACAACCTTCCAAGACACTTTTCTAGGTGGTTGCTCATGGAATCTTCTAGAAACTTCTTATATGCCACTTACCTCTTTGAATTCGCCCAGGGATGAGTAAGAGAAACAAGAAATCTCTGAGTGGAACCAATTGTAACAAGTGGAATGACAGTAATCAATCCCCAAAGATGACTCACACCCTTGCACACATCTATAAATGGATCCCTCATCTAAGAGATCCAGAGGCTGGAGTCTTGTGAATTGCAAGGAAGTGTTGATAGTTTCTATTTAAGGAAAAGAGCATTGTATTGTTGGTGTGATCTTGCTATTTCATGGGGTGAAGAGGGATTGAAGCTGGGAGGATGATGCTAGATCAGACAACTGGGTTGTAATTCTCCCTTCTATTTAATAAAGTTCTTTGATTTTTCTTCCATATGATTGTGCAATTGTGAATGCTATCATTTGTGAATGTTGTCATTTGTTCATTATATATCTGATTTTGTAATGCTTATGTTGTAATAGATCAGGATGCTTTGACGGTTCTTTGTTGTTGTGTTTCTGTAGCTACTCTCAGAGTGAGTTAAGTACAGGGAGGAGTTACAAGATCTATCAAGGGGGAGAGAGATCAAGTAAGGGATTAAGCAGAAGTTCTAGGTTGGTTCCATTGTCTTTCTCTTATCTATTACGCATAGAAGAAATTGTTGAATTGCTTTAAACTATTGTTTCTAGGGCAGACGCCAAACCTAAAGGGCTAGTCATTCGATAAGACACTAGTTTTCCCATAAACACATGGTATTAGTCCATAATATTGAGCAGAGTAACGATTACTTGATCCAGTTCAAGAATACCAGAGGTTCTAAGTGTTGTTTTGGTCTGAGGTATTGAAAAAGGCTCTATGTATATAAGGAGGTGAAGATCAAAGTGTGAGGGTGTGAAAGTAATGTATATCTTATGAATAGTTTGATCAAAAGAAACTATGCATGTTATGGGTTTCTGATGCTTTGCTTCATCTAAACTAAGTATGCACCTCAATGTTTGATGAAGGATGACATCTAAGGATGGATCAAGATCATAAGACTTGTAATGACTTATCATTTTATGATATGATAATGGATAGTCTAGATCTGATTGCTAATGCATGTTTTATCCTTTATATGCTAAGATTTGGGTATATCTGGAGTCTGGAATCGCTTTGAAGTTATAAGCAAGTATTTGTAGATCTATACACTCATTCACCTTGGCGAAGGCACGTATACATGCTAGTTTGACTCTTCCAAGTAGCGTATGCAAAAGAAAAACTTGCTATTCAGAAATGACTGATCTATATGATTAGTGTTGTTGTTTTACTATTGTCCGTGAATGATATCTTCTTATATCTGAAAGTAGAACTGAATGCATAAAGAGATTGAGTCTCATTGATTGATTGATTAAGTGAGAAGGGTGATATTTGATTCTATTTGTTTAGATACCTATAATTTGAAAGTAGATCTTCAGAATGTTACTGGTTGATAGAATTGTGATTCAGAGGTTTTTATGATTCAGTAATTTTGGAGTTATACGTAGGTTTGGTTAAAGGAAGTAGCATATATACGCAGGTTGGCTTCACTACAGTAGCGTATACAATCTTACATATTATTTTTGAGGTTGTAGTTGATTTTGGATGATGATGCATGTTTCTTGGTTCAACATAGTGTTCTGGCGACAGTGATTTGACTGTTTAGATTAGCGGATTGTTGGTTAATGTAGTTATTATTATTGAGTTTGAGCTTCAATGTTACTGATGGGTCTAGTATGAAAATTTGATGAAACGTGGCCTTCATATTGTGTTGTTTTATACCAGGAGTATCCAGTTTGAAAATTTATGAAACATGGTCCCTGGAGGAAGAGAGAAGTTCGTAGTCTTTTGTAGGTTGATCCCTACGTACTGGTAAACATATCGGCTAGTACAAGGGCTGGGGGGTTGTAGTTCCCTTCCAGTAGAAGCTGGAGAATGTGAGACGCTTGTAGCCTTCTGCAGGTGGATACTTGCATACTGGTATGATTCTGCACAAGTACAAGATTGTAAACAAATTTTCTTAATATTAAAAAGAAGACAAAGATGACAAGGACAGGTGGTTTTTCTCCTGCATTGGGTTTCCACCTTAAATATTGGTGTTCATGTGTGCTGCTTATGTGTGATGGTTTATTATGTTATAACTGCACATGGTTATTGTTTAATGTTTAATAAAGTACTGACGCACTGATTAAAGATAAACATATGATGAATTAACTGAATCATAAGTTCAATGGATATACGTTGCTTGCCTTAAGAATAGTTTTGTGCACAAATGACTTCCCTTCACTGAGGTATCATATATAAATATGATTATGAAATGAAAAATTTATTGATTTGTAAATACTGATTCACCCCCCCTCTTAGTATTTTTCCAAACTCTTCCTAAAGATCATTTAGGCCCTCCTGTAGAACTTGTAGGTTTGCCTATGGATTTCTCCTATAGCTATAGTAGATTGTGTTAGAAACTCCTCAATGGCACCCTAGGCACTAGCTTGTTCTTCCTATACCTATTTTTGGAATGAGTGATGGTGTAAATGAATTCAAGCTAGCACATAATTTCCTCTTTTGGTTAAAACCTTGGAGCGCTTTAGTGGCTTCGCCTTAACCTAAGTTTCCTCTTGTGGAGCTTTGTCTCTACTAACTATAATCATTTATCTCTCCATGTAATTATCACCTTTCCCACTCAAAAGTCTTATTAGTTGAGGGTGGCCAAGTTTACTCACCACCTTCATCCTATAAGACCTTCTCTCATGTGAATTGAAAACAATTTTTTTACCTTAATATGCTAAACAGGAGAGGTGAAGAAGAAATGCATACATGTGCCTAACTAATGTTGAGCTAGTGTATATGCATGCATGTTGATGTGGAGTTTCATATCATGATGGGTTGAAGGAGATGCATGCATTCTACTCTTGACATGATGATCGATCCATGCTTCTCTGGAGGTACTAATTTTATTTGCTTGCTTCTGCACAGGTCTACATAGCTTGATGATTCTTTAACTGATAAGGTTTTTTTGTGAAAGTTTCTTTCTAATGTTCAATGTACTACTAGTGGAGTGGATGGAATACTTCCTAAGGAGGGTGTGCCCCTTCTCAACTTAATAAATGGATTCATGATGCTCAAGGTGGCTAGATCTTCTGCTATGTAAGTGAAAACAAAATTGATGCTCAGTTTTGTTCTAATTTTGTAGGTTGCTACAGGAGGAATCATCTTCTTGTAGCAGTCATCTACTTCCTCTTTGAGACCTAATTAATGCATGTGGGAGTGATGCAAAGGCATAGGATGTATAAGGACATGGTTAAAACCAACAAAAAGTGTTGTATGTGGTAGAAAAGTTGACAACAAAGTTTTTTGTTTTTTTTCCTGATTTTTTTCATGTAAGGTAGAGTGGAATTTGAATATGAATTTTGATGAGATGGAGGGGATGGTTGATGGAAGTGGTGTTCAGGGGCCACTCTCATCCTTCCCTAAAGAAGACATGACATTTTCACCCCTTTCTTCAATTATATCTACCTCTTATATCTTCTTCTGAATAATCTTGTAGCAATTCAGACCTTCCTGTAGCATTTCAGGACAACCTCCTCTAGCAAAATTGTTTTATGCATATCTCTCAAATGGTCGATTGGATCGACCTAAAATATTTTGAGCATGTTCCCATCATCCTTATGCACCTGTGCAAAAATAATCTTCGCAAATGGATGCCCACATCTCAAAAAAAAAAAAAATGGTTTTAGGTGATGGAGGTTGATTTCTTGAAAAGCATGCACTAGAATTTATTGAAATTTCTTGAGCATGTTACCATAATTTGTATGCATATACCCATGAAATAGCTCAACAAATGGGTGCACAATTTTCAAGATATTATTAAAACAAAATCTACTTTGTGTATTTTGGCTTCATGTAGCAAAACAGAGCCCTCTTGTAGCATTTTAGGATAGCTAGGAAAATGGATGGGACAAGATTGGGAATGATGGGTGGATGGTGGAAATAGGTGAGGGTGATGTTAGAGAATCTAGGAAAAGGAGGAGGAAGCCTAAGTTTGAATTCCTCTGACTAGATTTTTGATCAATTTTTGTTTTGTTGGTAGCTAACTTGTTTTTGTTGCTTTCAGGGGTTGCAGAGCACCTACATTCATGAGAGGGAGATACTTGGAGCAAATAATATTTTTCTTTTTCTTTTTTTTTTTTGTTTTAGGCCTATTAGATGCCTCAATGAGGTTTTCAACTACTTGGTCTACCTAGGCACCCCAAATGAGGTTTTCACCTAGGATATTTTTTTTTCTCTTTTTTCCAACCCATTGAACACCTCATGGAGGTCTTCAATAAATGGGTTAATCTTAGGTGCCTCAAATAATCATTTTACCTGAGATTTTTTTCCTCTTATTTTTTTTATCCTATTCTACCTAAAAACAAAAAATCATTTTCAAGTGTAAGAACACTTCCAAAGGAGCCACTTGCATAATAGGATGCTAGATAAAACCATGTGTAGGCTCAAAATATAAGCTTTGACATGTACCTAAATGTGAGATACCAACTGTTCTGATTGAGATGAGATAAAAAAAATTGTTGAAGAAGAGTGTGTTTCTGCAACTTAACAATGTTTTGGAACCATATTTCAATATAGTTGTGATGCCCCTGGTCCACTTGCTGATTTGGATCCTCTTGGATGTCTTCTTCTTCAATGAAATTCAGATCTTCTTATTTTTGTTGATTATTCTCTTGAACACATAGAGCATCTGATGGTAAACATGAGGGAACTTTCTTAATCTCTGATTCTGAATTCTACTCTTCATCAAGTGCAACCTGTGATTCTTTGGTCTTCTCATTTGAATCTTCTTTTTCTGTATGTTGTCCTTCAATGACATCAAGAGGATATCTCTTTCTCTATACTCTTCTTAAGCTAATATGAATACTATTGAGATCAAGAGGAGATGTTAGGAAATTTTGTACCACAACATTGTAAGTGGGCTGAGCTACTTCCTTCTGTGGGTTTGAAAATGGTAGTACAGGTAGTGGAGTGGGAGTGTATCTTATGAGATGGATGTGGTTGGGTTTGTGGTTGTGGTAGAGGTGGATGCTAGGGATAAGATGGAGTTGGGTATGGAGAATATTGAGGAGAATACTGAGGATATTGTGGATGTCTCCCATAAGTTCCTTTCCAACCTTTTTGCCAAGATTTGTTTTGTCGTTGAGATGGCCAAGGTTGCTAAGGAAAGGGTGTGTTTGAATTCCTTTGAGATGGATGTCCATAACCTTGAAATTATGACTTAAGTTCGTGCATCATACTAGGTTGACTAGGCTACCATGGTCCTATTGGAGCTACATAACATAACTACTTTGGTGATTAACTTGCTCCATTTTCCTCTTGGTAAACTTCCTTCAACCTTGGTAATGATAGGCAATATTTAACATCATGTGATTATGCATGGCCAACACAAATGTCAACATCTTTCTTTCCTCATCTTTCATTCTTAACATTTCTACTTGTTTTCCTAGATTGCTAAGAATATATGTTTTAATGTTATCAACAAATTTCCAAGTTCAGTTTGACTCACCAATCTTGATGTTTATTAAAAAATTTATTCAAATGATAATTGGTATACATCACCTGTAGTCATGAGATCAAGAAGATCAATCAACTCATCTCTAATTGATCTAATTAAAAGTGTTTTTACTGTGTCAAATCCTAAATGATGTAATTTTCCCCTCTTAAAAGTACACACGAACCTCTCTATTAGATCTTCAGGGCTCTCATATTATTTTTGACTCATTATAAAGGTTTCTTCCTTAAGATCACGGTCTTTATATTTTTCTACAAATATCCTTTACATATCATTCCATGATCTTATTGAATTAGTCCCTAAACTCATGAACCATTTAAGAGCTATATCCTCAACGTTGCAAGAAACAAACTCAAATTTTGAGATTTTAATAAGCAACCATAAGATCTGCAAATAATTTCAAATTCAAAGAGAAAAATTTTCAGATCCTCCAACCTCATATCATTGAACTTTGGAAGGAAAGATGGAGGGATGTTCTTCATATGCATACTAACATCAATATCTTGAATGGGAAATCCAAGAGGATATTCTTCATTGTCATCATCTCCTTCCATTTCTCCAACCTTCTCTGTCACCTCTTTTTCTTCTATCTGAAAAAATGAATGGTGATGTGGCTCTTATTGCACCACGTGATCAAATGGGGGTGGGTTGTTGTTGGAGTTTTTTTTTTAATAAGAATAATAATGCAATGCAATTTTCTCTTCTTGAAATGAAAGATGCCTAATGCAATTTTTTATTTTTGCAGAAAGTAAAAGGAAATCAATAAACTAGGGAAGAAAATAATGCATACATTGTCACCTCTCCTGCAACAGTGCCAAAAATTGATGAGCCTTAGTATTGCAACAATAATGTTGTAATCCCAAGGCTACCAACTTTAATTATCAACCCGAGGATCATACAAACATAAGAGGTATTGACACTATAAGTGCAGCATACAATGTGTCCTTCTTTCACTGTCATAATGTAATGGAGTGAATGTAATGAAATCAAATGCTAAAATAATTGGATAAATGGAAATTTTACTTTGAAAATAAATTAATTTCCTAGGTGTTATCACCTGGATTGAACCTTAGGCTGAAAGAAGGCAATTCCAGGGTATCCACAAACCACGCTTAGCTAAGTGGCTAACCCTAATAGGCCAGGAGAGGGCTCTCTCCGTAAGGATCTCAGCCAAGATGACTGGAATAGAAAAAGGATATTAGGCTAGGTATAGTACCATAAGGTTTGATTGGATTTTGAAGGGGTTTTGCTGGATTAGGAGGAGCTCGACAGTTAGGGCTAGAGAATTAGGTAAAAATTACAGGGTGTTCAATGGGGCAAGGTAGGCATTAGGTTTAGTACTCTAGGGCTTGATGGATGAGGTGTTTTAAGACTGGTGAGAAGCTAGGAAGAGCATGTGATTACCATGGATCCTTCCTAAACTGTAGAAATCATAATAATGGTGAATATTTCCCCAAAGCATAGTAGTGATGTTATGGATTTTGCCTATCGACTTGAAAAAATTCAATTAGAAGCTATGAAATGATTAATGAAGTACACATAACATATTAAAATATGATCACAAGAGAAGAAACTGAACTAAACTCCATACCACATGAATCCCAAAGAAATAGCTACAATTTTTATTAATCTCCTACTAAATTGCTACAAATTGATGTACAATTAGAGCATAAGCATCCAGCTGAATCCAACCCTTTACAATGAGAAAGAAGAAGAAGATATAGACATTGTTTCAACCTCTTCCCATCCTCAGGGTTCGAATCCATAAGATGAGGAGCTAATTTAACGAGTACTGAATAACAAACAGGAATATAGGCATCTTAACAACTTGCCTCTAAAAGTGAAAAACTGATTCATTTGAGCTCAAATTGACTTTCAATCTAATGAATCTACCCTCTACTACTAATTATCCATCATATTTAAAAGCCAAGTCATCATTTACCATAGTAAAAAATCCTCCATGAGAGAAAATCCATGAACATAGTAAAAACATAGAAAAATAGCCATCTTGTGCAAAAATTTCCCTATGTGCAGTGCCACTAGCCCAACGCACAATGCCACTTCCTAGTCCCTTTTGGAGGCCTTCCTGACATCCAAATTGAGCTCATGATATCTCATTGGTAGTGTCTTCAAGTCTACTTTACAGAACACCTAGAATTTATTCATTTCAAGCTCATTTGACCCGTCAAACATTGATTCTCCCAAGACTGCTTTTGTGTGTCCAAAAAGTGGCAGAGAGCTCATTTTTACAGTGTTTTTTGACCTTTTGGTGGACCATTTCTGCCACAAAATCTTGGCAAATCCATAGGGTACATGTACTAATCACTTCGAATCCAAAAATTCAAGCCATTTTTCCATTGGATGCCCCTAGGAAAAGCGCAGCACCAGTGGCGCTGCGCGTTGAGCTAGATTTTTTGTGTGTGCAATTTCCAAAATTTGCAAAAACAAAAATCTTCTCCAAACTTGACCAAAATTGGTGAGCAGCACCACCATAAAGCATCCTAATGATCCAATGGAGGTTCAACAAGCAACCTAAGCCTATCCTCCTCTTGTTTCCCAGTAGAGCCTGCCTTAGCCTAGCTTTCATCTTTTTGACCCCCATGTTGCAAATTTTGTTTCGGGTCCTGTAATGGTAGGCCATGTGCCTGATCATCTAGTTATCCCTATTGGCCTTCTGCAATAGCTTCTCTAGGTGCAAATTGACTCCCTCAGGCCAACTCTCTCTATCATCCTCAATTTCTCCTCAATAGGAGACAAAGTGATCCGTGCCTCCTTGTCACCTTGTCGTTTTACCTTGAGAAATTGCAGCTCCATGAGGACCTGCTTGTCGTTCAACTACTTTTTCTCTTGTTCAAAATATGTGCTGACATACTTGGCCGTCTCCAAATTGTCCATTAACACTAGGACTTGAGCCTTCTTTTCCTGTATGATGATGTCCTTTATTGTTTCTTCATCCTGAGCCTATAAGTCAATTATTTCCACGCCATGATTAGTATAATGCTGCTCTGGCTCATCATGCTCTACCAAATCAAAGTCTCTCTCTTTCTCCTCATCATCAAAACTTTCCTCTGACATCTTTTCTTTCCCTTTGTGCAACTGCTGCACCTCTACCTGTTGTTGTGAATAAGAACGCAAAGCCCCTTGCACATCCTGTGGAGCAAGAATTTGCCTAGGGTTTCATGAAGAAGGCAAGGTCCCTTCAACATCCCTTGGAGGAAACAGTTGGCTATCAGCTGCAAACAATCTCTTTGTGCCCCTCTGATATGTCATGTAAGTACCGATCACCTCAATAGCTCTAATATCTTTGGCCTCCTCATCAGTTTTCACTTGAGCACTATTAGAAGGTCGTCATGATTCTTGAGACATTGGTGGAGGAATTTGAGGACCCCTGAAGATGTCATGAGAAATAAATGTCTCCCAAGAGATGTTGAGGAGGGTAAGATAATGAAGCACAATCATCTTGATCAGGTAATAATGATAGAGACTTCTCATCTACAGAGGGTATTGCTTTTTCTGCACCAAATAGGCTATATTATTAATATTCCTGAACAAGAAATAAGGGAGGTTTAACATCCTCACCTTGCTAAATGCATGAGAAGCCTGATGTGATATGTGTACAGTCTAGAAAATCTGCCCTCACAAGTGAAATATTTCATGATGATTTTCATCATGGTGGCATACTTGTCTTCAAGGAATCTGAAAGGAAAAAGCCTTTTTGCCTCATTTCTGTACCTGGGTTTGATGTAAGGCTCATAATTGTCTTCATATAGGTCTTGTGCCTTGTACCACTTCTCCCCTACATTTGAAATCCTGCTTGCATCCACAATACTGGAAGGTTAAACTGTAAATGTCACCCCAGCAAGAGTCACCTTGTTGTCCTGAAGATGGGCTACAAAACGTCTGGTGAGCTCAGGGTGGTGTTGAACTCTCTTTACCTCCTCACAGAACACATAACACCCTTGATGTCTGAAACAAGTGATAGCTAACTAGGAGGCCTCCAATTCTCTAAGGTTTGATGGCTCCTCCCTGCTAATTTTTCCTCCCTTGTGTGGTTTTCTCTGATGCTAAGGTATATCTGTCGAACTGTCACTGCCTGTGTTTTCCTCCTCCTCATAGTATCGGTCTTCTTTATCCATTTTTGCAAGGTTTGAGGCTGTACACTCCAAGAAAAGGGATAAAGGGAATGAGCAAGAGTGATTTAGGAGTGAGGGGATGGGAGATGGCCTTATGAGGTATTTTGGTAGACTAGAAAATGAAGGGAAGGATATGAATTATGAAAGTGAGGGAGAGGGGTTTGGGCCCTTTTTGAAATATAACTTGTGGGATAAAGGATGAGGGGGTATAGATGTTATGGAGTGATGTATGGAAGGGTTTTATGGTTTAGTGATAAGTGGTGGGAAAAATAGAGGGGACTAGGGTTTCTAGAATGCCATGGAGGGAGAAACTAGGGTTTCATATTTGGCATGATAAATTCCTTCAAACCGTGCAATTGAAATTTTAATGATGAGGTAGAGGGAGCGCAATTACTTGTTTGAGAGACGAGAGGGTTGTTTGGAAGTTTTTATGAAGTTTGGAGGCTTTCTGGTCTTCCTGCTCAACGTGCAGTGCCAACCATAGACGCGCAACACCACATCTCAACACGCAACAAAGTGTAAATTTGTGTTGCGAAAACCTTTAGACGCGCAACACCGCGCCTAGATGCACAGTGCCAACCTCTCAATGTGCAACGCTAACTCTCTTTCTTAAAACGCATGGTGGACCAAACTGCAGAAGTGCAACACCACTTCACCATTGCCCCAAACACACAGTGCCAACCTCCAGAACCATAGCGCCACTTCTCCTTGGCCCAAAACTCACTCAACCTCTCCTCTTTCCTTCACTTTTTGACTCCTTTTCCAAATGAGAATAGTGAACTTGGAAATGAAATGTGAGACCTTATATAGGAGTAGGTTTTGATTTTTCACTTGAAAACCCCACTTTCTAATGTTTCTTGACCTTTTTCAAATCTCTATGTTTAATGCCTTTCCTTCTTTGTTTCTTTTCGGGTGGATGATGCTTAACATGAACTGATTTTTTGCAGCATTTTTTTGTCTTGTAGCAAGGAGAGATGCATTGGTGCATTCGGGATCATTTATTACATAAAGTGACTTAAAATTACATAAGAAATACAAATTAACTCAAAATACTATGTTTTCACCTCAAAAGCATGTTTTTGAGGTGAAAATTACAATACTTTAAAAGATAATTATATAGTGGCTATGACTTACTAGCCATCATAATTGACTTATTTATCATCCTCATACCCTTGCTTCCCTTTGTTTACACTTTTAAATCATGCTCTTGACCTTGGAAATGAAACCCTGACACCTAATGAAACATGCCCTATGACCTAATGAAAGCATGATTGTAAATTGACCATGAAACAATAACTGAAGACAACCTGAAGAAGGGTCAGCGAGTATACTCTATGAGTGAGAAGTTATATTTTCTCAGGAGAATAAAACCATCAGTGGATTAGTTTGACATGACCTAATGAAATGATGTAAGAAATTTCGGTTCGAGACCCCTAAAATGAAAACGCAAAGATAAAATTTGATCCCTAATGGAAGTATGCAGATACTTACACTAACATTGGCCTTATTGGGGATAGAAGCTACTTGGAGGTGTCAAGAACATTGTAGACCAAGTGCCTCATCCATTGGGCAATACGGTCAAACAAGAAAAATGACTCAATACAAACTGAAAACTGACTCACAACCGACTCTAAACATGACTATAAACCAAATCAACCAAACTTGACACAAATCATTCAAACTTTATAGCCTTCACTTTGAGCCCCAAGCTCAGATGACAGTGTACTTGAAACCTTGCAAGGAAAAGAAAATTGGTATATACAATGAAGGTGAAGTAACTTTAGGGAAAAACCTCGAAAGTGGTAGTTTTTCAGGAGCGTACCATTCACTGGGCCTCCTGAGCATTCCTGACCATCCATTTCCTTTAACAAAAAAGCATTTCGTCTTTGATAAGCTGAGATTTTATACAGTCCTTTCCATAAATTGTCAAAATTACCATGCTTTCCCTTTTCCTCATTCTTTGCATCCCACCGCAGCACTACATCTTCCAACTGAAACTTTTCTTCTTTGGTTTTGT
The DNA here is from genome assembly GCA_031772625.1 of Pinus tabuliformis. Lineage (NCBI taxonomy): Eukaryota > Viridiplantae > Streptophyta > Pinopsida > Pinales > Pinaceae > Pinus > Pinus tabuliformis. Next base: position 1,339,678,815 of record CM062820.1, read on the forward strand.
GGTCATAAATTTTCTTTATCCTCTCTTGTAACTGGAAAGTGTTTTGGGAAACCTCTTCCCTTGTTTGCTGAAGGTGAATCATTCGATTAATACACTGAATAGTGTCCTCTTTGCTGCCAGCTTCCTGTAATAATCTCATGGCTGGGACTGCAAGTGCTGTAGGATATGTTGTATCAGTACCATAAACCAACTCAAAAGGTGACATACCTATTGATTTTTTGCCAATCACTCTGTTGGCCCACAAGGCATTAACAAGCTTTAGATGCCAATTCTTCTTGTTTGCGTCCAACATTTTCTTGATAATTTTCACCAAGGATTTATTTGATGACTCAGCCAATCCATTGCCCTACCGGTAGTATGTCGTGGAATGGCCAATGTAATATTGTACTTGTTGCAAAACTCAACCATCCTCTTGGACTTAAATGCTACTGCATTATCTGTTATAATCTTGTGAGGGCAACCAAAACGAGACAAGATATTAGATTCTAAAAACTAGATAATTACCGTGTTCGTGGCTTGCCTTGTCGGAATGGCCTCAATCCACTTGGTGAAATAATCGGTAACTATCAAAATCCATCAGTGTTGTGTTGATGATTTGGGATGGATTTCTCCTATGAAGTCAAGTCCCCACTACTAGAAAGGTGCATTTACTTCAACTGGACTCAAAGAAAGAGGAAGCAACTTCCTTTTCTCTTGAAAAACTTGGCATTCATGACAGCCCATAACTGTCTTATATAAATATGAAAACAAAGTTGGCCAATAATATCTTGCTATCAACACTTTGTTATATTTTTTTTTCCAAAACAAATGACCACCACAATCACCTCTATGAAAATCACTCATTACCTACTGAGTTTCATCCTCAACCAAACAATTAATAAGAACTCCTCCTGAATCTTTCCAATAGAGAGCACTATTTAAAATGTAGAATTTTGCGGACTTTCAGTTTTATTGAACTACCTTTACTGTTTGACATTCCAGGAGGTGGTGAAAGATGTTTAAGAACAAAAACTATATTAGAATACCAAGGTGATTTGAGAAACATTTCTGATACTTGAATGAGTGAGGCACCATCTTTGTCATATGACATTTCTGCAATGAGATTTATGTCTAGAGCATGGAAATTTGATTCAGCCATCAGTTTTGCCAAGCCTTGTCCTTTAATTAGTTTAGTAAGCTTGATCTCAAGATCATACTCCAACATTGTTGCTATCCATTTACCTCTTCTCCCCTCTGGATTAGTTTGCATGAGAACATCCTTGATGACTGCGTTAGGAACATATGCTATGGTATGTGAATGCAGAATGTATACTCTGAAATCATTCAATGCTTTTATAAAAGCTAGTGCTTGCTTTTCAATGATATTGTAATACAAGGCAGCATCTAGAATAGTCCTACTGAAAAAAAGAAATGGGTTGCTCCACCTGATCCCACTTTTGCATCAACACTACAACCATGGTGTGTTTGAACACCAATTAAAAGATAATAAAACCGTGAGTATAATCAAAACTGATCAAGACTAGGGCTGTGGTCAAAGCAAACTTTACCAAGTTGAACGATTTCATGGCATCCTAGGTCCATTTCACATTACTGTCCTTTTTCAACATATTAGTTATTTGATGTAAATACTCAACCAAATTTGGTATAAATCTGCATAAGAAATTCATCTTACCATTGAAGGCCTGAATCTCATTTTTGTTGCATGGAAAGTCTATATGCTAGATTTCCTCCACCGTTGAAGGATCAATGTGAATACCATCTTTAGAAATTATATTACCAAGGAGTTTACCCTCGTCCATGACAAAAAGACTCTTTTTCAAGTATAAAGAAATCTCGAACTTCCTACATTTCTAAAAGACAATCCTTAAGTGGTGCAAATGCTCATCATCAGAGCTAGAAAATACCATCAGATCATCTAAATAGACCACCAAGAAAACATCCTTCTCATTAGCAAAAGCTATGTCCATCACTCGCTGAAAAGTGGCTCCGACATTCTTCAACCCAAATGGAATTTTGGCATACTGAAAAGTTCCCATTGGTGTTGTGAAGCCTGTTTTGTCTTGGTCTCTTTCATGCACCAAGATCTGATTATAGCCTTAGTAGCCATCTAGTAGTGACATCCCTGATGCTCCAACTACTCTTTGCAGAATATGATCCATCTTAGGAAGAGGGTAATTATCCTTTAAGGATACTTTGTTGAGGTTCTAGAAATCTATGCACAACCTTATTTCTCCGATCTTCTTTGGTACCGGGACCAAATTTGAAATACAATCAAAAAATCTAATTGGAACAATGATGACAGCTTTAAACAATCTATTTACCTCTTTCTCAATGGATGGCAATAGCTTTCGATTGATTCTTCTCAACTTTTGTCTAAAAGGTTTTTGATTTGGCTTGACAGGAATAGTATGTTGAATCATATTCTTGTCATAAACTTTCAAATCTGAATAATCCCATGCAAAAACATCAAAAAATTCAAAAAGTAATCTAACATACTTAGCCTTTTCTTCGGGAGACAATGTTTTTGATAACTTTACAAGCTTGGGCTGGTCAGCTGTTCCAAGATTTACATCTTCAACTCCTTTTTTCATAGGAACCAAGGTTGGTTTTCTTGCCACATCATCCTGATAAAAATATCCTCTAAAGATATGAGACCTCTACGAATAATATTATCCTTCAGCTGTAAAACCTCCATATGATTTACCTCAATATCTTATTCATCGGAATCACAAACATCATCATTGAAATCATTCTTGAGATTTCCTTCATTCTGCAAAAAGACATTAGTTTCATTGTAATCCAAAAATAACTTGCTAATACCTCAAATGATCAGTAACGGTAGGCTTATGTTTGACATGAATTTCAAATTTGTTTCTAGAACTCATTAGAATATTCAAATTGTTGTCTTCAATAGCGAGTGAATCTACAATGCTATTCTGATTCCGGGGTACTGCTGTCAAGGTGTATTTTGGAAACATCTTTAAAATATCCATAATTGCATTTATGTAGGCTCTCGTGTGCGGATGCTTTGCTTGATATTCTCCTTTCACCTGTTCAATCACCATAAACAATAATTCTTTTTACACCCAGTTTCTTCAAAATTTTCAGACCTGTAATCAACACCTCATACTTTGCTTCATTATTAGAGAAATCAAAAACTAACTTGTAGGAACATACTCTAACATTACTTTGGAATTTGGCAGGCTGGAAAGCAGGGCTTCGAATCCAAATTCCAATACCAACACCATCTTTATCCATAGTACCATCGAAGTCCATGCTCCAAAGGCTAGCTTCATCTTCTAAATGCTGGAATTATGTTTCTTTCTCAACCTTACCTTCGTTGATTACTTCATTTTTCTATTCTTCACTGATCTTTTACTACTGTGTAGGCTGCTCAGAAGAAATTACTATTTTTTCTTTTTCTTGATTAAGAACTACTCTAGAACTCTCAGAAATTTTTGGTACATCATCTACTTCTACAAGATAAATATCTACATCATTCAATCCACTATCAGAGTACAAAAAAAAGGACTCTAAATCAGTATGTACAACATTTATCGAATGATTCACAGGCTTCTCTTTACTAGTGATCATATACTTCATTTTCTTTCCTTGGTACAATTTTCTTAATTGACTGAAAACAGGGATGGTAGCATAAGAGAAGTCAAGTTGTAAAGTTCCTTTGAGTTTAGCAACCCACGATCTAGATAAGAGCATACCAAATCGAGGTAGTATATCAACAACTACCACATCCATCAAGACATTTTTGGATGGGATTTGATCTAAAGAAACGACCAAATCTTTGATGAGACCAATGCAACAAACTCTACCACAGCCAAAGGAGTACAAATCATGATATTTTGGGGTGATGTCCAGGCCCAAATTTTCCATAATAGCTTTGGGCATAAAATTGTGGGAAGCTCTGGAATCTAACATAGCATTATGGAGAATATACTCATGCAGTCTAAGACTCAGATAAAAGGGAGGGACTTCACTATATTCAGGTTGACCTTCTATGTCTAGACCAAAAATGAGTTCAGGATAATCATCCTCGACATTCACCATGTCCGACAAAGGATCTATTTCCAATATTCTAGATACATGGTGTTTATAATTGATATTCTTAACAAGTTCAGTCAAAGGAATGGACACTTTTAATCTAGAAATTTTACTTTCTAAATTAAAGGATGAAACCTTTTTTGCCTCTTCGACACCAATGTCCCTCTTATCTGTTTGCTCTTTCATTGCACTATCTTTTTGTTGATTGTCATTCTCATTTTTAGCGATACTTGTTGATGGTACCTTGCTGGTATTTGGATCAGCAAGCTCTTTCCCTTTCTTCTGAGTGTTTTAGGAATCATTCTTTGATTGCACATTCTTTCTTTTCTGAATGGGATTGACCGGTACATATTTTCTCCTTAAAGAGTACTGCCTCTGCTGTCTGGTCAAAGAATTCATATAAGCATGCTGATAATCATTAGATTAAACCTCCAAAACCACATCATTTGCTAAGATGTAATCCTCATCCCTTTGAATGTCTAGAACTTCTGCGTATTCTTCATCTTTGGTTAGAAATATAGGCATACCATCAGTAGTGAAAGAGTGATTTGTTTCAATTATTGGATATTCCTCATATTCTTCTTCCATTCCTTAAACATAATTCTGTTGTAAGGGAGTTTTGATCTGCTATTGTTGCACTGGTTTCTCTGGTGCTTTTTGTTCTCTCTTCTTGTTTGAGAATTGGGGTTGTTGTTGTCCTCTAAAATTTGGATTCTAGATTGGTGGTTCAGGTCTATCTGTCATGGATAACCGGTCAACCATCCCCTCCACTGTTCGAATTAATGTATCCATCTTTACATCTGGAGTAGATGCTTATTCTTTAATGGTCACTCTTTTCTCAGATCTCATTCTTGCTCTTTTGGCCAACATGTTTGATTCTACACTCACAACATTCCTTTGCATGTCTTCTACTATGGTAGGATCACGTTCCTGCAACTAATATGCGATATCAGCATCGAAACCGTTTGGGAACTTGATAAAAGCCAATCCCTCCGATGGTTTAATGTTTGCAGGAATAGCATTGTATACTACATTAAACCTCACACAATAGTCTGACACACTCTCGCCGACATTTCTTTTGATGTTCTCATACTCAGACAAAATCTGAACTAGATTCTTCTTCACCTCCCATCAATCCAGGAACTGCCTATGGAGGATTGGTAAAATGGTGATAGAAGCTGTTGGTAAAGCTCTAAACCATTTTAAAACTTAACCTCCAAAGCTTTGTACAAACAATCTCACTATCACACCTTCAATCTCTACTTCATGGAGGTCAATGAAATCATTCATTTTATCTACATGTTGCTGAGCTGTAATTGTTTGAGTGGCATCAAAGAAAGGTATTTTGGTTTGATAATTAACAGGCATGGCACCAAGATTTTGATGTAAAACAAAGGGTGGATATCGGGCAGCCATAACTCGAGCTGGGGGAGGTGGATTTAAAGCAAGGATTGGGGTACTCAGTATATTCAATGGGGAATTAGAAACAACTAGAGCATTATGAACTATATGTATGATGAAAGCAATGGGTAAGGAACTATTTCAAAAATTAAAACATGGCCTATTTTTCACCCAAGTGTCTACGTTCGAAGAAAGGTTCTGCAACTGATCGAGAGCATGAATAAGCTGCGACGCTGGTTTTCTTTGTGTAAACAAGTCTTCAACGGGGTATTCAAGAGATATAGAGGAATAAACAACTATTTGATCAATCCAACTCAAAGATTTACTGCGAAATAGACTTTGCTCAAAATGAACATCGAACTCAATATCTTTTAGAGTGTTTAACCTTTCCGGGAGTGAATAAACACGAGGAATGAAAACTTCACTTGATTGTTCTTTTGCTACACCGAGATTCTTTGCAACCTTCTTAGATTTCCGTCCAATTTGTTGAGGATCATTGACAATGGCTGGAGGATTCAGATTTGGATTGGATCTGGTGTACTTTCGCTAAGCGAGTGTGCTCAATTTCGAAATTTTATATATTTCTTTACAAGTTTCGAATTCAGCGTAGTAAATTCTGAAACTCATCATCCATAAGCTTAAGAATTGAAATGAAAGATACTACTAGGGTGATTAATCTTTTGATCCCTAGTATTTTCGACACTATGTTATCACTTGGATTGAACCTCAGTCTGAAAGAAGGCAATGTCAGGGTAACCACAAACCATGCTTAGACAAGTAGCTAGTCCTACTAGGCCGGGAGAGGGCTCTCTCTATAAGGATCTCAGCCAAGATCACTAGATTAGAAAAAAGATATTATGCTAGGTATAGTAGCACAAGGTTTGATTGGATTTTGAAGGGGTTTTTCTGGATCAGGAGGAGCTGGACAGTTAGGGCTATTGAATTAGGTCAAAATTGCAGGGTGTTCAATGGGGCAAGATAGGCATGAGGTTTAGCACTATAGGGCTTGATGGGTGAGGTGTTTTAAGACTAGTGAGAAGCTAGGAAGAGCATGTGATTACCATGGATCCTTCCTAAACTGTAGAAAACATAATAATGGTGAATATTTCCCCAAAGCAGAGAAGTGATGTTATAGATATTGCCTATCAAATTGAAAACATTCACTTAGAAGCTATGAAATGATTAATGAATTACACATAACATATTAACATATGGTCACAAGAGAAGAAACTGAACTAAACTCTATAACACATGAATCCCAAAGAAATAGATGCAATTTTTATTAATCTATTGCTAAAATGCTACAAAATGATGTACAATCAAGGCATAAGCATCAAGCTCAGTCCAACCCTTTACAATGAGAAAGAATAAGAAGATATAGGCATTGTTTCAACCTCCTCCCATCCTCAGGGGTCGAATCCCTACTATTAGGAGCTAATCTAACCTGTAGGTAACAAGTAACAAGAATATAGGCATCTTAACAACTTGCCTCTAAAAGTGAAAAACTGATTCATTTGAGCTCAAATTGACTTTCAATCTAATGAACCTACCCTATACTACTAATTATCCACCATATTTACAATCCAAGTCATCATTTTCCATAGTAAAACATCCTCCATGAGATAAAATCCATGAACACAATCAAAACATAGAAAAATAGCCATCCTATGCAAAATTTTCCCTACGTGCAGTGCCACTGGCCCAACGCGTAGTGTGACTTTCAAGTCCATTTAGGAGGCCTTACTGGCATCCCAATTGAGGTCATGATAGCTCCTTGGAAAGGTCTTCAATTCCACTTTCCAAAAAACCTATAATTTCTTCATTTGAAGCTCATTTGACCCCTCAAATGTTGATTCTCCCAAGACTGCTTCTGTGTGTCCAAAAAGTGTTAGAAAGGTCATTTTTAGGTTTTTTTTTTCACCTTTTGGTGGACCAGTTCTGGCCTAAAAAACTTAGAAAATCCATAGGGTGCATGTACTCATCACTCTAAATCCAAAAACGCAAGCCATTTCTCCATTGGGTGCCCCCAGGAAAAGCGCAGTGCCAGTGGTGCTGTGCGTTGAGCCAAATTTTCTATTTGTGCAATTTCCAAAATTTACAAAAAACAAAATCTTCTCCAAACCTGACTAAAATTGGTGAGCAAGACTAGCATCAAGCATCTTGATGAGACAAAGAATATTTAGCAAGAAACCTAATCTTATCCTCCACTTTTTGCCCTTTAGAGGCCGCCTTAGCCTAACTTTCATCTTTTTGACGCTCGTATTGCAAATTTTCTTTCGGGTCCTGTAATGGTAGGCCATGTGCCTGGTCATCTGGTTATCCCTATTGGCCTTCTGCAACAGCTTCTCTATGTGCAAATTAACTCTCTCAAGCCCAGTCTCTCTATCATCCTCAATTCCCTTCTCAATAGGAGACAAAGTGACCGGTGCCTTCTTGTCACCTTGTCATTTTACCTTGAGAAATTACAACTCCATGAGGACCTGCATGTCACTCAACTGCTTCTTCTCTTGTTCCAAATATGTGATGACATACTTGGACCTCTCCAAATTGTCCATCAATGTTAGGACTTGAGCCTCCTTTTCCTATATGATGATGTCCTTTATTGTTCCTTCATCCTCAGCGTCTAAGTCAATTATTTCTATACCATGATGAGAATAATACTACTCCGGTTCATCATGCTCTATCAAATCAAAGTCTCTCTCTTTCTCCTCATCATCAAAACTTTCCTCTTGCATCTTTTCTTTCCCTTTATGCAGCTGCTGCACCTATACCTGTTGTGTTGATGAAGAAGGCAAAGCCCCTTCGACATCCTATGGAGCAAGCATTTGTCTATGGGTTGATGAAGAAGGTAAGGTCCCTTCCACATCTCGTGGAGCAAACACTTTCTTATAAGCTACAAACAATCTCTTTGTGCCCCTTTGATATGTCATGTAAGTCCCGGGCACCTCAGTAGCTCTAGTCTCTTTGGCCTCCTCATCTGTTTTCACTTGAGCACTGCTAGAAGGCCCCCTTGATTCTTGAGATACTGGTGGAGGAATTTGAGGACCACTAAAGTTTGAATGAGCAATAAATCTCTCCCAAGAGATGTTGAAGAGGCCAAGATGATGAAGCACAATCATCTTGTTCAGGGAATAATGATAGGGACTACTCATCTACTGAGTGTATGGGTTTTTTTGCACCAAATGGGCCATCTTCTCAATATTCCTGAACAAGAAATAAGTGAGGTTTAACATCCTCACCCTAGTAAAATGCATGAGGATCCTAATGTGATATGTTAATAGTCTGGAAAATCTTCCCTCACAAGTGAAATATTTCATGGTGATTTTCATCATGGGGGCATACTTGTCTTCAAGTAATTTGAAAGGAAAAAGCCTTTTCACATCATTTTTGTAGCTGGGTTTGATGTAAGGCTTATAATAGTGTTCATCTAGGTCTTGTGCCTTGTACCACTTCTCCCCTACATTCGGAATCCTGGTTGCATCCACAATAATGGAAGGTGAAACTATAAATGTCACCCCAGCAAGAATCACCTTGTTGTCCTAAAGATGGGCTAAAAAAAGTCTGGTGAGCTCAGGATGGTGTTGAACTCTCTCTACCAGCTCACAGAACTCATAAAAACCTTGATGTTTGAAGCAAGTGACATCGAACTGAGAGGCCTACAATTCTTTGAGGTTTGATGGTTCCTCCCTAATAATTCTGCCTCCCTTGTGTGGTTTTCTCTGATGCCGAGGTCTATCTGTCGAACTGTCACTGCCTGTGTTTTCCTCCTTCTCATAGTATTGGTCTTCTCTGTCCATGTTTGCAAGGTTTGAGGCTGTACACTCCAAGAAAAGCGATAAATGGAATAAGCAAGAGTGACCTTATGAGGTATTTTGGTACACTAGAAAATGAAGGGAAGGATATGAATTATGAAAGTGAGGGAGAGGGGTTTGGGCCCTTTTTGAAATATAAATTGTGGGATAAAGGATGAGGGGCTATAGATGTTATGGAGTGATGTATGGAAGGGGTTTAGGGTTTAGTGGTAAGTGGTGCGAAAAATAGAGGAGATTAGGGTTTCTAGAATGTCATGGAGGGAGAAACAAGGTTTTCATATTTGGCATGGTAAATTCCTTCAAACTCTACATTTGCAACTTTAATAATGAGGTAGAGGGAGTGCACTTACTTGTTTTAGAGATGAGATGGTTTTTTGGAAGTTTTCATGAAGTTTGGAGGCTTTTTGGCCTTTCTGCCTAATGCTTAGTGCCAACCATAGGTGCGCAGTGCAATGTAAGTTTGCATTGCGGAAACCTCCAGACGCACAACACCGAGCAAAGACGTGCAGCACCAACCTCTCAATGCATAACGCCAACACTCTTGCTTGAAACGCAGAGTGCTAGATTGTAGAAGCATAACGTCACTTCAGCACTACTCCAAACATGCAGTGCCAACCTCCAGAAGTGCAACGCCACTTCTCCTTGGCCCATAACTCACTCAACCTCTCCTCTTTCCTTCACTCTTTGACTCCTTCTTTACCAAATGATAATGATCAACTTGAAACTGAAATGTGAGACCTTATATAGGAGTGGATTTTGATTTTTCACTTGAAAAACCCACTTTCTAATTTTTCTTGACCTTTTTGAAATCTCTATTTTTAATGCCTTTCCTTCTTTGTTTCTTTTCAGGTGGATGATGCTTAACTTGAACTGATTTTTTGTAGTGTTTCTTTGTCCTCTATCAAGGAGAGATGCATTGGTGCAACTAGGATCATTTATTATGTAAAGTGACTTAAAATTACATAAGAAATACAAATTAACTCAAAATACTCAGTTTTCACCTCAAAAACATGTTTTTGAGGTGAAAACGACATTAGTTTAAAGGATAATTATATAGTGGCTATGACTTACTAGCCATCATACTTGACTTATTTATCATCCTCATACGCTTGATACCCTTTATTTACACTTTTAAATCATGCTCTTGACCTTGGAAATAAAACCCTAAGACCTAATGAAAGAATGATTGCAAATTGACCATGAAACCATAACTGAAGACAACTTGAAGAAGGGTCAACAAGTATACTCTATGAGGGAGAAATTAGATTTTACAAAGAGAAGACAACCATCAGTGGATCAATTTGACATGATATAATGAAATTATGTAAGAAATTTCAATATTAGACCCCTAAAATGAAAATTCAAATAGGAAATTTGATCCCTGATGGAAGTATGTAGATACTTAAACTAACACTAGGTAATAACAACAATTTGTAATTCAAATCCTAAGCAAATGAATTCAAATATATAGGCCTAATATACTTTTTAAAAAGGCATGTCCTAATTTTTATTTTATTCTCCTAGATCACATATTTAGAGCCTAGGGGTTACGATTCAACCCTAAGTGGAAAAAACCAAGCTTTTTGAGCAAATCTGGTCAAGTTTAAATGTGCTAGAGGAGTGCTACAGGAAGTTACAACGTTTTCTACAGGAAGTTATAGGTTTGCTACATGAAGATATAACTCTTTGAACGACCAAGTAAATAAAATCCAAATTCAATTAGAATTTTTTTTCTTTGAATAGTATGTATTATGTCTCCATTCCAGGTGGAATCACTCAAAAATACCCCTGTTAAAATGTGCTAAAAAATAGTAGAAAATTACTGGTCTAAAATTACAAATTTGAGAACTAGTGAGCTAGTTAATCTATCATATGCCTAACCTAATAAGGTGAAAATACAATGGGGTCAATTTTTTTATTAACTTAAATGTTTTTATGACATAATACAAGTGCAATAAACTTAAATGAGGCTCATTAGCATGTTCTAAAAAATTGAAAAAAAATACTACTATTTGCTACAAGGGACTTCCAAAAAGTTTGGATTTGTGAATAAGAAAACTAATCCAAGTAGCTCAATGATTAATATGACCTTCCAAATTTGTTCCATGGATGAAACCATGCTTTTTATCGTGCATAATAAATCACTTCAACCATTTAACCCAATCCTACAATAAAAAAATCATCAATACTAAATGCAGAAATAGGAAAAACAAGAAGAAAAGATGCATGTGAATAAGAAAGGAAAAGAAGAAACATTTATTATAAAAAATGGATTATAGGCTCCTGGGATGTCCAGGCCCAAGGAAACTCAAATTTCTATGAAGGAGAGCAAGCTTGAGAAGCTAATATTGCCACCATGCTTCATTATTTGAATCAATCTAACTACATCCCTGCTAGAAATGAAAGTGGAGCTTCAAAAATACAAGTTCTCTCTAGAAGAACAGTAAGGAAAATCATCCCCTAGAGGAAAATTTGAATTGGTACTTATAAAAAATGATGAGCAAGCATTATCCTTGAAAGGAGGAAGCTTTCCCCTCCAAAATCCCTGAAATAGTGGATTCGGTTCCCAACACTAGGAACCTGCATTAAATGATAGGGAACACATTCCTAGATTTTCTCAATCATTGGAGCTCCAGATTTTGTGTAATAATTTCATAATATCTTGTTGATTTATTATCCAATATTGATCCTTCTCTAGTACGGAGCATGTCCCTAAATTATCATAATCTACCCAATATTCTCACAATATTATACAAAAATAAATAATATTGCACACAAATATGAAATTATCAATAAACCTTCCTAATGAACATATTAAAGTTTAAAATATGTCATATAATGAGAAAATATATATTTAATGTGCTGAAGGATAGTTATATGGGCCTTAATTTATGCCTATTTTAGAGGCCCATTATCAGTGTTATACGCAAACTCCAAAGTGGAAGATACTCCTACTGCTTCCTTTGTTGATGCATGACATACAAGATCAACATGTCCTAAACAATCCTATTAAATGTATCTGTCTTTCCATCTATTTGCGAATCATAAGTTTTAATGAAATTCAACTCTATCCCCATACCTACAAACAACTCCTTCCAAAACCTACAAGTGAACTTGGAATCTCTATCTGGTATAATCTTGTCCGGAACACCATGCAATATAACTACTTTGATGAATACTTGAGCTATATTATTTACCTGTCAACCGTAACCATGATGGATTCATGTTACTTCATTGTCCTTAGAAAAATTGTAATGATGTCCATGGAAATGACCTCTGATTTCCATTATGGAATCAAAATCGACTGTAATAAACCATCTGGGTGCTTATAATCAACTTTGAACTATTGACAATCCAAACATATTGTAACAAAATGGGCCCCCTCTTTCTTCAAGTTCGGCCAATGTTGAACTTCTTAAGTGTTGTAAGAGTGTTCTTATATCCTTAGTGACCTAAATATGCCTTGACATGAAAATCCCTCAAGATAATCTTTTTGATCTCACTACTATCCGACACATAAATCATGTTCCTCAATCTAACCAAGCCATCTACCTCTTTCAATATCTTCTTTAGCTTCTGATACCTCTCATCATGCTACCGTGCATGCAAGATCTACATTATATAAATCTGCCCCATATTAACTTACAACTGAAATCTAATTCTCTTGCACTCTTCTACTAAGAGCATCTACAACGCTATTCTCCTATCCCTTGATGTACCTGATCTCAAAGTTAACTCACTTAGGGTAGCCAAAATTTCTCGACATTTATATTGGTTTGATCAGATAAGTACCTCAACCCACTTTGATCATTCATCAATATTAATCTCATGCCAATAGCACATATTTCATTAAATTTGGAATGAAATGATGTGTTATGAAACCAACTCAAGAAAAGATAGAAAATATAGATCAACACCTTAGAATTCAGCCTCTTCGAGGGGGAAACCTCCTTTATATTACATAAATGAAAAATTCTTCAATGATACAAATGACAAAACCTCCTTTCTATATATAGGAGTCTAAGGAGTCACAATATAACCTAGCCAACATAACAATAATACTATAAAGCCACAAAAATAACAATAGAGGGTTTCTATGGGTCACAATCATAACAATAAGGGGGCAATAGGGGCACAACAATATTAATAAGGGATACAACTACAATAGTAATGTGGTAATCGCTATTTTTATAGGGATCTAACATGCCCCTCTCCTTCAAAAAAGTGTTGTCCTCAACACTTGAGTAGTTCTGGATGCTTCTGTATAAAATTCTCATCCTCCCATGTGGAATCTTTAGCAGATAAGTTCTTCCACTTGATGAGATACTCTGAAATTGATCGATTTCATAGCTGTCTAGTTCTTGTCTCTGTGACTGCTTTTGGTTCCAATATAATTTTTCCTTCCTCTTCAAGTTCTGGCAATATTGTTTGAACTAGGAGCTTGTCGCCTATAACCTTCTTTAAACATGAAACATGGAAAACTGGGTGCACTCGAGAAGTTGCAGGAAGCTCCAATTTGCATGCCATAGTACCAATCTTTTGCAACACCTTGTATGGACCATAATACTTTTGTGATAATTTATTATCCTTCTTATCTTGCTTCAGGGACATTTTTTTATATGGTTGTAGCCGTAGGAATACCCAATCACCTACATCAAAACTTCTTTCGCTACGATGTTGATATGCCTATTGTTTCATTCTATTCTGTGCCAACATGAGGTTATCATTTCAGAGTTGGAGGACTTGTTGTTGATGTCCGATGTGATGTTCCACTACTTGAACCTTAGAATTTTCTCTTAAATATGATGTGATGGACGGTGGCTGATATCCATAAAGTGCCATAAATGGGGTCATTTTTGTTGCTGTATGGAAAGATGTGTTATACCACCATTTAGCTAGAGGCAACCATTTGACCCATTGTGTCTGTTTATCAGAGACAAAGCAACGAAGATATCCTTCCAGAAATTTGTTTACTATCTTAGTTTGCCCATCAGATTGAGGATGATAAGATGAGCTATGAGCTAACTAAGTACCAAGACAAGAAAATAATTCTGTCCAAATATTTCCAGTAAAGATGGGATCTCTGTCACTTACAATAATCTTTGGATTTCCGTGTAACTTTTGAATTGTTTCCATAAATGCATTCGAAACTGTAATGGCTTTAAATGGATGTGATAATGCACAAAAGTGTGCATACTTGGTAAGTCTGTCAACTACCACCATGATGACATTCTTTCCCTCAGACATGGGTAAACCTGTGATAAAATCCATTGAAATAAACCTGTGGTCTTAATTGTTTCAACTTTATTTTGTTGGCAAACCCAACATTCCGCCAGAAGCTTTTGAATATCAAATTTAAGGCCATCCCAAAAAAATTCCTTCTTAACCCTATGGTAAGTTTTTAAAAATCCTTAGTGCCCTCCTAAGGAAGAAGTGTGCAATTCCATAAGAATCTTTTGTTTGAGTTGGGAATTCTCATAGAGGTATAAGTGATCTTTGTACCATAACGAATCATTTTGCCAGCTAAATGTATCAGATATAGTGGAACCTTGTTGTAACTTTCGAATAAGTGCCCACACTTCTTCATCATTCTTCCATTCCTCCCTTGCTTTGTTTATCCAATCGGTTTGGATAATTGAAATGGCGCACAACAATGCTTCCACATCCTCATCCTTTCTTGAGAGTGCATCTGCCACCACATTTTGCTTCCCTTTTTTGTAGATGATTTCAAAGTCATAACCCAACATCTTTGTGACCCAATTTTGTTGCTATTCAGAGGATAATTTTTGTTCTAAAAATTATTTAAGGCTATCATAATCCATTTTTTCCTTGAGGTGTCTTCCCATTAGGTAGGGTCCCCATTTCTTAAGTGCATGTAGTATTGCCAACATTTCCTTCTCATAAATAGCTTTGTTTAAAAACTTTCCCTTGATTAGACGACTTCCAAAAGCAATGGGTCTTTCATCTTGCATTAAAACAACAGCAATTCCATTTCCTGAAGCATCACATTTCACAATAAAGGTTTTTGTGAATTTTGGTGTAGCTAAGACCGATGCTTGCTACATTGCCTCTTTAAGATGTTCGCAGGCCTTTGTTGCTTCTGGAGTCCATGAAAATGCATCTTTCTTCAATAATGTTGTTAGAGGTGCTGCTATTCTCCCATAATTCTTAAAAAACTTGTGATAATACCCTGTCAACCCGAGAAATCCTCGCAGATGCTTTATGGATGTGGGGATTTTCCATTCCTTATGGCTTTAATTTTGCTGGGGTCTACCCTAACTCCTTCATGAGATACAATATGACCCAGATATTCCACCTCTTGCACTCCAAAGAAACATTTGGATCTTTTTGCATATAATTGTTTCTCCTCCAATAGTTGGAGCACCCTGTCAACATGTTCAACTTGATCCTTCCAAGACTTGCTATAGATTAGTATATCATCGAAAAATACTAACACAAATTTTCTAAGGAAGGGTTTGAAAATGGAATTCATCAAACCTTCAAATGTAGAAGGTGCATTGGTAAGGCAAAAAGGCATGACCAAAAATTCATAATGACCCTCATGAGTTCTAAATGCTGTTTTCGAAATGTCTTTAGTCTTCATTTTGATTTGATGATATCCTGAATGAAGATCCAACTTGGTGAAGTAAATTGATCCATGCAATTCATCCAGTAATTCATCAATGACATGAATTGGAAACTTATCTTTAATAGTGAGCTTGTTGAGCTCCCTATAATCTAGACACATGCGCCATGATCCATCCTTCTTGTGCACCAATACTACTAGAGCAGAGAAAGAACTTTGACTAGGTTGAATTATACCAACCTCTAGTATTTCTACAACCATAAGTTCAATTTCGCTCTTTTGGGCATAGGGATATCTGTGCGGCCTGATGTTTGGAGGAACACTCCTGGGATCAGATGAATAGCATGATCATGATCATGAATAGGTGGGAGACCTTTTGGAGTCTCAAATACCTTGGAATTATTGTCCAAGACTTTTTGCAAATATGGAGAAATATATGATTCCGATGTGGAAACATCTAGCGAACATAATTGTGCAGTTACACCTCTTTGTTCCTTTTTTAGAAGTTTTGTCATACCATTAGAGCTGATTATCTTTCCCAGTTTCCCTGCAATACCCCTTAATTCAACTTCCTTTCCTTCCACATAAAATTTCATGAAAGGTTCTTGAAAATTAAAAGATATTTTACCCAAGGATTGTTGCCATTGGAATCCTAGTACAACATCAACACCTCCCCTTAGAATGGAAAGCATTGGGCTAGTCAATACATATTCTCCCATGGATAGCTTGATATTATGGTACCTTCCAGAGCAACTTATTATTCGTCCATTTGCAACCATCACTTGACACTCTGGTGCTGGATATAAGAACAAATTCAATTCTTTTGCTACCTTACAATGAAAAAAATTGTGGGTACTTCCTAAATCAATCAACACTATTACCTTTTTCTTCTTGATTTGTCCTTCTATCTAGATGGTTTGAGGAGTGGTAATTCCTGCCAATGCATTACAAGATATGGTCGGACTCATTTCTTCTTTATCTAGGCTTTGTTCCTGGAGTATATCCTCCTCTTTTGACCTTTCTTTCTCCTTTTCTTCTTCCTCTTCACAATCTATGTAAAATAATTTATTTTCAGTAAACTTATGAACTTTAGTGTATTTGCTATCACAACTGTAACAAATCCCTTTTGCTCTTTTTTCTTCCAATTTTTGTGGTGTCAACCTTATAGGTTGTGGAAGGCTAGGGTTGACAACACTTCCATCTTTATAGTTGTGAGTGGTATGCTTCCTGGTTGCCATAATTTTGTTTTCCATTTTTCTTGCTAACATGAATGCCTTCTCTAATGAATCAGGTTCCTAAAGGCGAACATCATGTTGGATATTGTCCTTTAAAGTCCCTATGAACACATCGATCCTATGCTCCTCTGTATTATTTTTTATGCTTATGTTCAATTTTTGGAACTCCTCAATGTGCTCCATTATTGAACCCTTTTGTTTGAGGCTTATCAATAGGCTAAAAAAAGTGTTGCTTTTTGTATCCTCATAATGTGCTGTCAATTCTTCTGTAAAAATTGCCCAAGTGATAATTTGTTTATGAGAGCAAAGCCATTGATACCATACAAACTGATTTGGTTACAAATATAAAGTTGCAATACGTACCTTTTGTGTGTTTTGCACATTATTGAGATCGAAAAATTGCTCCATGTGTAATATCCATGTTGCGGGATCCTTGCCATCAAACCTCCTCATATCAATTATTGGAATATGGTGGCTCTTCGATCCAACATTAGAGTCTATGAAATCATGATTAACATTTCTTTTTTTCTCATCACGAGTTTCCTTTACTACCCTTTCACCATTAGTAATCATTTCTTGTAGAAACTTTGTCAAATCTATCTTCAAATCTGTCTTCAAATCTTCCATGCCTGTCTTCAAATATTCCAAGCTTATCTTTAAACAATCCATCTTAGCTTCTACGCCTTTCTTCAAACCATTCATCTTAGCTTCTACATCTTTCTTTAACCCATCCATCTTAGATTCTGTTGCTTTTTGTGAAACTGACACTTGTTGCACTTGGTCTCGTAATTTTGATATATCATGTTGCATTTCTTCCTCTTCTTCATGAGTCATGTTAGAGCTTTTAGGTTGCCTACTAGGTGTTTTCATTTTCTTCCCTCGGGTCATCAATTACCGATAATAATGCTTTACTATGCCCTTTGAATTCCTTCAAACAAATTTTTCAAACCAAGGTTATGCAAAAATTTAAAAAAACTACACACCTTTTTTCACTTTGTAGGAGCTCGATATTGAATCTAATGTATCTCTGTAATTTCGAATCATCTAGTTCTGAAATTACAACCAGCGATATCCCTCTATGTCCTCCTTCTAATGCCACCAATCGGATCCAAATTGGATTCTCCACGGAAGAGTTATGCCAAATCTCCCATAGTGACCTGATTATAGACTAGTTTAGTAGAGTGAACTTGTATGACGTTCCACGAGTCATTGTTTCGACCTTTGGCTCTGAAAAATATATACTAGAAAGCTACAGTCTATCCTCTTTCTGTTCTTTCTTACGAAATTTCAATCCGATGCTTAGAGATAAAGTTATGACGCTTTTTCCCAGGTCACCTGTTTGGAATGTAATTCAGGAGTCTGCAAAAAGAACCACTTCCTCAGATCATATCTACACACATATAGAGCTAAAATCTCTGAAATTTGGACCCGAGATTCAACGCGATGTCTTCTCAAATGGGTTTTTCTTTTTAGCTCCTGAAAAATTGCAGAAAAAAGTTATAGTGAAAATTCCATGATGACCTGTTTGGAGCAGCAAAACCTTAGAATCCAAAGCTCTGATACCAAATGTTATGAAACCAGCTCAAGAAAAGATAGAAAAGATAGATCAACGCCTTAGAATTCAGCCTCTTTGAGGGGGAAACCTCCTTTACATTACATAAATGAACAATTCTTCGATGATACAAATGACAAAACCTCCTTTCTATATATAGGAGTCTAAGGAGTCACAGTATAACCCAGCCGACCTAACAATAATACTATAAAGCCACAAAAATAACAATAGAGGGTTTCTATGGGGCACAATAATAACAATAAGGGGGCAATAGGGGCACAAAAATATTAATAAGGTATACAACTACAATAGTAATGGGGTAATCACTAGTATTATAGGGATCTAACATGATGAATCTAGAATTTCAAAATAACCAAAAACCTCAATTCTATTGATATCATTGTTATAAAAAAATTCCAAATTTAATGAAATAGGTGTTCAATAATATAATGCCTCCACATATTCAATGCATGAATGATAGCTACCAACTCAAGATCGTCATTCACATAGTTTCGATGATGATCATTCAAATTTCTTGACTCATATCATACCACCTACCCTTCTTTCATCAAGACTCCACCAAGTCCTTCCTTGCAAGAATATGTACAAACCACAAACTCTTTATTAGGATTTGTAATCTTCAAGATATGATCATTTATAAGAAAATGCTTTACTTTCTCAAAAGTAGTTGCACACTCCTTAGTCCATTCAAAAGTCTTCACTTTTCTCTCCAAAGATGTGATAGGATAGTTAATATTTGAGAATTTCTTGATGAACTACCTGTAATAACCTGTTAATCCCATGAATGATCTGACCTAATCCACATTCCTAGCAGCTGGCCACTCCATGATAACTTTGATATTTTTTGGGTCTACTATTATCCCTTCCTTGGAAACAACATGTCCCAAGTAATGAAGTTCAATTTGAAAGAAACTACACATGTTGAGCTTGGCATATAACTGATTCTCTCTCAATAATCTTAATACTACTGCCAGGTTCTCTCAATTCTCTTCTTCATTCTTATAATATATCAATATATAATCAATAAATACTATCACAAACTTGTCCATATAAGGACACAATACGTTTTTCATCAAACAAATGAAAGTAGATGGAGCATTATTAATATCAAATCTAACTACCACAAACTCTGGAATGCCCATAGTTAGTATGGAATGTAGTCTTGTAAATCTCTTCTTATTTGATTTGCACCTAATGATATCATGACCTCATATAAATCTTTGAGAACACTATTGCACCCTTCAACTGGTCAAACAAATCATCAATCCTCAGTAACGGATACACATTCTTGAGTCACCTTGTTCAACTTCCTATAATCAATTCATGATGTAAGAGTACCATCCTTCTTCTTTACAAACAATATAGGTGCACCACAAGGAAATACACTTATCCTTACGTATCACTTATTAGGCACTTCCTTGATATACAAGTTAAATTAAACCAAATTTAGAGTGCTCATCCTGTAAGGTGCCTTTTATGTGGGTGCTACTCCTAAGATCAACTGAATAGAAAAATCCACCTCTATATGAGGAGGCAACTCTACAATCTTTGCAAGAAACACATCCCAAAATTGTTGCAAAACATGATATTTCATCAACACTCCTTGATCCTCAACATCCTTTCATTTTTCACTAGAATTATGAACTATAAAAAATACACATTCTACTTGCAACTACACCTTTCCTGCATAGTTGAAACCATTCTCACTGATGTAGGATTCTTCTTTCCCCATTATCATCCAGGAACTCAATAGCTTTGTCATAGAAGTCTACATTGGGCTTGTGACTGAAAAACTAATCCATGCCCAAAAGAATATTATATGAACCTAAGGGAAGAATATTTGGATGTGTTGATCTAGGCATACAACTAAGCTCAAACGCACAAGATCTCACCCAATGATGAACTCTTTTCTTGGTCCATGTAGCCAACTGCACCAAACAGGTTTCTACATGCACTTATTTATTCAATCAACACTTATCCACCACTTAAAAAATTATATAACTATAGTTAGATCTAGGATCAATCAAAATAGAAACAACTCAATCAAAATCTTACCTTCCATCTCAATAATGGATGATTGATAATCATCTTGCCTACTATCTATTGTTGCATAAATAAGAGGAATATTCCCCCCACCATCTCCAACTGTTTGGGTCTCTTTAGGACTGTAAATCTGAGGTTTTCCACCATGGCGCGATGGAAAATATCTCATGCGATGCTTTTCACTACAAGTCCAACAACACAAAGGCTTCCTGTCATCACCCTTATTCTTCTCCTCATATTGAAATCCATGTCTCTGTCAATTGCATTAAATTTATTATAAGGTGCCATATTTGCCTTACCACATGCATCCTGAGGTATTCCTTGATTCTTACCCAACCTTCCTTTAGTCTTGTCATTACCTTTCCAATGTTTCCTAGGATTAAACTTATAGTTACACTTCTCATAATAATGCTTCAACTTCTCAATTACTTCCTCCAATGACCAAGGTTGTCACATCACCTAGTTTTTTTGCCATGTGAATAAAATAACACCAAGGTCATAGGACATGTATTTGTTACAACAAACAAATCCATCTTACAGACAAGAGCGATCTCCCTATATCCTTGATAGAAACTAGAAACAAACAAATAATTGAACTAACTGTATCCATAAGTTGGACTTGTTTGAATTATAACTATTAAAGCTAATTTATGAGCCTCTTACCTATATCATGAAATTCTTGATGAAGATACCTTATTGCAACTCAATGTAGTTCCTCAATTCTTGATAACATCTGCAAGCATAAATAAGAAAACGACAAAAGAATATGCGATATAATAATCCAAACAAACTTAACCTCATGATCTAGGAGATTAGGAATTGAAATTTCCTTAATAAAAATTTTAAACAATTATAAACGATTTATCATTCCAATAAGATAATTCAATGAGGAAAATCATTCATTTGTATAAATTAAATATAAATAAGAGCCTTACAACCTTCTCCTTGATTTCGTGAGGTTCATCCTAAATGCCTTCAATCTGCTCCTTAGATGATAAGGTTTCTAGTATAAAACTAGTAGCATAAGTTTATCTTCTCTCAGTTATGACCTCCTTAATCCCTCTACCCTCTAGTCATTTTATAGGCCAAGAGAAAGAGGTTTCAGATCCAAAAGAGGAGGGTGAGATTCCCTAATTGAGAGATTAAGTTTCCTTGAGGAAAGGGAATAAGATGCATCATCTGAGCGTTATAGATCAAATACTCATCATCCATAAGATTTTAGTTGGGAAATATTCGACCGTTTATGTTTCAAATGTACTTTTTATTTTTACTTTATTTGATTCACCTACGTAATCGATAGTGGCAGATAGAGCATAGTTTTGTGTTGTTCTCAGATTTAATCCCAGTGAATGTAGAAGGATATCTAGGAAAATCAGCGCAGGTGATACTTGACAAGGTGTGACAACTATTTTTACCAAATTTCCCATCTTCTTCAAGATATTTTTTGTTGTTTGACTTCTAAGGGACCTCAAAATCAAACATGTTCACGGTTGGTAAAAAGACCCATAAGATGATCAAGTGTCATGATGACAAATTGATGTTTAACAGATTTGACCCTAAAGTGCAAATTCTGTGAAATAAGTTCTAAAGGATTGAAGCACTTTATCATACCAAGGATCGGATCAGAGACAATGGTTGGAAACCTACAGGGAAAATTCAAGGATTACAATGTAAATGTATATAAATAATCATCACTAAGGTACACATTCCCATACTTAGAGTAAAGCTAATTCAATGAATAAGTATAGAAAAACAAAAAATCATATAGATAGTAGACATAGTATGTGCGCAACGATCTATTATGAATTTTTCTACATAATCATGAATATAAAACTCTTCACAACCTAGGTTGATGAAACTAGATCCAAGGTCTTGATATTCATCTCCTTATCCATAGTATGAATCTAATCATGCCAGTGAATGTTTTGAACTCAAACATGGCAGAAACCACTTTATTACCATTCAATGGTGTGAACCATTAACAAGCGTGAGAGAAACCACCAATAATGACAATGCTCCTCGAGGTAGTTACAGTACAATCTAGGAAGTGTGAATAAGTGATCGGAAGTCAAAAGCTCATAGAATCATTCAATCAATGTCTGATTATGAGAACCTATCATCGAAGGGGAGAAGCCTACCATTAAGGCATGCAGGCCTCAAGGTACTTAAGGTTTCTAGATCAACTTACTAGATAATGAGCTAAAGTCAATAGGAAGTGACTTGTTGCAGGAAAGCCTATGACATGAAACATTTTAGTTTTTGAAAATAGTTTGCAAGGAATGACTCAAGGATTCCCAACATGATTTAAGTCTAAAATTCACAAAGGAGCTTGAATTGAGTTTGAGCTTCTCTTGAACACATAACGACATGACAATTGACTTGGCAACATTTTACTTAAGGATAATAACCAAAACCATGAAGACTATCCATAACGTTTGATTAACTTTAAGACAAATAGTTTGCCCAAACCGGACAAGAAATGTGATAGGGTGTTGTGTCCAAGAGCAACATTTTACCTTTATAATAAAATGTAAAATGGACACCTTTTCCTAATCCCCCCCCGACCATTACTAGTAATTACCCGTTTATTTTTTACAAGCTTGAGGAGGATGAGGTATGCTTGTACTGTAAGCTTGTCCTTCGGATGAGTCGGTAGAAGTATTTTTAATGAACCCTAAGAAAGAATGGTTCGGTCTCGTTATGCTTAATTATTCCTATACTATTTAGTTTTTACAAGTCTGATAAAGTAGTAACTCAATTTCGTTTTCTTTTAAGAGTTTTAAAAAGACACAAAAGGGAAACTCATTCAGTTGTTTTACGTAAATTTCAAGCCCGAGGTTTTCTAGTGTTAGGGAGTCACAAGAAATACATAATTAAACTTCATTAGGTACTTTTTCATAAGTTTAGTCCCTTGGGTCCTCAAAAGGATAGAATAATACAAGAGAGAACTCTATTCACCATGTTTCATCAATGTATACCTTTTTCATAAATAGTCCTGGCTCAGTCCGTAAAAGGGGTAAACTGATATTGAGTGGATGGTTGTTCATTTTCTTTTACAAGTTCGAAAAAAAAAAGTACTCAATAATCTTTGCATTTTAAAAGAGTCTTAAAAGGTCTTAAAAGAGGACGCCTATATTTCATTATTTGGACAGAGAACAAGACAAGATACTACAAATGGGTATCTACAATGTTTTGTGGGGGTGAACCACCCAAGGATGGAAGGATTGATATTCATACCATTAGACTCTTGCTCTTAAGGACCATTAATTTCATTGTTATCCAGTTGTATGGAAGCACTTCTCTTCATTTGGTCATATAGACACAAATGCAGACTGTTGTGGAATGATGGGAATCCACAATGTTGAATTGGTGCGAGGCAGTGGTTATAAACGTGAAGGGACAACCGGCTGGATGAAAGAATGGAAAATTGAAGAACTTCGGTTATGGTGCCATTCTTATTTATTTCACCTTAGAGAGGATTCCACTTCTTCATCAACAAAAGATCTTAGCAAATGAGGGATGTCCCAAGGATCCATGTATGCTGAGATGGGCGACACTTATGGCACGTCATGGAGGCGATGGATCGGTGAGGTATCCTCCTAAGTTTTTTGACTGGCTGGGCCAATAGATCATTTACATTGAGGAATTCCCATATGTAGGGATGAATTTCTGAGGTGACTCTGATATCCCACTTCCAGTTGGAGCTCAGTGGGGTGACATCGGTGAGAATTTTTCATTTCGACATCTTTTCAATTTTTAAATTTGTATGTACTTTTTGTCTTCAAAGGGTAATTATCCAAAATGCATGTGCAAATGTGGGCCTAAACCGACCAATAGGGCTGAGGAATTTTGATAAATGAGGAGAGGAGCCTATAGTAGTTATGGCAGCTAACCTAGATTCAGTCGACTTTGACAGAGATGGAATGAAACCTAGAGAGGTTAACATTGGATAGCCCAGAGACTGGGATGGATGACATCCCCCTCAGATATCAGAGACATGTGGTTGGGGTTCCAGGGCCACTTAGACGATTACTGCATCGAGTTACCCCTGCCATAGTTTGCTATCATGAGCATCATCATGCTTAATTGTTCTAGTTTCTAGGACCAAATTTTGTGTTTTGGTGCCAGAATATTCAAAAAATAAAGGCCACGAGGCCTGATGTCCTCGAATGACATATTCTTGTAGACACGGTATTATACAATTTCTATTCTAAAAAATACTACTTTTACTTTTCGTTTATCTTGCTCAATATGTGGATGAATATTGTTTTAAGTTAGAACTGTCACAAATGTGTATTTAACACATGGTTAGTTAATGCATATGTAAATGTGTTTAAAGTTCTCAGAATGTGTTGGTATTCAAGATAATCAAATTGTCTTTCCAAGAGACGGACCTGTAAAAACATTCTTAGCATTCTTAGCATTGGAAGACTTCTTAATGTATAAACATTATTTAAATGTAATACTACAAGCTGTGAATATAACCTAACAATCAAATGCCAAATACCAAATGTGATGGCATCATATAATAACTCAATTAATGCACTATATTCTGTTATATTGTTTGTTGTTTGACCGAGGCATATTCCATGAATAGAGACTACCTCATCACTTGGTGAATAGATAATCCATGCAACACAAGATATATTCTGAGTACTATGACTAGCGCCATTAGCAAATCCAATGTAAGTTTGAGGGAACACCAACATCTGCAAATCAAATTAAAAACAAGATAAGCAGGAGAAGTAGTAGGAAATACAAAAAAATTTAACTATCGCATACACCTAAAAACAGTAAGTAATGTACAAATCTCTA
The DNA here is from genome assembly GCA_031772625.1 of Pinus tabuliformis. Lineage (NCBI taxonomy): Eukaryota > Viridiplantae > Streptophyta > Pinopsida > Pinales > Pinaceae > Pinus > Pinus tabuliformis. Next base: position 1,339,704,339 of record CM062820.1, read on the forward strand.
TGAATTTTTTTAACATAATATTCCTTTAGGTAGAGACCATTTCTAGGATTTCCTAAAGGAATACCATCATAGTCAACCAACTCATAGGCTCCTTTAGCTAATACACATTTTATGATGTAAGGACCATGTCACATGGGCTTGAATTTTCTTGCACCTAACTTGTCATGAGCTTGATCATAAACCAAGACTAGGTCCTTCTATATATGAATTTCGGGATTCAAGTTTTAATAAAATTGAGCTTTGAATCATTTTTTATGATCTTCACTAGCCAGTGCGACATCATGGCACGTTTCATCTAAACGTGTTAAGCATGGAAAATTTTAGGGGCTAATGTTCGCCCAGTGGGCTAATTTTCCACGATTTTTCCACAAAAAAGATTCGCCAATTTCCAATTTTATAAAAGACGATTCGCCCAAATTTTAGAATATAAAATTATTTTACCTTAAAAATCGCCAACATTATATAGAGACTATATACAAAATAATTATAAATTTGAATAATTTTACAAATATATCAATAAACATTTATAATTTGCATATTAGGGATTAGTGAGATTCGCCAATGTTTTAAACTTCAAGAAAATTTTCCATCCTTAAAATTTTCCTTGGTGTTAAGTGCACAAAAATTTCTTCATCTGCATAGGTAGCGGGTAGAAATTCGATGGCTAGTTTCAGAGATGGGATTTAACATTCAACGGGAAATACTCTTCCAAACCATAAGCAAGATGGAAAGGAGTAAAACCCATTGATTTTTTTGCAGTAGTATGATCAGCCCACAATGCTGAGAAAATCATAGAATGATTTTTTCCTTTATGAATATCTTATTTGTTAAAACCTTATTGATAGATTCAACTTGATCATTAGCTTATGGATGATAAGGAGTAGAGATTTCATGGTGTAAGACAAGATGTAATGATAGTTCAGTCATCATAAAGTTATGAAAATGGCTACCATGATCCGTAACAATAGCTTATGGGACAACAAACCGAGAAATCACATGATTGAAAATGAAAATTGTTGTAGCTTCATCGTTGTCTTTATATGTAGGCATCACCTCAGCCCATTTCGTAAAGTAATAGACTGAACGGATAATATACCAATGCCCTACGACCAAGTGAGGGTTACAGGGGATGAACTATATGCCCCATTTGGAAAAAGGACCAACAATAATGATAAGGTGAAGAGGAGTTGGAGGTGCTCACATTTGCGATTATAGACTTGGTAATTATGGCATTTTTGGACTGCAATAATGCAATATTTGAACATGGAAGGTCAAAAATAATTGGCACATAATATATTTTGCACAGTAGAATACCTCGATGTATGACCACCACGTGCTCTAGAATGGAAATCATTTAATGATTTTTTGACCTCTTGGAGAGACAAATAACGCTGAAAGATAGAATCGGTACCACAATGGTAAAGAGTGTCACCAACAATATTATATTGTTGTGATTGGTATCAGTTTTGATGATGATCGGGTCTAGATAACTCAAACCTAAAAGTTTGGGTTTGAAGATATATAATCATATCTCCATACCATGTATCTGACGTACTAATAAGAAAGAGAGATTCATTAGAAAAGGAATCTTTTTCTACAATTTCTGTATTAGTATCGGGAAAGTCACATAATAATCGAGAAAAACCAAAGATTTCTTTGAATTAGATCTTTTGAATTCTAAATCAAATTATTGCAATATAACTATCCATTTGGAGTATTTTCCCCCTAACAACTTCTTGGTAAGAATGTACATCATAGGGTTTCAATTTGAAATGATAGTTATTTTTCGCAAAAGTATATAGTGAGGAAATCATTAAAAAAATGCCAAAGATAGCATCTCCACATGTGTGTATTTAATCTCATTTTTAGTGAGATTTTTACTTAAACAATAAATCACATGTTCACTGCTAGAGTCATCTTCTTGGACTAACACCATGCCAATAGTGTCATTAGACGCAGCTAGGTATAAAAGGTAATCTCGATGGTAATCGGGTGGATGATCAGTTTTATATAACTCAGGACTAAAAGTTTGGTTTTGAAGATATATAATATCTCCATAACATGTATCTAACATACTAATAAGAAAGAGAGATTAATTAGAAAAGGAATCTTTTGCTACATTTTCTGTATTGGTATGGGGAAAGTCACACAATAAATCGGTGAAAACCAAAGGTTTCTTTGAATTAGATATTTAAAATTCTAAATCAAATTCTTGCAATATAACTATCCATTTGGAGTATTTTCCCCCTAGAAACTACTTGGTAAGAATGTACATCATAGGGTTGGAATTCTAAATGACAGTTATTTTTTGTAAAACTATATAGTGATGAAATCGTTGAAAGACTAGAAAAACTTCCAAAGCTATCTTCTCCACATATGTGTATTTAATCTCAGTTTTAGTGATATTTCTACTTAAATAATAAATCACTTGTTCACCGCTATAGTCATCTTCTTGGACTAACACCATGCCAATAATGTCATCAGACACAACTAGGTATAGAAGGTAATCTTGATGATAATCAGGTGGATGCAATAATGATGCATTAGTCAATGCTTGTTTTAATGCATCAAAATATTTTTCAGGAAGTTCATCCTAGAAAAGTGGAATGCCTTTTTCAATAGTCGAGTAAAACCCTGGGTTAGTTCAGCATAATTATGGATGAATCTACACAAAAGGTTTTCTCTCCCTTGAAAATTCTGGAGTTTTTGAATACTAAAAGGAGAAGACAAATTCAAAATTTCCTCTACCTTAAGGGGGTCAACATGAATGCCTTGTTTTGAAACTATGAATCCTATAATTTGACCTGATTGCACACAAAAAACACATTTGTGTAGATTCAAATGAATATTGTAATGCCTGCACCTAATGAAAATTAATTTTAAGTGCAATGGGTGATCTTGCCCTTTCATTGAATGAGTTGGTTGGTCATCTAAATGGGGCTGACCAGTATGCTTGATATCATGAAATGCATAATACGTTGCTCGCCGAAAAGTTGTGCCAACATTTTTCAGACCAAATGGGAGTTTGCGATAAGCAAAAGTTCCCCATGGGCAAATGAAAGGGGTTTTATACTAATCGGTAGGGAGTATGTTTATCTGATTGTAGCTAGAAAATCCATCCATAAAAGAGAAACTTTCATTCCCAGTGTAGTCATCAACAATTTGGTTGATATATAGAGCTGGATAATTGACATTAGGACAACATTTATTAAAATATCTGTAATCAACACATACTTGAATAGTTCATCATTTCTTATTAATAGGTGCAATGATTGATATCCAATCAGTTAAAGGAATAGGGTAAATGAATCCTACATTCAATACTTTTTCAACCTCAATTTTGATAGAGGAAAGTTTTCATGGATGTATTGGATGTAATCGTTGTCTCATAGGCTTAGCATCCAGATAAGTTTTTATCTCATGTACAACTATACTAGGGTCAATTCCTGGCATTTATTGATAAGACAAGGCAAAAGTGTCGCGAAATTCCTGAAATAGGGATTTATAAGTCTGAATTTCTTCTAAAGAACAAGAATATCCTATATGAATATTTTTAGTTATCCCTAGTTTCACCTAAATTTTTATGGGTTTTGTTGCTGATATGTCTCCCAAATTCTTTCCATAATCAAAAGAAAGGGTATATATTGAACATTGAGGATCACTAATAATCTCAGATGAAAACATATATGAGAAATTATTCTCAATTTTTTCAAAATATTGTAAGAAAGATGAACAATGATGAGAATCATCCCATGGAATTTCATCCAAAGTCATAACTTCCATAATCCCTTCACGAGTTAAAAAACCTTTGCCAAAATCATCAGGCATAGAAATTGCTTCCAAGTGTGACAAACGAGAATATTCATTGATAATCATATCCATTCATTTGTTTTTAGATGTTGATAGGTTGGAAAAAGACAAAATTTCATCATAAGCCAACTCAAAAGGACTAAGAGGTATCTGACTACTGTATAAGAGTATTTCTAATTCTAAAGGTACTTTCCACGAATCTTCTGATTCAAAAGTACTTGATGTAATCATATTAATTTGAGCAACAATATGAGGGAAATTGGGTGGAGGGAACGTTAAAGTTCCCATAAAAAGTGATTCTTTGAGAAGAATAGGACCAACTTCTTCATATAGAGTAGTCGATTTTCCAACAAAAGGCACACTACCACTAGAATTAGGGTCTACAGTATAATAGGACAATTGGTCTACCTTCACAATTCTTCCTTTGTGAAGAAACATGATCATAGTAGAATATGATGAGACTATTGCCGACATGGCATAAGTCTATCTCCGACCAAGTAAAAGGTTGTAGTTAAGTTGAGCATCAACAACCTCAACTTCAATTGTAGCTTTCTTACCCTCTCATTCTATTGGTAAATCATTTAGAACACCAAAAGGATGAAAAAATATTCCATCAAATGCCTTCAAAGTTGTGGGAGATTGATTGACTTTTGGAGAGCCTAAACCTTTCCAACAAGCAATGGACATAATACATATCGATGCTCCTTTGTAAATTGCTATTCTAAGAATTCATCGAGTTTTGACATGGACTGGTATCTTAAAAGCCAATTGATATAGGATATGTGGGACATGATTCTCGAGATAAAAAATAATTAAATTGGAGTCCTAAGGATCTACTGCTCCAATAGATGATAATAATAATTTCCTTTGTTCTGGACAAGTCTACAACACTTCAAGAGCTAACATTTCCAAAGGGGAGATAACCAAATCTTTGATAATGTTGTGATTTAGAGAAGCCCTGGCATGAAGGTTAAGGAATCACTTTCTAAGAACAACCTTAAGAGGTGATCAAATTATCATATCAGGGTTTGGTTTTTCAATGTGTAACATTTCAAAAGAATGAGGAGTAGATATGGAAGTTTGACTAGGTGAATTAGAATCATCTCAATATTAAATAGGAATCTTTGATTTATACTATTTAGATCTCATTGCTACCTTAACTTTCAAAGACATCATCATGATATCTGTTGATGTGGAGGAGGAATATTGGTTATGAGAACCCATTTTACTCTCTTGAGGAGGGAAAGGATTCTTCAAAACTATGAGAGTGGGTAAAATTTTTATAAATTTAGAAACCTCGGCGCGATGAGGCTAGTCCTTAGTGTAATGATATTCATCACAAATTGAAAAAGGATATCGAGGTTTCTTCTTTTCATCAAACGGTTCATTCTTTCTTGATTTCTCCTTAGAAGGAGTGTCTTGTTTAGCTTTTCCTTTTCCATTTTTCTTCCCTCTGGATTTCCTACTTTTTCTAGTAGATGATTCTATCATGTTTATTTCAAAAGTAATTTTTTGAGAAGGATCTTGTTCAAGTGAATTAGGTAAAATCCAAAATATGAGTTTTCTTAGATTCTTTCTCTTTATTCTTACATTTTTGGCCAACATAACCAATCATACCATTAATGACATGTGATGTTGTAAGGGATGGATTAGTTTCACGAGGATGGGGTAAATCTGGGATCTTTTCATACAAAGTACCAGACTAAGTATAAAAAAGATCTAGGTATTGAGCACAAGAAATAACTTTCTCCTTAATTACTATGCCACCTTGGGCAACATTTTCAGTAATCACTGGCAAATAAGATTTTATGAACTGTTTGGCAAGAATCTGGTCTCGAATATAAAATTTAACAAAACGATGTCTTCGTCTCCATTTGTGAATGTGATCTGGGATATGGGTTGATGTTGATTGTTTTAAAGAGGTTAAAAGTTCAGTTCCATTATTGTATCTAATGGGTAACTGAAATTGTATCAAAAAGGTAGTAGCAAGGGTATTGAATGTATTGAAGGAAGATCATGGCAATTATACATACTATTTGGCTGTCGAACTGATTAAGGTTTGTTGAAAAAGTCGTAATATAATATAATCATCAGTTAATGAATTTGACGTGCACCAAAGATGATAAGTCATAACAAGATTTGACAGGTCTTCTCCCAATTTAGCTTAAAACTGAGGAATGTCACAGGGCGACTTTGTAGGAATAACAGCCAATACGGTAGGTAGTAAATAAGATCATTGGTTATTCCTGATAGGTCAGGTAAATCCAAAGTTATAATAAATGGTAACTAAGGGTTAGGATCCTCTTAGACGTATTGATAACCCTGAGGGGAAAGTCTTGTACCTAGAGGAGGATCTCTTGGAATAGCCTAAGCAATTTGAATTTTCATACATCTTGGATATCCAGGATGAGCCATACATAATTGTGGTTGAATAAGCACTTGAAAAGTATGACTAGGGTACGGTGATTCTGGAAAAGAAGGACCTTGGCCCATTTGACCTTGGAGGAACTATCTCTGAAAGAGTTGACTCTGCAATGGTTGATGTTGGAGAAACTGGGTTTGAAAAGGTTGGCCTTGAACAAACTGACTCTGGGGTTGGCCTCGCACATTTTTCCCTTGAAACGACATTTGAATGTATGACATACTAGGCTATATGATAGGTATTTAGGGAATAAATTGAATGGTAGAAGCATATTGATAAGTAGATAACTAAGGCATGGCCTAACTAGTTGATTGTGTCATTACTTGGGAAGTAAAGGGAACAATTACCTGTGATACTCCTGGGATGGGAGTTTGCTGTTAAATCGTGATTGGATTTTATACACACATAAGAAAAATAGATTGAATCAGATTTTGAGGAGCACCTTGAAAATATTGCTGTGATTGTTATTGAACAGGTGTGGATGGACCAATCTAAAAACGTTTTTAGACTGGAATAGGAATTCCTTGAACATGAATTTGATGGATAGGCTATCCAATGGGTTAAATAGGTTAATACATAGGCACTTGAGGGGCAACTAGAATTGATTGTTGATTAAACGAAGGATTCCAAATTGTATTCTCCCTAGGGTAAGGTGTTGCCATGGCGGGTTGAGGCATATCAGGTTGACCAAAACTGATACAAGGAATCTGACCATAATTGTGATACTTTTTGGAATGATGTTGCCCTCCACCTATAGGATAATTTCCAACTAAAGGTTTCCCTCATGGAGGAGGATATGAAGGTTTCCCCCCAGGTAGGTAAAAATCACCTGTTGTGTTTGTTTGAGGATTACCTATGTTACCGGAAATCATATTAATATATCAATCATATGTCAAATCAGGAAGCATAGGATCAACTACCCTAGTTGACATATTTAAAGGTTGATTTGAGGGAGAATCTCCTAAATATGTCCCAGAAAGAGATTGATATCCAAGAGGCATTGATGGTCCACCATATAAAGTTGACTTTGCGGAAGCAGAAAACATAGATATGTCTAACGACATACTTCCATAATCCATTTTAGACTAGTAAAAACTTGGTATGGTGGAGTAAGGAATCGCGTATCATGGAACAAATTGTCCTAAAAAGTTCAACGGTGTGAAATACCAAGCGTTAGGGTAAAGAGACATAAATATAAGATCTAAAATATTTGTTGATTCACTGGTAGAAACTGGTGTGTGAGGTCATTGTTCTTCTTCATCCAAGGAAAGTTCTTCGATGATAATCTAACGAGGACGAATACTATCAATGATAACCATTTTTACATGCAGTGAATGTGGAGGAATCATAGTAGGGAATATAGAAACTGGAGGTGATTCAGGCTAAAAAATGTCAGACTCAAGTTCTTCGATATATGGTTCAGTTAATTGTGAATCTAAAACCTCTCTACTATCTATTTATGTTTGAATAAATTCAATAATTATTAAATTAGTTTCTTCTCAGTGTGATTCAAATTTTTTACATTGATCAATTTCAGGTCCTGTCACTTTAGATTTTAAAATGGTTGATGTTTTGGTTGATTATTGTTACGTCAAACACAATAATAATATAATTTTCAGGTTCTGTTGTAGTCTTGGACCCTAATTATTTATACTTTTCATCTTTGATCTTTTCTAACTAACTCAGTGTATACTCAAGGGGTTGCTCAAGCATCCTATGTGATTGTCTCGATAATTTAGCAACAATGAAAAAAATTCAACTAATGATTCACATAGTATCTAAATTACACCTAAAGTATCGAAAAAGTAAAAACAACATAGAAAGTAATACATGCTAAAAATCTAGGAGTTCAAACCATACGAATTGACTCCTTAATGAGATCAATAAATATTAGTTGTTGATGAAATCTAACATCATAGTGATCAAGGTGAAAAGATTTATGGAAATGAGCATTTAGAAGTAGTTACCCTGATAACTTGCTTAATGAGACATTTTGGTGCAAGTAACTTTGGTTATACTATCTCAAGCAAAGATTACCCTCCAAAAAGTCCAAGTGAGTTTAGTCAACGTCTGTTCTAGGTACAACAGGACGTTACCTCTGCCATCACCTTAGCTAGAGCACTAGGATTATTGTCACTAAGTTTACCAAATACAATAATATTACCTAGGGGCATAGTCATACATCATACGTACAAGAAAGGGCATAGTAACAACATGAATCCCCTTGAAGGATCCCCTACATGATCAATTGGACGTTTACTTTCAAGTGACCCCAAGTACCTTTTTGTACCATTGTAGTACGTGAAAATAACTATATCTTGGATAATGAAGTGGGTACGATCATTTCACAAGATTCGACATGATATTGTGGTGGACTGATGTATAATAAGAGCTTCCCAGAGAAAAACTAAAATAAATGGATTTTTTCTCCCTAGCTCAAGATTATATTGTATATCTATAGCTTTGGAAAGTTTACTCACTTTCCTATTCCAAAACCCTACACTTAAGCTACTATAGGTGCAAAGAGCCCTAAGAAATGTAAAATTCTAGATGAATTTTAATTAACCTTGTATTATTGAGATGTTCTTTACTCAATAGGCGATGGAGGTGAAACTCATGATATTATGACATGACTAAAAAATCTTAATGCACTCAAATATGAAATTTGAAATTTCCAAATTCGATGAAATCCTATGTAGAGGAAGGAAAGATTTTCTTTGATTTTTCCCAAATGAAATACAAAACTCACAACTTTTCCAACTTTTCATAAAGCGACCAATTTCATCTGAATGAAATTAAAATGTAGAAGTAAGCTAAGTTCGACATTTACTTAAAGAGCAAATAAACTCAAAAATACTCTTTATCATTTATCACTCCAAACTTTCAAGCACACAAAAATCAATTAAGAGAGTTTGTAGAAAAATACATTTTCCTGATGAATTATTTAATTTAATGATATCAGCAATGTAATTGTGAGATATTTTCAAAATTGCAAAGCAATAATTCGCCGTTCATCAAAGAAATGACAACAATTCCTTCACAAAAATACTGAATCTCAAGAAACCCTAATTTACAATTCAATATGGAATTGATCACAAATAAGAAAGGTTAAAAGGTAAATTGGTGCATTTGATAGAATAAGATAGAGATATCACAAGTTCAAGGATAACCTTTCCAGTTTTGATCAATCAACAAACCAACCGGACAAAATGCAACCAATTTCTACAGAAAGACCTAATTCTAAACAAACCTTAACAAAGCATTCAAATTATTTTAGAAGAGACATAAGATGGTCCAAATAAAGATAATGACACTTCCAAAAAATTAAATTCAGGTTTGAGTTGAAATAAAAGCTAAATTTTCAAAAATTTCCAAGGCTTTTGTAGGCCAGCAATACAAAAAAGAGTGCATGGGCCTGGTTGCTAATGCAAAACAAGTGAAAATCTCTTCTCTGTTAGCAAACAAAAACAACACATATCTTATAAACTCAAGAAAAAATAAAAAATAAAAAATCGAGAAATCAACCACATAGATCTAAAAGGTCATCAGTTCATAAAGACTTAAGTCGAGATAAAAAAGAAAGATCAGTAAACAAAACTAAGGAAAAGGAAGAAAATAGAAACATTCACCAACAGAGTCACCAATTTGTTACAACGGACAAATCCCTCTTGTGGACAAGAGAGATCTCCTTAGATCCTTGAATAAACTAGAAACAAATAGACAATTGAACTAACTATTTCCATAATTTGGACTTGTTTTAATTATAAGTATTAAAGCTAATGGATGAGCCTCTTACCTATTAAAGCAAGCTAATGGACAAGGGAGATTGCTTGATAAGATATACAACCATAAACAAGGAAAGAATCAAAAGCATATGCAATATTATAATCCAAACAAATTTAACCTAACGATCAAGGAAATTAGGAATTGAATTTGCCTTAACAAACACTTTAAACAGTTATAAACCACTCTTCATTCCAATAAGACTATTCAGTGAAGAAAATCGTTCATTTGTATTAATGAAAGATAGAGATGAGTATTACGACCTTCACCTTGATGTCATGATTTTCCTACGAAATTCCTTCAATCTCCTCCTTAGATGATAAGCTTTCCAATCTCAAACTAGCAGAATAAGTTTATCTTCTCTTAGTTTTTACCTCCCTAATCCTCTACCCTCTAGTCATTTTATAGGCCAAGAGGAAGGAGTTTCAGATCCAAAAGAGGAGGGTGAGATCCCTTAATTAATGGTTTAGGTTTCCTTGACGAAAGGGATTAAGATTCATATTTGAGGGTTATATCTCGAATAATCATCACCCATAATCTTTAAGTTGTGAAATATTCGACCAATTATGTTTCTAGAATGTAGTTTTTATTTTTACTTTCTTTGATCCACATGCATGGTTGATAGTGGCAGACATAGTGCAGTTTTGCATTGTTCGTAGAGTTAATCCCAGTGAATGTGTGGGAATATATAGGAGAATTAACACAGGTGATACTTGACAAGGTGTGACAGCTATATTTCCCAAATTTCCCATATTCTTCAAGATATTCTCGGTCTTTTGACTTCTAAGGGAGTTCAATCAAACACGTTCATAGATGGTAAAAAGACCCATAACTTGATCAAGTTTCATGGTGACAAATTGATGTGTAACAATACCCCATGTTGAATGTTGTGAAAAACATAGTGACAATTATCACTTATGATTAATTAAGGGCTATGGAAATGGGGAAAATTGGAAATAATTGGTATTTATTTATGGAGATAAAGGAAAATAGGAGAAAAGGGAGGTGAAGGGAAACACATTTGCATGCAAGATAAATTAGAGGACAGAAGAACAAAAATGAATAAAATTGAGGCCTCAATGATGAAAAGGCTTCCGAGGATCAATTCACATCATTTTGTTCGTTTAGTTTTGGAGCTCTCATTTAATTCTCTCATTCTATCATACTCTTGCACACTTAGAAAAATATTGGAGCATTCTTCGAGCACTTGCACATTCACTTGGATTAGAGAAAGAAAGCAAATGAAAGTAGGGAATGACAAGGGAATAGTTGGATAAGTGGCTACAGCTAGATTACTTTGTAGGTAATAGATTGGATGTGTTATTTCCTTCCTAATTTTTGGATGCATGGTATATGCATGATATTCTCTTGTTATGTGTTGTCATCGGCATGGAGATTTTCTTGGATTCATAGTGGTTTTATCCTTGCCTTTCCATTTCCTGGAAAACCATGGTGTTGTGGCTTTTACACTTGTTATTTTTTTTTTTTGGTTCTCATGTTCCCTATGGTTATCGGTTGGAAAAAATGCTCTGGAATCCCAAGAACAACCTGCATTGAGTTACTTGGTACTAGATCCATTGGTTGGGACAAATAATTTAGAACCATTGGTTGGTTGAGTTACTAGTCCATAGAGTCATGGTTGGAACAAACGATCTGGAGCCCTAGAAGGCTATGAGTTGATTTATTAGTTACTAGAGCGCTGGAAAATTTGGGTAAAGACCGGTCTATTTGATGGTAGTGATTATTGGATGATAGAGGTGGAGTCACTAAGTTTAAGGATTGAGATGGTTTGGCCTTTGGAAGCCCTGGTTGTTTTTTTTTTGGTTTATTGCATGAGATTGAACATTCATTCTTGAAATATGGTGTGGGCGGATTGGATGAAAGGGAGATTTGGTTCAACAAAATCTATGATTGGGTGGTGTGTGCAAGTCACTAACATGTTTGACATTTTTATATGTTAATAAGAGTTATTTTCCTATTGTGATCTACAAGAACTTGTATTGTTTATCATGTCGACATTATGACTCATTTTCCATGGCTTCTATGTTGGTTATATGTTGGCTATATGATGTATGTTATCTTGGCATTCTTAAAAATAGTGACAAGAAATCGTGATTTAATTTGTTCTTGAATTAAAATAGGAATTAAATCAAAATTTTATTCTCATAGCAACCTAAAATGGCTAACTATGTTAATTTGACCTATTTGGCTTAGCAAATTCGAGGTGGAAGTCTATCTAGAGTGATCACTAAATTTTAGGAGCCTAGGTTGAGTTATTTTGAGTTGTAATTAATTAACTCAACCTAACATAGTTATAGTCAGTTAAAGTAGTTCTAACTATTGGAGGAACTAGTAGGAGGTGTAGTAGTGGAGATGAACATGAGTGCATCCTCAGTGCCACACTAGTTAACTAAAGATCCAGGTATAAATAACTCATGTATTTCAGTTCAGAGAAAGGCCCATTTGAGATTAGAGTTCAGGGACAATGTACTATCAGATGTATAATTTTCCGAGTTTTATAGATGGGTCATGCAATTAGTTCAGGGCCTATGGATGGATTGTGCATCATGGGTGTAGAATTTCCCAATTAAATATGGACTAATTGTCTCAGTAGTTGCAAAAGGAATTAGGGGCTTGGCAACCAACAAATTTGGCCAAGTTTTGGCTTTAACTGGTTTGTGAAGGAGAGAGATAGATTGTACTTGTGCTGGAATTGTTCGAGTTGAATAAGTATTTTATTTTCTTCTTAGATATTTTAATTAATGAAATATATTTAGTCACAATTTTGAGTAGTTGGTTTCCCCGGAAAAATATTGTGTTATGTGCAATTGAAATTCTTCCTTTTCTGCTTATTTTTTCATCGATCAATTTTGGTTTCCGCTGAAGAGTAGAGTAGATTTTTGTATTATGTTTTAGCATATCACATAAGTTGTTGAAACTACAGTGAAAATGTACTTGCTATCAGAGTTAAAGACAATATATAAGAGGAGAATTCGAGTTTGTTGTGCAGGTGAAATCAAATTTGTAAGTTCATACTTCAGAGTCAACAATATGTCATTCTACGGTTTGAGACTTGAGTATGCCCTAAGGGAAACTCAAATTACATCACTTGGAAGGAAGGCATGGAGGCAGTGTTGGAAGACAATGGCCTCAAGTAATTCATAGATCATGATATTCTAAAGCCTCTCACATCTGATGCTAAATATATGGCTGAATGGAAAAAGTGTGTGGAAAAAGTGAGAAGGATTATCCTCGAAGGAGTTCGAGATCACATTGTCTCAAATGTCCATGGAAAGGACACTCCATTTACAATGTGGAAAGCATTGATGGACATGTTTCAAAATAGAAATGACCATAGGAAGTTGGCATTGAAGGAAAAATTGAGAGAGATGAATATGGAGAAGGTCAACTCAATTCTAAATTACTTGACCAAGTTCAGTCAATGTCGAGATGAGCTTGGAAGTGTCAGAATTACTGTTGTCGAAGAAGATCTAGTGAGCCTAGAACTTCTACGACTTCCGAAGAGTGGACACAGTTACCAAGACTCTGTTAATGGATCTGATCAAAGGATGATGATGAGGAGAATTTTGCCTTAGAGGGTAAGGCAAAGAAAGGGAATGGTAAGTTATCCCACTCCAAATCAGATTCTTGTAAGGGAAAAAATAAGAAGGACATGTCAAAATTCAAGTTCTTTCATTATCACAAGCTGGGACATTTTACCACAAAGTGTCCACTCAAGAAGGTAGCTATGAAGCCTGTAGGAGGAGTGCCAAGTGAGATTATTATTTGAACTAGACTTTACCCTCATCACTTTTATGGTGCCATTGATGATGGCTAGTGTGTGGTACCTGGACAATGGAGCTTCTTTCCACATGACCAGTAACAAAGAGCTCTTTAGTAACTTGGAGGAGAAGAATCTCTATATTCATATCGAGATGGGTGATTATGGGATGTATATCGCTATTAGGATCAGTACAGTTACCTTTCAGAGGGAGTCAAGTTCTCCCCTCACTTTGTGTGATCTTATGTATGTTCTTGGTTTGAAGATGAACTTGGTATTTGTTGCCACGTTGGAGGATATAGGCTATGATGTGATATTTAGTAATTGAAAGGTGTGCCTTCATCACGTAATATGATAGGTGAAGAGTATAGGGGTTCAACTGAAGAATATCTACAAGTTGGAGGTCGATAATTGTGCCGGCTTAAGCATGAAAGTAGAGAAGGTGCAAAGCCGAGACATTGGTGAGTTGTGGCATAGGAGGTTGGGTCACTTGCCATGGAACTTTGAAGATTATTTAGCAAATTTCTAGTGGTCTTCCCAAGGGTACACTAGAGAAGGTAGAAACATGCAAAGGGTGTACATTGGGAAAGTACGCAAAAGCTTCCTTTCAAGAGAGTCAAGCATAGGCGATCCTTGATCAAGTTCACTCAGATGTGTGTGGACCGTTCTCGACAAAGTCCATGGCTAAGAACAAGTGTTATTTTATATTTGTTGATGATTTTTCTCGTAAGTGTTGGATCTTATTCAGGTAGAACAAAGGTCATCTTGATGTAAATTTTGTGAATTTAAAGCACTAATTGAGAAACAGACTGGTAGGAAAGTTAAATATCTGAGGAGTGATAATAATGGAGAGTATGTGTCGAATGAGTTCAAAAATATCTGTGCAACATAAGGCATTCGATGGGAGTCGATAGCACCTCATAAACCACAATAGAATGGGGTGGCAAAAAGGAAGAACAACATCATTGTAGGAGCAGCACGAGTGATGTTGCATGATGAGTGCCTACAACTACACTTATGGTCTGAAGCATGCAATACAATTTTTTATTTGTAGAAAAGAAGCCCTCATCAAATTTTTGGGATGAGTAAACCGGAAGAGGAATTTATATGGAAGGAATTAGATGTGGGACACTTCAAGATTCTTAGCTCATTAATCTATTTCCATGTAACCAAAGATGCACGGAAAATATTAAGCCACCAACTGAGTTGGGCATATTTGTGGGGTACACTGATACACTTCACAACTATAGGGTGTAATTGTAGACCAACAAGATGACAGTGGTTCGCAGAGATGTAAAATTTGATGAAGAGAAGGCCACGAAATATTCCCATGAGAGGGAGCTTCAACTACATATGGTTGAGGAGAATTTACCTCCTAAGGAGTAACCTCAGTATGATGTGTAGAAGCCACATGCAAAGAAGCAAGGAGTGCAGATACCCACTCATGTAGAGTCTTCCAGATATAGGAGAAAGTGCACCAGAGAGGTTTATAGGTTATTACATGATGCTAGAGAGAATGTGGGAACACTCACATCACAACACATGTAGAGGAGATCATTAGAGAGGTACACTCCCTACATGCCTCTGATGAGCGGATGTGTAGAGACTGAGCCATCCTCTTTTGAGGAAGTGGTGTAACAACCCATTTAGGTTGATGCCACGGTTCAAGAGTATGACTCCATATTCAGGAAAACAGTTTGGGATGTGGTCCTAAGACCAATAGATAAGTCAGTGGTGAGCTCTAGATGGCTTTATAAGGTAAAGCAAGCAGTAGATGGTAGTGTGGAGACAGACAACGCCACTTTTGCTGGCAGAGGTTTTTCACAAGTGGAGGGGATTGATTATGATGAGACTTTTGCTCTTGTTGCAAGGTACTAATCAATCAGATCCATTATAGTACTTTCAGCATAGATGGGATGGAAGATACATCAGATGACTGTAAGGACAACATTCCTCAAGGACATGATTAAGGAAGAGGTGTATATTGAATAGCCTAATGAATTTGAGACCTTCAACATAGATTCCTATGTGTGCCAACTAAAGTGAGCATTGTATGGTTTGGACCAACGACCGCATGATTGGTACACTCGGAACGATGGCTATTTCACCATATTGGGCTTCACAAAAGGTAAAGCAGATGCGAACCATTACCATATTGTGGTTGAAGGTAAATTGTTGATTATTGTTTTATATGTTGAAGATTTCATTTTGACAGGTGATGATAAGTTGATCAAGTCTTGCAAAGTGGATCTTGCAAGAGATTTTAAAATGAAGGACTTGGGGCTCATGCAATAATTTTTGGGTATGTATGTATCACAAGGTGATGAGAAAATTTTTGTCTCTCAAGATAAGTATGTGAATGAGATACTCAAAAGTTTCGACATGGAGAGTAGTAAACCCAAGGAGACTCCTCTAGCTGGTAACTAGAGAAAGGAGGATGCTACTTCTGATGAAGAAGTGGAAGCTACTATTTAAAACTATCTTATGGGTTGAATCATATATTTGGTGGACACATGATTGGATATGTGTTATTAAGTTAACCCGCTTAGTCAAGAAATGGTTAGGCCAAGCAAGTTATATTGGAAGGCAACCAAACATGTGTTGAGATACCTCAGAGGCACTACTTAGTATGGTCTTTGGTACAGATGGACAATGGGAGTTAAGATTCAAGGCTTCACCGATGCAAATTGCGTAGGGAGTCCATCCAACAAGATGAGCACATCAGGTGGGATATTTAGTATTCGGTCATCAGTTGTTTCTTGGTACAATAGGAAATAGAGATTAGTTGCACTTAGTTCAGTAGAAGCAGAGTACATGATTGCTAGTCATGCAGCTTGTGAGGCTATTTGAATGAGGAAGATTCATGTTGGTTTGTTTGGTTAGTAGATGGATCCAACTATGATTTACTCTGACAACCAGAGTTGTATCAAACTCTCTAAGAATACAATGTTTCATGACCAGTCCAAGCATATTGATATCCAGTACCATCATCTTCGAGATTGTGTGTAGAGAAGAATTATCTTGTTGGAGTACATTGCCACAGAGGAGAAGGATGCAAATATTTCGACAAAGGCATTATCAACATGTAAATTTGAGTTTCACAGAGTTAGGATCAAGGAAAATGATAATCCCTTTCTTGTTGAGAGGGAGTGTTAAAAATAGCAAAATAAATCCTAATTTAATTTATGCTTGAATTAAATTAGGAATTCAATCAAAATTTTATTCTCATAGCAGCTTGTAATAGTTAACTAAGATAATCTGACTTAGTTGGCATGGGAAATTCAGTTTCGAAGTCTATATAGAGTCATGTAGAGGGATCCCTAAATTTCAGGGGCCCAAGTTGAGTTCTTTTGAGTTGTAATTAGTTAAATCAGCCTAAAGGAGTTATAGCCAGTTAACCTAGCTCTAACTGTTGGAGGAACTGGTAGGAGGTCTAGTAGTGGGGAAATGCACTAGTGCATCCTCAGTGCCACACCAATTAACTAAAGATTCATCGATTAATAACTCATGCATGTCAGTCTACAGGAAGACCCAGTTGAGATAAGAGTCTAGGGACAGTGTACGATCAACTTTATAATTTTTTGAGTTGTACATATTCTGCATGTAATCAGTTGAGGGCCTATGGATAGATTGCGAACTCATGGGAGGAGAATTTCCCAATTTTAAATGGGCTAATTATCTTAGGAATTGTGAAAGGGTGTACGTCTTAGAAGTCAACAAATTTGGCTAAGTGTTGGCTTAAGCGGGTTTTCGAAGCAGAGAGATAAATTTTAGTTGTACAAGATTTGTTCAAGTTGAACAAGCATTGTATTTTATTCTCAGATCTTTTGATTAATGAAATATAGATAGTCAGGGTTTTGAGCAGTTGAAATTCTTCCTTTTCTACTTATTATTTTCATTGATCAATTTTGGTTTCCACTGAAGAGTAGATTAGATTCTTGTATTATGTTTTAGCATATCACATACGCTATTGAATCTACAGTAAAAATCTACACAGGTTTTTGTCATGGTTTATGAAGTTATCAAATTGTTAATGAATATATGGACTAACAAGTGCAGTTGCAACTAACTAGAGAGAGTTTAGAGCCTTCACGGTGATTCTCGGATGAAAACTATCAGTTTACGATCACATATGCATACATGACATATAGCTTACATGTTTGGCATATGTTTGGCGGAATGTTTGTCATTTATTAGGCAGTCTAGGACAAGTCCTTGATTCAAGTTTGAATGTTTGGCTTTATATTAATGTAAATTATGATTCTAGAAACTTACAGGCGATTTCGGGTAGTGGTTTGGAGGCTAGCATGAAAAGGTGGCACAAATCGCAGAACAGCATGCTCAAAATTGAAGGATTTAGGGCATAACCACATGGAAGCAGGCCTATAGTGTGGTTGGAGGCCTATCTTTAGGGGAATTTTTAGGCCTAACATGGGCCTCCTAAGAAAAATGTAAAACCAAAATAAACTTTATAAGAACCAATAGGATTCAAGATGATGATTTCAACCATGGTGGATGATTCACCATTTTTGGAGTAAAAAAATAAAAAGATTAAAAAATAATAAAATAATAAAACTACTTTTCCAATTCATATTTTAAACTTATCTCCCTAAGGTTTTACTCAAATTTCAAGAAAGAGTACCTTTTGGATGAAAAATTTAATTCCTTATCCAAGGAGTATCCATGTTGCGTACTTTCGATGGACTCTATTACATGAAAAATGAGAAAAAAATGAAAAAGCGTGATTGCAACCATGTTTCATTTATTTCTCATTTTTCATGTAGCGGGTTAATGAAAACTATGAATCATGGTTAATTCTTTGATTAGGAATCAAATTTTGCATTCAACGAGTGTTGCCACTCGAAATTTGAGTAAACCCATAGGGAGATAATTTGAAAATACGAGTTGAATAAATAATATTTTCCTTTTTCCCTCTAAATTTTGATGATCTAATCTAATCGTATTTTATTATTTCCACTATTATTTTTTAATTTCCTTAGGAGGCCTATTTTAGACCTAAAATTCTCCTAATGAACCATAATCTTTCGTTTTTGTGCATGCAATTGAGGTTCTAGGTCAGAGAAAAACGGTTCAATCTTAGGGATTGATGACATAGGGTGGTTGTTCAACTCTTGAGTGATATGTGGTCCCTGTTGAATGTTTGTGAAGCTCTCGGTTTGACGGCCCCATTTCAATAACTGGAACATGGAGGTCGGGTCATGTCATAGTGACACTCACCTCATCTTTACCCTAGTGAGCTTGTGAATTTGGGTAAATGTGGGAGGAGGCGTTATAAGGTGTTATCAGAGCTTCTAGGTTCAAGTGCTTGGATTATATGGGCTAGATGTGATTGTTATGCATGCATTTGAGTCTTTGATATATTTGATATGCATTCATTGTTATGGTAATGGTTGCAGTCTTGTGTCATGATGATGATGTTGGTATGATGTTAGTATGTGATGATGTTGATATTAATGAAGATGATCTACTAGTGTCATTATGTATATATATCATGCTAATATGGACTATTTTTTGTAGATGAGATAACCTCCTCTTAAAAACACTAAGGTATGTTTGATTATGTTTATATTTGATTATCTGACATGATATGTTTGCAGGAAGAACAAGATCAAAGATGATGAATGGAATAGTGGATTACATTTCATGTCTCTCTCCTTATAGATTCATTGAGAAACAAGGATGATATTACTCTCCTACCATAACATATACACTAAGAATTTTAAAGCCAGAGAAAAAATGTTGTAAGGTGGATAATGACAATATCATTTAGTCACATAAAGACTTTCCAAAGCTTAGGAAAAGAAAGAAAATGTCAATGCAATGATACTATAGAGCTTGTCATATTTTCAAAGACAGGGACAATGAAGGATCAATTACAGACATGAGAAAAGGACTAATGGGGTATGTTAGTGTCAATATATGCATACTTCCATCAGGGATCAAATCATCTCTTTGCATTTTTATTGTATGTCTCTCATACTGAAATTTATGATCATTCCACCAGGTCATGCCAAAAATGATCCAATGATGGTTGTCTTCTTATTCTCAGAAAATCTAATTTTCCCTCATCAGGTATATTTGCTGACCCATCTTCATGTTTCATTCAGTTATGGTTTTAGTTATATTATTTTTGGAGTTAAGGCAGTCATGTCTCCATTAGGTCTTAGGGTTCATCTCCAAGGTCAAAAGCTTTGTTTTATTGCAAATAAAGGGCATCAAAGGTATGAGGAATACAAATAAACAAAGAATGGTTGGTAGTTAGTTATTGTTACTTATTTCATTAATGTAATTTTCATCTCAAAAACATATTTTTTTAGATGAAAAGAGAGTATTTTAGTTTGTTCATATTTTTGATGTAATTCAAGTCATTTTATGTAATAATTGTTCCCATAAGCTGCCCAAGGAACTTCTTCTTGCCACAAGAGAGGAATTATTGAAGAATCAACTCAATCAAAGCATCTTTCACCTGAAAAGAAACAAACAAAGAGAGGCATCAGACAAAGATTTGAAAACAATGTAAAAAGTTCCAAACAAACATTATAAAGTGAGTTTTTCTAAGGAAAAATCAAAATCATTCTATAAATAATATTTCAAAAGCATATTTCAAACTTCATCAACTCTTTTGCACCCTAAGCTCTCCTTGGCAAAGAGGAAATTGAGTGAATATTTGAAAAAAATCAGGAAGGTGTTGTGCGTTTCAGTTGGATGTTGCGTGCTGGGTAGAGTTTCTATGCACCTAAGTGTGGTGTTGCATGCCTCTGTAGTGAAGGGCGTGTTTGTGTGACCAAACCAAAGCAAATTTCAATGGTTTTGCATGCTATGCGTTGAAGGGCATGTTTATCAAGGACGGTATGCCCTGGCAATTGGGTGCTACGCGTTTGGCAACTAAAGCCTAATAAACCCTAGGAGTGCCAAAACACCACTTTTCCTCATCTGCTCAAGCTACAAAGGATTCTATTACCTGCATACAACAAGTAAGTGGCCTAGTATCTCTTTCTCTCCATCAATTAAGCAAGTTGGCACCCTAAATTTTAAAACCCTAACAAGGCTTTTGTGTATGTTCCAAAATCATCTATTTGATCAAAATTACAACACTTCATAAACTTTTTCCCCCTAAAATCATCCTTGCCTATACTTCATTCAATATCCCTCACTATTTCACTCACCTTGACCCATATATCAGTCCCTCAAGTTTTCACCTTAAAAACATGGCAGAATAGGGTCACACTAGTTCAGAAGAAGGGGAAAGACAATCAAGGAGGCCAACCAACAAGGGAGGGAGAATTATCAGATTTGAACCCACTGATACCACATAACTTATGGTATCACCACTTATAGTATCATGTTTCAAGTACATGGGTTGTTTTGAGTTTTGCCAAATGGTTGAAAGGGTGAATTTTCATCATCAATTAACCAAGCAGTTCATCCTTAATTCGCAAAACAACCAGGTCACTTTAGTTGGGGTCACATTCATATCACAGCCCACCGGAATTCCAAATTTAGGAGAGAAATGGTTCAAGAAAAGAAATCTGCCTCACAGGTTTTATGAGCCATATCTCAAAAAAAGGTTTAAAAATGATAAGAAAGTAATTTTCCCTTTCTCTTATCCCTTAGACAAGTATGGGTCATTAATGAAGATAATCATGAGGTATTTCACATGTGAGGGAGGGTTTTCTAGACTCTACTCATATAATATCAGGCTTCTCATGCACTTTACCAGGGTAAGAATGCCCAGTTTGCGATATTACATTTTCAGAAGTATTGACATGATGACATACATTGCTCAAAAAAGGGATCCAGCTCATCAGATGCCTAGTATTTTCCATCATTCTCTTATCAAAATGATAGTCCTCCATCACTTAGATCAACTAAGCACTGCTTGGGAGACCTTCACAGGTAATGAAGTATTCAATGAACCACGTACTTAACCAGTTCCCCTCATTCCTCCATCATCCTCCACTCATCCATCTACTTCTTCTCATTCACCACAACTTACTTATCACTAATCCTCAACAGACTATTCTTCACCAAATACCTCCACACCATCTATATCACCATTTCATGTAGCCATTCATTCACCCAATAGAGATGATGATAGTGATGAGGAACATGATGTGCATGATGGCAGTGAGCGACATGATGTACACACTAAGCATGGTCACAGTAGTATATCATAGAGGAACAGTTTGCAGCCATTTTATTTCACCTATCAGAGGGGAAAGAGATAGGTGTTTACCCCATGGAATGTGGGAGGGGCCTTTCCTTCATCATCATCATTACAAGTCAAAGGAAAAGAGAAAATGTTAGAAGAGGTAGAGGTCAAACAGTAGCATGAAAAACATGACACTGAAAAGGAGTTTCTCCTTGTGAACTCAAGTGATGAGGAGAAAGACAAAATCACTTAGGCTGCCTTGAAAGCAAAGGATACCAAAATCAGGGAGCTTAAGACTAGTTTACATAGGGCCAAATATATCATCTCCTTTATGAGCAAGAGAACAAGCAGCTAGAGGTCAAGCAGGAATTGATGCAAACCAAGTACATCAACGCAAAGAGGGAGGCTCAGAAGGCCAAATTTCAGCTTAATGAGGCTTATGGACATTATGGAGAGTCAAATGATGAACAGGGATAGAGAAAAACACCAAAAATAAGACGATTAAATAGAGCCTTAGAGCTTAGAAGGAAAAAGGAGGCAGAATTGGAGGAGCAACTCACTTTAAATGAGCAATTGGTCAAGGACATAGCTGAGAAAAAAAAGTCTTGGCTTGAGAATGTGAACACACAGTTGGAGACCCTATTGGACAAAGCAAACAGAGATGTTGAGATACAAAGGAAGATGGCCAATTATTATGCACGGAGGAACCAAGTGGCAAGGAGCAAGCTCAAAAGAGCTCATGAGCAAAGTGACAAATTTATCAAGCAAGAGAAGAGGAGGATACTTGACATGGTTTTTGAGGCATACCTACATGCCTCTAACCTTTGATCAGTCATAAAATTAAAGTTTTGGGCATGTCAAATGATTTTTGAGCTTGAAGGAAATTGTTGTGTTTTTTAGTCCAATTTTTGCACAGTTATGGAGGGCAAATATTTTTTGAGACATCTAATAAGCAATAATTCATAATTTTTGGGTTTCTAGTGATGAGTGCATACACCCTGTTCATTTTCTAAGAATTTAGATGAAAAATGGTTGGTCAAAAGGTCAAAAAACACCCAAAAATGACCTTTCTGTTGTCTTTTTGGCCTAGGCACTATGCGTTGAGAAGTATTAGGAGATTTTTTTTTTTACTAGGCAAATGAAATTGAAATTCATAAATTCAAGTTTTTCTAGAAAGTAGACAGGCATAAATTTCCATCAAGCTATTGTGGGCCCAATTTGGATATCCAGAAAGCCTCCAAAACTACAGTTGAAGTTGAAGGGCGTCTCAGCACTTGGCGTTGCAGGTTAACACCTGGCGCTACCCGTTTGACACTGTGCCCAAAATTTTGCAAATTCAACCCAATTTTCATTTTTATCAGCACAAATGATGTTTTTACGCTTTTAATTGATTAGTTGAATGTAATTATGATGCTTCTAGATCTTGCTAGGGTAGATTCATTAGGTAAAACAAATTTATGAAGTGTAATGTATCATTTTGTTTGGATTAGGGATGAGTCACTTTGACCACCTTATTTTCTTGTTACAAGTCATTCCAAGTGCTAACATTGTAGTGACCATATTGGGGACCGAAAGATAAAAAATTAATCAACCAGTAAGTTATTTTATTTAGATTCTTAAGCTTGTGGATGATGAGTTTTAGAATTTAATCCTAGGCTGAATTGGAAAGTTGTAAAGAAATATCTTGATTTTCAAAATTAGACACACTGGCTTCTTGAAAATACACCAGATCCGATCTAGATCCAAATCCTCCGACCCTTGCGAGTGATCCTCAATGCATTGGGTGAAAATATAAGAAATTCACATAGAGATCTAGTTTAATCGAAGAACAATCAAGTAAGGATTTCATTCCTAGAGTTAATTCACTACCGGGAAGGTTAGACACTTTGCAGGACATTAAGTTTGATATTAATTTTCAGCAGAGTTTATTTCATAGTAAATCTTTAACCTGGATTGATAAGACAATTGTTGATTCCTCTATATCTATTCATAACCCCATTAAAAATTTGTTTTCACACAATAATCAGGGTCACAGCTTATTCACACTCTTGATCTCTTGCAAAACCTCTCTTCAAACTTAAACATTTAGGTGCGAAATAAGATTTATAGGCTATATTTCGATTTTTGAAATACTTCCATTGCATATACTACCACTCAAGCTATCCCTCATCCTCCACCTTCTTCTTCACAGAATGTTCACTTCACTCAAGCTATTTTTAATCCCCCTTTGATTATATCGAATATTCTAGTCCCTATTTTAAATCCACCACCTCCCCCACCTCCAGTTATGGCTACCCAATATGCACTGCTTGTATTTCCTCAAAAATCTTGGTGCCATGCCCCCTGATTATCAAACCAACCTACCTTTGTTCAACTCAAAATATTACAACTCAATAGCACGTAGACAAGATGAATGATTTCTTTGACCTCGATGAAGTTGAAATTGAAGATGTGATGATGAGGCTATTTGTACAAAGTTTCGGAGGAGAAGTTTGGAAATGGTTCAGAGCCCTACCATAAGCTTCTATCCCTACTCTACCTATCCTTCAGAGACAATTCCTAGATCAGTGGGAGGTGAAGAAGAATCCCCTTCATATTTTGTCTAAATATGAGAACATCAAAAGAAATGTTGGCGAGAGCGTGCTAGACTATTATGTGAGATTTAATGCTGTATGCAATGCTATTCCTGTGAGATTTAATGTTGTATGCAATGCTATTCCCTGCAAATATCAAACTAGCAAAGGGATTGGCTTTGATTAAGTTTCCAGATGGGTTTGATGCCGATATGGCATATCAGTTACATGAACATGATCCTACAACTCTAGAAGACATGCAAAATAATGTTATGAGCGTATAAGTGAACTTGCTAGCCAAAAGAGCAAGAATGAGATCAAAGAAAAGAGTGACCATGAAAGAAGAAACATCTACTTCAGATGTAAAAATGGATACATTGATTCATACAATGGAAAGGATGGTTGATCGGTTTTCCATCTCAGACAGACCTGAACTATAGATCCAGAACCCAAACTTTAGAGGACAACAAGATCCCCAATTTTCAATCAAGGAGAGAGAGAAAAAAACACTAAAACAACCAGCACAACAATGACAATAGTAGATCAGAACCTTGTTACAGCAGAATTATATTCAAGGAGTGGAAGAAGAAGAGGAGAAAGATATGGTAATTGAAACAAATCATTTCTTCACTATAGATGGTATGCCTATATTTTTGATCGAAGATGAGGAGTATGCAGAAATTTATGACATTGTAAAGGATGAGGACTACACCTTAGAAAATGATGTTGATTTGGGGACCGAATATGATGATTATCAGCATGGCTATATGAATGCTTTGAGTACACAGAAAAACAATACTCTTTGAGGAGCAGAGATGTACAGGTCAGTCCTATTTAAAAGAGGAAGGATGTTCAATCAAAGAACGATCTCTCAAACAATCAGAAAAGAGGAAAGTAGCATTCTGATCATAATCCTAGCAAGGTAAATCAACCATCAACAAGTATAGGTGAAAAAGAGAAAGACAAATAGAAAAAGGATAGTGTAATGAAGGAGAAAACAGATAAGAGGGACATCGTTGTCAAAGAGGTAGAAAAAGTCACATCTTTTAATTTAGAAAGTGAACTTGCTAAATTGAAAGTGTCCATTCCTTTGACTGAGCTTGTTAAGAATAGCCATTACAAACACCATGTGTCTAGAATATTGCAAATTGATCCTTTGTCAAACATGTTGAATGTTGAGGATGATCATCCTGAACTTATTTTTGGTCCAACTATAGATGGTTAGCTAGAAGATAGTGAGGTCCCTCCATTTTATTTGAGCCTTAGACTGTGTGAGTATATTCTTCACAATGCTATGCTTAATTCCGGAGCTTCTTAGAATTTGATGCCCAATTCTATCATGGAAAAGTTGGGCTTGGATATCACTCGATCATATCATAATTTGTATTCATTTTATTCTAGTAGAGTTCACTCGATTGGTCTCATCAAAGATTTAGTGGTTTCCTTATGTTATGAAACCAGCTCAAGAAAAGATAGAAAAGAAAGATCAACGCCTTAGAATTCAGCCTCTTCGAGGGGGCAACCTCCTTTACATTACATAAATGAACAATTCTTGGATGATACAAATGACAAAACCTCCTTTCTATATATAGGAGTCTAAGGAGTCACAATATAATCCAGCTAACCTAACAATAATAATATAAAGCCACAAAAATAACAATAGAGGGATTCTATGGGGCACAGAAATAACAATATGGGGGTAATAGGGGCACAACAATATAAATAAGGGGTATAACTACAATAATAATGGGGTAATCACTAGTATTATAGGGACCCAACATGCCCCTCTCCTTCAAAAAAGTGTTGTCCTCAATGCTTGAGCAGTTATGGATACTTCTGCAAAAAATTCTCATCCTCCCATGTGGAATCTTCAGCGGATAAGTTCTTCCACTTGATAAGATACTATGAAATTGATCGATTTCGTAGCTGTCGAGTTCTTGTTTCTGTGACTGCTTTCGGTTCCAATATAATTTTTCCTTCCTTGTCAAGTTCTGGCAATATTGTTTGAACTGGGAGCTTGTCGTCTATAACCTTCTTTAAACATGAAACATGGAAAACTGGGTGCAATCGAGAAGCTGCAGGAAGCTTCAATTTGTATGCCATAGTACCAATCTTTTGCAACACCTTGTACGGACCATAATACTTTGGTGATAATTTATTATCCTTCTTAGCTTGCTTTAGGGACATTTGCTTATATGGTTGTAGCCGTAGGAATACCCAATCACCTACATCAAAACTTCTTTCATTGCGATGTTGATCTGCCTGTTGTTTCATTCTATTTTTTGCCAACACGAGGTTATCCTTTAAGAGTTGGAGGACTTGTTGTTGATGTTCGATGTGATGTTCCACTGCCTGAACCTTAGAATTTTCTCTTAAATATGATGTGATTGATGGTGGTTGGTACCCATAAAGTGCCATAAATGGGGTCATTTTTGTTGCTGTATGGAAGGAAGTGTTATACCACCATTCAGCCAGAGGCAACCATTTGACCCATTGTGTCTGTTTATCAGATACAAAGCAACGAAGATATCCTTGCAAAAATTTGTTTACTATCTCAGTTTGCCCATCAGATTGAGGATGATAAGATGAGCTATGAGCTAACTGAGTACCAAGAAAAGAAAATAATTCTGTCCAAAAATTTCCAGTGAAAATGGGATCTCTGTCACTTACAATAATCTTTGGGTTTCCATGTAGCTTTTGAACTATTTCCATAAATGCAGTAGAAACTGTACTGGCTTTAAATGGATGTGATAATGCACAAAAGTGTGCATACTTGGTAAGTCTGTCAACTACCACCATGATGACACTCTTTCCCTCAGACTTGGGTAAACCTGTGATAAAATCCATTGAAACCTCCTCCCAATGTTGGCTTGGAATGGATAAAGGTTGTAATAGACCCGGTGTCTTAATTGTTTCAACTTTATTTTGTTGGCAAACCAAACATTGCGCCACAAACTTTTGAATATCTGATTTAAGGCCATCCCAAAAAAATTCCTTCTTAACCCTGTGGTAAGTTTTTAAAAATCCTGAGTGCCCTCCTAAGGGAGAAGTGTGCAATTCCATAAGAATCTTTTGTTTTAGCTGGGAATTCTTACAGAGGTATAAGCGATCTTTGTACCATAACGAATCATTTTGCCAGCTAAATGTATCAGAAGTACTGGAATCTTGTTGTAGCTTTCGAATAAGTGCCCACACTTCTTCGTCATTCTTCCATTCCTCCTTTGCTTCGTTTATCCAATCTGGTTGGATAATAGAAATGGCACACAACAATGCTTCCATATCCTCATCCTTTCTTGAGAGTGCATCTGCCACCACATTTTGCTTCCCTTTTTTGTAGATGATTTCAAAGTCATAACCCAACATCTTTGTGACCCACTTTTGTTGCTCTTCAGAGGATAATCTTTGTTCTAAAAAGTATTTAAGGCTATCATGATCCGTTTTTACCTTGAAGTGTCTTCCCATTAGGTAGGGTCGCCATTTCTTAAGTGCATGGAGTATTGCCAAAATTTCCTTCTCATAAATAGCTTTGCTTAAAAAGTTTCCCTTGATTGGACGACTTTCAAAAGCAATGGGTCTTTCATCTTGCATTAGAACAACACCAATTCCATTTCCTGAAGCATCACATTCCACAATAAAGGTTTTTGTGAAGTCTGGTGTAGCTAAGACCGGTGCTTGGCACATTGCCTCTTTAAGATGTTTAAAGGCCTTTGTTGCTTCCGGAGTCCATGAAAATGAATCTTTCTTCAATAATGTTGTTAGAGGTGCTGCTATTCTCCCATAATTCTTAACAAACTTGCGATAATACCCTGTCAACCCAAGAAATCCTCGCAGATGCTTTATGGATGTGGGGATTTTCCATTCCTTAATGGCTTTAATTTTGCTAGGGTCTACCTTAACTCCTTCATGAGATACAATATGACCCAAATATTCCACCTCCTGGACTCCAAAGAAACATTTGGATCTTTTTGCATATAATTGTTTCTCCTCCAATAGTTGTAGCACCTTGTCAACATGTTCAACATGATCCTTCCAAGACTTGTTGTAGATTAGTATATCATCAAAAAATACTAACACAAATTTTCTAAGGAATGGTTTGAAAATTGAATTCATCAAACCTTGAAATGTTGAAGGTGCATTGGTAAGGCCAAAAGGCATGACCAAAAATTCATAATGACCCTCATGAGTTCTAAATGCCGTTTTCGGAATGTCTTCAATCTTCATTCTGATTTGATGATATCCCGAACGAAGATCCAACTTGGTGAAGTAAATTGATCCATGCAATTCATCCAGTAATTCATCAATGACAGGAATGGGGAACTTATCTTTAATAGTGAGCTTGTTGAGCTCCCTATAATCTGGACACATGCACCATGATCCATCCTTCTTGTGCACCAATACTACTGGAGCTGAGAAAGAACTTTGACTCGGTTGAATTATACCAGCCTCTAGCATTTCTGCAACCATACGTTCAATTTCACTTTTTTGGACATATGGATATCTGTACGGCCTGATGTTTGGAGGAACACTTCCTGGAATCAGATGAATAGCATGATCATGATCACGCATAGGTGGGAGACCTTTGGGAGTCTCAAATACCTTGGAATGATTGTCCAGGACTTTTTGGAGATCTGGAGAAATAGATGATTCCAATGTGGAAACATCTAGCGAACATAATTGTTCAATTACACCTCTTTGCTCCTTTTTTAGAAGCTTTGTCATGCCATTAGAGCTGATTATCTTTCCTGGTTTCCCTGCAATACCCTTTAATTCAACTTCCTTTCCTTCCACAGAAAATTTCATGAAAATTTCTTGAAAATTAAAAGCTATTGTACCCAAGGATTGTAGCCATTGGACTCCTAGTACAACATCAGCACCTCCCATTGGAATGGAAAGCATTGGGCTAGTCAATACATATTCTCCCATGGATAGCTTGATATTATGGCACTTTCCAGAACAATTTATTGTTCCTCCATTTGCAATCATCACTTGACACTCTGGTGCTGGATATAGGAAGCAATTCAATTCTTTTGCTACCCTACAATGAATAAAATTGTGGGTGCTTCCTGAATCAATCAACACTATTACCTTTTTCTTCTTGATTTGTCCTTCTATCTTGATCGTTTGAGGAGTGGTAATTCCCACCAATGCATTACAAGATATGGTCGGATTTATTTGTTCTTCATCTAGGCTTTGTTCCTGAAATATATCCTCTTCTTTTGACCTTTCTTGCTCCTTTTCTTCTTCCTCTTCACAATCTATGTAGAATAATTTCTTCTCAGCACACTTATGACCTTTTGTGTATTTGCTATCACAATTGTAACAAAGCCCTTTTGCTCTTTTTTCTTCCAATTGTTGTGGTGTCAACCTTGTATGTTGTGGAAGACTATGGGCAACAACACTTCCGTCTTTATAGTTGTGAATGGTATGCTTCCTAGTTGCCATAATTTTGCTTTCCATTTTTCTTGCTAACCTGAATGCCTTCTCTAATGAATCAGGTTCCCAAAGGCGCACATCATGTTGGATATTATCCTTTAAAGACCCTATGAACACATCAATCCTATGCTCCTCTGGAATATCTTTTACCCTTATGTTCAATTTTTGGAACTCCTCAATGTGCTCCATTATTGAACCCTTTTGTTTGAGACTTATCAATTGGCTAAAAAAAGTGTTGCTTTTTGTATCCTCATAATGTGCTATCAATTCTTCCGTAAAAATTGCCCAAGTGATAAACTGTTTACGAGAACAAAGCCATTGATACCATACAAACTGATTTGGTTCCAAATATAAAGTTGCCATACGTACCTTTTGTGTGTTTTGCACATTATTGAGATCGAAGAATTGCTCCATCTGTAATATCCATGTGGCGGGATCCTTGCCATCAAACTTCCTCATATCGATTTTTGGAACATGGTGAGTCTTCGATCCAACATTAGAGTCTATGGAATCATGATTAACATTTCTTTTGTTCTCATCATGAGTTTCCTTTAGTACTCTTTCACCCTTAGTGACCATTTCTTGTAGCAACTTATTCATATTTATCTTCAATTCTTCCATCTTATCATCCATGCCATCGATTCTAGCGTCCATGCCATCCATCTTAGCTTCTACGCCTTTCTTTAAACATTCCATCTTAGCTTCTACACCTTTCTTTAAACCATCCATCTTATCTTCTACATCTTTATTTAAACCATCCATCTTAGATTCTGTTCCTTTTTGTGCAAGGGACAGTTGTTGCACTTGGTCTTGTAATTTTGATATATCATGTTGCATTTCTTCCTCTTCTTCATGAGTCATGCTAGAGCTTTCAGGTTCCTTACTAGGTGTCTACATTTTCTTTCCTCTGGGCATCAGTTACCGATAATAATGCTCTACTATGCCCTTTGAATTCCTTCAAAATAAATTTTCAAACCAAGCTTAAGCAAAAATTTAAAAAAATCTACACACCTTTTTTCACTTTGTAGGAGCTTGATATTGCCTCTGATGTATCTCTATACTTTCCAATCATCTAGTTCTGAAATTGTGACCTGTAGTAGCTCTCTACGTCCTCTTTCCAATGCCACCAGTCTGATCCAAATTGGATTCTCCAAGAAAGCGTTATGCACAATCTCCCAAGATGACTTGATTATAGACCTTTCCAGAAGAGTGAACTTGTATGAAGTACCACGTGTACAATTTTCGACCTTTGGTTCTGAAAAAGAAATACAAGAAACTACAGTCCGTCCTCTTTCTGTACCTTCTTACGAAATTTCAATCAGATCCCCAGAGAGAAAGTTATGACGATTTTCCCTAGGTCACCTGTTTTGAATGTAATTCAGGAGTCTGTAAAAAGACCAACTTCCTCAGATCATATCTCTACAAATATCGCGCGAGAAGATCTAAAATTCGGACCCAAGGTTCAGAGCGATTTCTTCTCAAATGGGTTTTTTTTACGACTTCTGAAACGTTACAGAAAAAAGTTATAGCGAAAATGCGATGATGACCTGTTTGGAGCAGCGAAACCCTAGAATCCAAAGCTCTGATACCAAATGTTATGAAACCAGCTCAAGAAAAGATAGAAAAGAAAGATCAACGCCTTAGAATTCAGCCTCTTCGAGGGGGCAACCTCCTTTACCTTACATAAATGAACAATTCTTGGATGATACAAATGACAAAACCTCCTTTCTATATATAGGAGTCTAAGGAGTCACAATATAATCCAGCCGACCTAACAATAAAAATATAAAGCCACAAAAATAACAATGGAGGGATTCTATGGGGCACAGAAATAACAATATGGGGGTAATAGGGGCACAACAATATAAATAAGGGGTATAAGTACAATAGTAATGGGGTAATCACTAGAAAAATAGGGACCCAACACCTTAGATCAAATCCTAGCCAAGAATGTTTTTATAGATGTGGCAGTAGCTAATATACCACCTCGATTTGGTATGTTGTTGTCTACATCATGGGGAGCCAAACTCAAAGGCACTTTACAACTTGACTTCTCTTATTCTACAATCCCTGCTTTCGGTCAATTGAGGAAGTTTTACTTGGAAAGGAATATGAAATATATGATCACTATTAAAGAGAAGACCATAAATCATCCGATAAATTATGTACATACAGATTTAGAGTCTTTTGTTTTATACAATGATAGTGGATTGAATGACGTAGATATTTAGCTCGTATAAGTAGATGATGTACCAGAAATTTCTGAGTGTTTTAGAGTAGTTCTTAATCAAGAAAAGAAAAAAGTGGCAATTCCTTCTAAGTGGCCTCCACAGGAGCAGAAAGTTAGTGAAGAAGAGAAAAATGAGGCAACCAGCAAAGGTAAGATTGAAATAATAACATAATTACAACATCTGGAAGATGAAGACAACCTTTGGAGCATGGACTTCAATGGTGCTTTGGGTAAGTATGGTGTGGGTATTGGAATTTGGATTCGAAATCCTGTTTTTCAGCTAGACAAAGTTCCAAGTAATGTTAGAGTGTGTTCCTATAAATTAGCTTTTGATTGCTCTAACAATGAAGTGGAATATGAGGCACTGATTATAGGTCTAAAGATTTTGAAGAAGCTTGGTGCGGAAAGGATTTCTATTTATGGTGATTCAAAGTTAGTGATTAAACATGTCAAAGGAGAATATCAAGAGAAGCATCTGCAAATGAGAGCTTATAGGAACGCAATTCTAGATATCTTGAAGATGTTTCTAGAATACACATTGACAGTGGTGCCGCGAAGTCAAAACATCATTAGTGATTCACTTGCTACAGTAGCAGGAAATCTGAAAATACCAATGAATTCTAGCAATAAATTCGAAATTCATGTCAAACATAGGCGTACTGTTCCTGATAATTTGAGATATTCGCAGGTTTTCTAGGATGACAATGAAATTAATTCCTTTTTGCAGAATGAAGGGAAGTTTAAGTATGCTTTCATTGATGATGTCTGTGATTTTGATGAACAAGACATTAAGGTAAATCAGATGGATTTTTTTACCGTTGAACAATAATGTCATTCCTAGAGGTCTTATACCTTTAGAGGAGTTGTTTGATCAAGATGATATGGCGAGAAAACCAACCTTGGTTCCTACCGACAAAGGAGTTGAAGATGTAAACAATGGGACAGTGGACAAGCCCAAGCTTGTTAAGTTATCAAAAACATTATCTCCTAAGTCAAAGGCTAAGTATGTTAAGTTGCTTTCTGAATTTTTCATGTTTTTGGGTGGGGTTACTCAGATTTGAAAGTGTATGACAAGAACATCATTCAGCACATGATTCCTATCAAGCTGGATCAAAAACCCTTTAGGAAAAAGTTTAGGAGGATCAATGCAAAGCTACTACCATCCATTGACAAAGAGGTAAATAGATTGTTTAGAGATGGTATCATTGTTCCAATTAGATTCTCTGATTGGGTTTTGAACTTGGTCCGGTACGGAAAAAGACTAGAGAGATAAGGTTGTGCATTGATTTCTGGAACCTAAATAAAGTGTCCCTAAAAGATAATTATCCTCTTCCTAAGATGGACCACATTTTGCAAAGAGTGGTTGGATCATCACGAATGTCACTACTAGATGGCTACTTAGGTTACTATCAGATTTTGGTGCATGAAAAAGAATAAGACAAAACTGCCTTCGCAACACCATGGGGGACTTTTCAATACACCAAGATGCCATTTGGGCTTAATAATTCCGGTGTCACTTTTCAGCAAGCCATGGATATAGATTTCACTAACGATAAGGATGTTTTCTTAATGGTTTACTTAGATGACTTGACAGTATTTTCTGGTTCTGATGATGAGCATTTACACCAACTGAGGATTTTTTTAGAAATGCAGGGAGTTTAGGATTTCTTTAAATCCAAAGAAGAGTATTTTTGCCATGGAGGAAGGTAAAATCCTCGGTCATATAGTTTCTAAAGATGGTATTCGTATTGACTGTTCTAGGGTGGAGGCAATTCAACAAATAGACTTTCTACGCAACAAAAGGGAGATCCAAGCCCTCAATAGTAAGATGAACTTCTTACGTAGATTTATACCAAATTTGGCTGAGCATTTGCGTGATTTAACTAATCTGTTGAAGAAGGAAAACACTATGAAATGGACCTTTCAACTTGGTAAATCTTGCTTTGACCACAACCCCTGTTTTGATCAGTCCCAGTTATACTCATGATTTTATTATATTTTCATTTCCGTTTGAGCATACTTTGGCTGCGGTGTTGATGAAAAAGAAGGATCAGGTGGAGCAGCCCATTGCATTTTTTAGTCGGACTATCAGAGATGCTTCTCCTTGCTATAATATCATTGAGAAACATGCTTTGGATCTTATAAAGGCATTGAAGGATTTTCGAGTTTACATTGTGCATTCACATACCATAGCATATGTTCCCAACGTGGCTATCAAGGATGTCCTCATGCAAACTGATCCAAAAGGAGGAAGAGGTAAGTGGATAGCAATGATGTTAGAGTATGATCTTCAGTTTAAGCCCACGAAACTGATCAAAGGTCAAGGCTTGGCAAAACTCATGTCTGAGTCAAATGTTAGATGAAGAAGATGGTGGCACGCTCATTCAGGTATCAAAAATGTTTCTCAACTCACCTTGGTATTCCGATATAGTATATTTTCTTCAAAATCTTTCTCCTCCTCCTGGAATGTCGAAAATTAAAGGTAGATCACTAAAACTGAAGTCTACAAAATTCTGCATTTTGGATAGTGCTCTCTATTGGAAAGATCCGGGAGGGGTTATTCTTAATTGTTTGGTTGGAAATGAAGTTAAGCAGGTAATGAATGATTTTCATAGAGGAGATTGTGGGGGTCACCTGTTTCGGAAAACAACAACTAATAAAATCTTGAGAGCAGGGTATTATTGGCCATCTTTATTTCTAGATCTATATAAAACAGTCATGAGCTGCCATGAATGTCAAGTTTTTTAGGCAAAAAGGAAGTTTCTTCCTCTTCCTTTGAATCCAATTGTAGTTAATGCACCTTTCCAATAGTGGGGGCTTGATTTCATTGGGGAAATCCATCCTACATCATCAGCACAACATAGATGGATTTTGATAGCCATCGATTACTTCACCAAATGGATTGAAGCCATTCCGACAAGGCAAGCTACGGACATGGTAATCATTAAATTCTTATAGTCCAATATCTTGCCTCGTTTTGGTTTCCCTCACAAGATTATTACAGATAATGCAGCATCGTTTAAATCAAAGAAAATGGTTGAATTTTGCAACAAGTACAACATAATATTGGGTCATTCCACGACATACTATCCACAGGGAAATGAACTAGTCAAGCCATCAAATAAATCCTTGGTAAACATTATTAAGAAAATGTTAGAGGCAAACAAGAAGAATTGGCATCAAAATCTTATCAATGCTTTGTGAACCGATAGAGTGAGTAGTAAGAAATCAATAGGTATGTCACCTTTTGAATTGGTTTATGGTACTGATACAATGTTTCCTACATCACTTGTAGTCCTAGTCCTGAGATTATTGCAGGAAGCAGGTAGTGAAGAAGATTATATTTAGCAGAAAATCAATCAAGTGATTCACCTTCAACAAACAAGGGAAGAGGTTTCCCAAAATAATCTCCGGCTGTAAGACAGAATAAAGAAAATTTATGACCACAAGACCAAGGAAGAAACGTTTCAGCTAGAAGATGTAGTGCTGTGATGGGATGCATGAAATGAAGAAAAGGGAAACATGGTAAGTTTGACAATCTGTGGAAAGGACCTTATAAAATCTCAGCCTATCGAGGAAATAATGCATATTTATTGAAGGAAATTTATGGTCAAGAATGATCAGGAGGACCTGTGAATTGTAGGCTCTTGAAACACTATTATTTTTTATGTACTTTGTTGAAGTTGCTTCACTGTCATCGTATGCACCAGTTTACTTTCCTTGCAAGATTTGAAGTACAATGTCATTTGAGCTTGGGGCCCGAAGTTAAGGCTATAAATGTTAAATGCTTTGTGCTATTTTTAGTTGGTTTTCGAGTCAGTTTTCGATTTTTATCGAGTCATTTTTCAAAAATTTCAAAAAAATTTCAGTCTTTCATTTGTTTGACCGTATTGCCTCAATCATTTAGGCACTTGGTCTACGATGTTCTCAACACCTCCAAGGAGATTCCATCCCCAATAAGGGCAATGTTAGTGTCAGTATATACATACTTCCATCATGGATAAAATATGCTCTTTGCATTTTTAGTGTATGTCTCTCATACTGAAATTTTTTATCATTCCACTAGGTCATGCCAAAAATTATGCACTGGTGGTTGTCTTCTTCTTATCAGAAAATATAATATTCCCTCATCAGGTATATTTTCTGACCCATCTTCAGGTTTCAATCAATTATGGTTTTAGCTATATTATTTCTAGAGTTAAGGTAGTCATGTCTCCATCAAGTCTTAGGGTTCATTTCCAAGGTCAAAAGCTTTGTTTTATTGCAAATAAAGGGAAGAAAAGCTATGAGGAAGACTAATAAACAAAGAATGGTTGGTAGTTAGTCATGGTTACCTATTTCACTGATGTAATTTTCATCACAGAAACATATTTTTTTTTAGATGAAAAGAGAGTATTTTAGTTTGTTCATATTTTTGATGTAGTTCAAGTCATTTTATGTAATACTTGTTCCCATAAGATGCCCAAGGCACTTCTCCCTGCTGCAAGAGAGGAATTATTGAAGAATCAGCTCAATCAAAGCATCATCCACCTGAAAAGAGACAAAGAAAGAGAAGCATCAGAAAAATATTTGCAAACAAAGTAAAAAGTTCCAAACAGGCATTATAAAGTGGGTTTTTCTAAGGAAAAATCAAACTCATTCTCTATATAAGATTTCAAAAGTATCTTTCAAACTTCATCAGCTCTTTTGCACCCTAAGCTCTCCTTGGCAAAGAGGAAATTGAGTAAATATTTGAAAAAAATCAATAAGGCATTGCGTGTTTCAGTTGGATGCTACACACTGGGTAGAGTCACTGCGTGCCTGTGTAGTGAAGGGCAGGTTTGCCTGACCGAGCCAGAGAAAATTTCAACGACATTGCCTGCCTGTGCATTGAAGTCTGTGTTTGTCAAGGACACTGCGCGCTGGCAATTCGGTGATGCGTGTTTAAGCCAGTAAATCCTAGCAAATCCTAGGATCGCCAAAACACCACTTTTATTCATCTGCTCAAGCTACAAAGGCTTCTATTACCTACATACAACAAGTAAGTGGCCCTGTCTCTCTTTTTCTCCATTAATTAAGCAAGCTAGCACCCTAAATTTTAAAACCCTAGAAAATCTTTCTTATTATGAAACCAACTCAAGAAAAGATAGATCAACGCATTAGAATTTAGGCTCTTCGAGGGGGCAAGCTCCTTTCCATTACATAAATGAAAAATTCTTGGATGATTCAAATGACAAAACCTCCATTCTATATATAGGAGTCTAAGGAGTCACAATATAACTCCGCCGACCTGACAATAATAATATAAAGCCACAAAAATAACGATAGAGGGATTCTATGGGGTGTAGTAATAACAATATGGGGACAATAGGGGCACAACAATATTAATAAGGGATACAACTACAATAGTAATGGGGTAATCACTAGTATTATAGGGTCCCAACATGCCCCTCTCCTTCAAAAAAGTGTTGTCCTCAACGCTTGAGTAGTTCTACATGCTTCTGTATCAAATTCTCATCCTCCCATGTGGAATCTTCAGTGGATAACTTCTTCCACTTGATAAGATACTCCGAAATTGATCGATTTCGTAACACTCAAGTTCTTGTTTCTATGACTGCTTCTGGTTCCAATATAATTTTTCCTTCCTCGTCAAGTTTTGGCAATATTGTTTGAATTGGGAGCTTGTCGCCTATAGCCTTCTTTAAACATGAAACATGGAAAACTGGGTGCAATCGGGAAGCTGCAGGAAGCTCCAATTTGTATGCCATAGTACCAATCTTTTGCAACACCTTGTACGGACCATAATACTTTGGTGATAATTTATTATCCTTCTTAGCTTGCTTGGGGGATATTTGCTTATATGGTTGTAGCCGTAGGAATACCCAATCACCTACACCAAAACTTCTTTCACTACGATGTTGATCTACCTGTTGTTTCATTCTATTATGTGCCAACACAAGGTTATCCTTTAAGAGTTGGAGGACTTTTTGTTGATGTTCGATGTGATGTTCCACTGCTTGAACCTTAGAATTTTCTCTTAAATATGATGTGATGGATGGTGGCTGATATCCATAAAGTGCCACAAATTGGGTCATTTTTGTTGTTGTATGGAAGGAAGTGTTATACCACCATTCGGCCAGAGGTAAACATTTGACACATTGTGTCTATTTATCAGATACAAAGCAACAGAGATATCCTTCCAAACATTTGTTTATTATCTCAATTTTCCCATTAGCTTGAGGATGTTAAGATGAGCTATGAGCTAACTGAGTACCAAGACATGAAAATAGTTATGTCCAAAAATTTCCAGTGAAAATGGGATCTCTGTCACTTACAATAATATTAGCATTTCCATGTAGCTTTTGAATTGTTTCCGTAAATGTAGTAGCAACTGTACTGGATTTAAATGGATGTGATAATGCAAAAAAATGTGCATACTTGGTAGGTCTATCAAATATCACCATGATGACACTCTTTCATTCATACTTGGGTAAACCTGTGATAAAATCCATTGAAACCTCCTCCCAATGTTGGCTTGGAATGGATAAAGGTTGTAATAGACCTGGGGTATTAATTGTTTCAACTTTATTTTGTTGGAAAACCAAACATTCCGCCACAAACTTTTAAATATCTGATTTAAGGCCCTCCCAAAATAATTCCTTCTTAACCTTGTAGTAAGTTTTTAAAAATCCTGAGTGCCCTCCTAAGGGAGAAGTGTGTAATTCCATAAGAATCTTTTGTTTTAGCTGGGAATTCTTACAGAGGTATAAGCGATCTTTGTACCATAACGAATCATTTTTCCAGCTAAATGTATCAGACGTACTGGAATCTTGTTGTAGCTTTCGAATAACTTCCCACACTTCTTTGTCATTCTTCCATTCCTCCCTTGCTTTGTTTATCCAATCTAGTTGGATAATAGAAATGGCACACAAAAATGCTTCCACATCCTCATCCTTTCTTGAGAGTGCATCTGCCACCACATTTTGCTTCCCTTTTTTGTATATGATTTCAAAGTCATAACCCAACATCTTTGTGACCCACTTTTGTTGCTCTTCAGAGGATAATATTTGTTCTAAAATGTATTTAAGGGTATCATGATCCATTTTTACCTTGAAGTGTCTTCCCATTAGGTGGGGTCGCCATTTCTTAAGTGCATGGAGTATTGCCAACATTTCCTTCTCATAAATAGCTTTGTGTAAAAACTTTCCCTTGATTGGATGACTTTCAAAAGCAATGGGTGTTTCATCTTGCATTAAAACAACACCAATTCCATTTCCTGAAGCATCACATTCTACAATAAACGTTTTTGTGAAGTCTGATGTAGCTAAGACCGGTGCTTGGCACATTGCCTCTTTAAGATGCTCGAAGGCCTTTGTTGCTTCTGTAGTCCATGAAAATGCATCTTTCTTCAATAATGTTGTTAGAGGTGCTGCTATTCTCCCATAATTCTTAACAAACTTGCGATAATACCCTGTCAACCCAAGAAATCCTTGCAGATGCTTTATGGATGTGGCGATTTTGCATTCCTTAATGGCTTTAATTTTGCTAGGGTCTACCTTAACTCCTTCATGAGATACAATATGGCCCAGATATCCCACCTCTTGTACTCCAAAGAAACATTTGGATCTTTTTGCATATAATTGTTTCTCCTCCAACAGTTGTAGCACCTTGTCAACATGTTCAACATGATCCTTCCAAGACATGTTGTAGATTAGTATATCATCAAAAAATACTAACACAAATTTTCTAAGGAATGGTTTGAAAATGGAATTCATCAAACCTTGAAATGTTGACGGTGCATTGGTAAGGCCAAAAGGCATGACCAAAAATTCATAATGACCCTCATGAGTTCTAAATGCTATTTTCGGAATGTCTTCATTCTTCATTCTGATTTGATGATATCTTGAATGAAGATCCAAATTGGTGAAGTAGATTGATCCATGCAATTCATCCAGTAATTCATCAATGACAGGAATGGGAAAAATATCTTTAATAGTGAGCTTGTTGAGCTCCCTATAATCCAGACAAATGCGCCATGATCCATACTTCTTGTGTACCAATACTACTGGAGCGGAGAAATAACTTTGACTCGGTTGAATTATACCAGCCTCTAGCATTTCTGCAAACATATGTTCAATTTCACTCTTTTGGGCATAGGGATATCTGTACGGCCTGATGTTTGGAGGAACACTTCCTGGAATCAGATGAATAGCATGATCATGATCACGAATAGGTGGGAGACCTTTGGGAGTCTCAAATACCTTGGAATGATTGTCCAATACATTTTGGAGATCTGGAGAAATAGATGATTCCAATGTGGAAACATCTAGCGAACATAATTGTGCAATTATACCTCTTTGTTCCTTTTTTAGAAGCTTTGTGATACCGTTAGAGTTGATTATCTTTTCTGGTTTCCCTGCAATACCCCTTAATTCAACTTCCTTTCCTTCCACAAAAAATTTCATGAAAATTTCTTGAAAATTAAAAGCTATTGTACCCAAGGATTGTAGCCATTGGACTCCTAGTACAACATCAGCACCTCCCATTGGAATGGAAAGCATTGGGCTAGTGAATATATATTCTCCCATGGATAGCTTGATATTATGGCACATTCCAGAGCAATTTATTGTTCCTCCATTTGCAACCATCACTTGAAACTCTGGTGTTGGATGTAAGAAGCAATTCAATTCTTTTGCTACCTTACAATGAGTAAAATTGTGGGTACTTCCTAAATCAATCAACACTATTACCTTTTTCTTCTTGATTTGTCCTTCTATCTTGATGGTTTGAGGAGTGGTAATTCCCGCCAATGCATTACAAGCTATCGTCTGATTCGTTTCTTATTTATCTAGGTTTTGTTCCTAGAGTATATCCTCTTCTTTTGACCTTTCTTGCTCCTTTTCTTCTTCCTCTTCACAATCTATGTAGAATAATTTCTTCTCAGCACACTTATGACCTTTAGTGTATTTGCTATCACAACTGTAACAAAGCCCATTTTCTCTTTTTTTTTCCAATTGTTTTGGTGTCAAGCTTATAGGTTGTGGAAGACTAGGGGAAACAACACTTCCATCTTTATAGTTGTGAGTGGTATGCTTCGTGGTTGCCATAGTTTTGCTTTCCATTTTTCTTGCTAACCTAAATGCCTTCTCTAATGAATCAGGTTCCCAAAGGCGAACATCATGTTGGATATTATCCTTTAATGTCCATATCAACACATCAATCCTACGCTCCTCTCGAATATTTTTTACCCTTATGTTCAATTTTCGAACTCCTCAATGTGCTCCATTATTGAACCCTTCTGTTTGAGACTTATCAATTGGCTAAAAAAGGTGTTACATTTTGTATCCTCATAATGTGCTGTCAATTCTTTCGTAAAAATTGCCCAAGTGATAATTTGTTTACGATAGCAAAGCCATTTATACCATACAAACTGATTTGGTTCCAAATATAAAGTTGCAATACGTACCTTTTGTGTGTTTTGCACATTATTGAGATCGAAAAATTGCTCCATCTGTAATATCCATGTTGCGGGATCCTTGCCATCAAACTTCCTCATATCAATTTTTGGAATATTGTGGGTATTTGATCCCACATTAGAGTCTATGGAATCATGATTAACATTTCTTTTGTTCTCATCATGAGTTTCCTTTACTACCCTTTCACCATTAGTGACCATTTCTTGTAGCAACGTATTCATATTTATCTTCAATTCTTCCATCTTATCATCCATGCAATCAATTTTAGCATCCATGCCATTCATCTTAGCTTCCATGCCATCCATCTTAGCTTCTACGCCTCTCTTTGAACAATCCATCTTAGCTTCTACACCTTTCTTTAAACCATCCATCTTAGCTTCTACATCTTTCCTTAAACCATCCATCTTAGATTCTGTTGTTTTTTGTGCAAGTGACACTTGTTGCACTTGGTCTCGTAATTTTGATATATCATGTTGCATTTCTTCCTCTTCTTCATAAGTCATGCTAGAGCTTTCAGGTTGCTTACTAGGTGTTTTCATTTTTTTTGTCCTCGGGGCATCAATTACTGATTCAAACTAATTTTTCAAACCAAGCTTATGCAAAAATTTAAAAAAAACTACACACTTTTTTTCACTTTGTAGAAGCTTGATATTGAATTTAATGTATCTATGTAATTTCAGATCATCCAGTTCTGAAATTACGATTTGTAGTAGCCCTCTGTGTCCTCTTTCCAATGCCACCAATCTGATCCAAATTGGATTGTGCAAGGAAGAGTTATGCACAATATCCCAAGATGACCTGATTATAGACTAGTTCAGTAGATTGAACTTGTATGACATGCCACGAGTCACTGTTTCGACCTTTGGCTCTAAATAATACAAATAAGAAACTACTGTCTGTCCTCTTTCTGTAACTCCTTATGAAATTTCAACCCGATGCTCAGAGAGAAAGTTATGATGATTTTCCCCAGGTCACCTGTTTGGAATGTAATTCAGGAGTCTACAAAAAGACCAACTTCCTCAGATCATATCTCCGCAAATATAGTGTGAAAAGATCTGAAATTCAGACCCGAGATTCAACACGATTTCTACTCAAATGGGTTATTTTTTAGC
Source organism: Pinus tabuliformis (assembly GCA_031772625.1). NCBI lineage: Eukaryota > Viridiplantae > Streptophyta > Pinopsida > Pinales > Pinaceae > Pinus > Pinus tabuliformis. The sequence continues at coordinate 1,339,747,111 of CM062820.1, forward strand.
TTTTGAAATGTCGCAGAAAAAGGTTATAGTGAAAATGCCACGATGACCTGTTTGGAGCAACGAAACCCTAGAATCCAAAGCTCTGATACCAAATGTTATGAAACTAGCTCAAGAAAAGATAGAAAAGATAGATCAATGCCTTAGAATTCAGCCTCGTCGAGGGGGAAACCTCCTTTACATTACATAAATGAACAATTCTTTGATGATTCAAATGAAATAACCTCCTTTCTATATATAGGAGTCTAAGGAGTCACAATATAACCCAGCTGACTTAACAATAATAATACAAAGCCACAAAAATAACAATAGAGGGATTCTATGGGGCACAATAATAATAATATGGGGATAATAGGGGCACAAAAACATTAAAAAGGGATACAACTACAATAGTAATTGGGCAATCACTAGTATTATAGGGACCCAACATTTCTTGTATGTTCCAAAATCATCTATTTGATGAGAATTACAACACTTCATAGACTTTGTCACCCTCAAATCATCCTTGCTTGTACTTCATTCAATATCCCTCACTATTTCACTCACCTTGACCCACATATAAGTCCCTCAAGTTTTCACCTTAAAAACATGGTGGAAGAGGGTCACACTAGTTCAGAAGAAGGGGAAAGGCAGTCAAGGAGGCCAGCCAAGAAGGGAGGGAGAATTATCAAATTTGAATCCATTGATACTATAGAAATTATGGCATCACCACTTACAATATCATGTTTCAAGTACATGGATTTTTTTGAGTTTTTACAAAGGGCTGAAAGTGTGAATTTGCATCAACAGTTAACCAAGCAGTTCATCCTCAATTCACAAACCAACTAGGTCACTTTAAGCGAGGTCACATTCACTATATCTCCTACCATCATATCACAGGCCACTAGAATTCCAAAATCAGGAGAGAAATGGTTCAACCAAATAAATCTTCCTCACAGTTTTTATGAGCCATATCTTAAAAAAAGTTTAAAAATGATAAGGAAAGAATTTTCCCTTTCTCTTATCTCTTAGAAAAGTATGTGCCATTAATGAAGATAATCATGAGGTATGTCACATGTGAGGGAAGGTTTTCTAGACACTACTCATATCATATCAGGCTTCTCATTCACTTTACCAGGATAAGAATGCTCAGTTTGCCATATTACCTTTTTCAGAAGTATTGAAAAGATGACATATATTGGTCAGAAAAGGGATCTAGCTCATCAGATGCATAGTATTTTCCACCATTCTCTTATCAAAATGATAATCGTCAATCACTTATATCAACTAGGCATTGCTTGGAAGAACTTCGTAGCTAATGAAATATAGAATGAACCACCTACATAGCCAACTCCCTGCATTCCTCCATCATCCTCCACTCATCCGTCTACTTCTTCTCATTCACGAGAACTTACTTATCACTCATCCTCAATAGATCATTCTTCACCAAACACCTCCACACTAACTACATCACCATTTCATGTAGCCATTCATTCACCTAATAGAGATTATGATAGTGATGAGGAACATGATGAGCATGATGGCAGTGAGGGATATGATGTACACACTGAGCATGGTTAGAGTAGTATACCACAGAGGAACATTTTGCAGCCATTTTCTTTCACCAATAAGAGGGGAAAGAGGCAGGTGTTTACCCCATGGAAAGTGGGAGGGGTCTTGCCTTCATCATTAGCATTACAGGTTAAAGGAAAATAGAAAATGTTGGAGGAGGAAGAGGTCAAACAGCAACATGAAAATCATGACACTGAAAAGGAGTTTCTCCTTGTGAACTAAAGCGATGAGGAGAAAGAAAAAATCACTCAGGCTACCTTGAAAGAAAAGGATACCGAAATCAGGGAGATTGAGACCAGTTTACAAAGGGCCAAATATATCGTCTCCTTTTATGAGCAAGAGAACAAGCAGCTACAAGTCAAGCAGGAATTGATGCAAACCAAGTACATCAAGGCAAAGAGGGGGGCTGAGAAGGCCACATTTCACCCTGATGAGGTTTATGAAGATTATGGAGAGCCGGATGATAAATAGGGATAGAGAAAAGGACAAAGAACAAGAGGATTAAAGACAACCTTATAGCTTGAAAGGCAAAAGGAGGTAGAATTGGAGGAGCAACTCAGCTTAAATGAGCAATTCGTCAAGGACATAGCTGAGAATGGAGAGTCTTGGCTTGAGAAGGTGAACACACACTGGGAGACCCTCTTGGAGAAATAAAACATAGATGTTGAGATATAAAGGAATATTGCCAAGTTTATGCATGGAGGAACCATGTGGCAAGGAGAAAGCTCAAAAGTGCTCATGAGAAAATTAACAAATTGACCAAGGAAGAGGAGAGGAGGAGACTTGACATGGTTGCTGAGGAATCCCTACATGCTTCTAACATTTGATTAGTCATAAAATTACATTTTTGGGAATGTTGAACCATTTTTTATCTTGAAGGAAATTGTTGTGTTTTTGAGTCTAGTTTTTGCACAATCATGGAGGGCAAACATGCAACACCTTGGGTGATGTGCTCTTTTTTTAGACGTCCAATCAGTAATAAGTCATAATTTTGGGTTTCTAGTGATGATTACATACACCCTATACATTTTTAATCATTTAGAGGAAAATGGGTTTGTCAAAATGTCAAAAAACACCCAAACAATGACCTTTCTACCCTTTTTTTGGCCTTGGAAGTACGCGCTAAGTAGTGTTGGGAGATTTGGCTTATGGATAGGAGAATGACATCCAAATTTCAAAATTCAAGTTGTTCTAGAAAGTAGACAGGAAAATCTTTCTAACAATCTATTGTGGGCCCAATTTAAACATCGAGAAAGCCTCCAAAAGTGTAGCTTAATTTGAAGGGAACATCGCACTTGGCATTGCGCGCTGGCACTTGGCACTGTGTGTTTCACACTTTGACCAAAATTTTATAGATTCGACCCATTTTTCACTTTTATCATGAAAACTGATCTTTCTACCCCCGTAATTGATCAGTTGAATGTAATTATGATGCTTCTAGAGCTTGCTAAGGTAGATTCAAGGTGAAACAAATTTATGAAGTGTAATGTATCTGTTTGTTTGGATTAAGGATGAGTCACTTTGACCACACTATTTTCTTGTTAGTTCAGAGTTTGTTGAAAACAACTTCTCCTCTCATGGGTTCAACTCCCTGAGCTTAGGATGAGTTTTTTGGTGTCTATATGATGTTTTTCCTTAGTCATTGTAGGGGTTGGTTTTAGTAGGATGCTTATGTTTTGATTAGATATCATTTTGTATTAGTTACAGCAAGAGATTAATGAAAAATTGCAGCTATTTCTTTGGGATCCATGTGGTATGATGCTTAGTTCACTTTTCTTTTGTATTCATGTGTTAGAATGTATTGTTGACTCCATTTCATCATTTGATTGCCTTTATGTGAGTGTATACAAGTCTGAGAGGAATAATGCATATCTTTTATGCTCTGTTTTGGGTAAACATTTCACAATCTGTATTTTCTTCAATTTAGGAAGAATCCATGTGGTTTACATGCTCTTTCTAGCTCCTAACCTATCTTTTCACCTCATCCATCGAAACCTAAGGTTCTAATCATTGTACCTACCTTGCCCCATCAAACACCCTGCAATTTTGACCTAATTTCCTTGTCCTAACTGTTTGGATCTTTCTGATCCAGAAAAACCATTCAAAAAAAATCAAATCAAAACCCTATGCTATTATACCTAGCCTAATATCATTTTCATGATCCAATCATTTTTGCTGAGAACCTTATAGAGAGAGCCCTCTCCTAACCTAGTAGGGCTACCTACTTGGCTAAGCATGGTTTGTGGTTACTCGAGAATTTCGTTATTCAGCGTGAGCTTCAATCTAGGTGCTAATAGGGCGTATGGTAGCAGGTCTCGCTTAGGATACATATTGGACATGGATGACACAGTCAAAGGTGGTATATGGATGGATACACCTGAAATGACAGGTGGTGGTTATGGGTTCTACTCTAGTTTTGTATCAAAGAGACACCATGGTCATCACCACTATCATTCTTATAGGAGGAGTGAGAGGAAGTACTTTCCAAATGATTTCAAGAAAGCCAATTCTCCTACCTTTGATGGAGAGATGAAGAAATCAGAAGATGAAAAAGCATGGATACTTGGGATGAATAATTTTTTTGAGTTGCATGATTATACAAAGAATATGAAAGCCAATATCATTGTTTTCAGTCTCAAGGGAAAATAACATATTTGGTGCAAAGACATCAAGTGTGTCAAAGGCACTAGGATAGAGGAGTTGAGTTGGCATGAGTTTAAGAGACTCTTTAGAAATAAGTACTTGTCTATGAGATACTACAATGGAAAGGCTAAGGAGTTTTATCATCTTAAGATGGCTTCTATGACAAATGAAGAGTTACATGACCAAATTTATGGAGTTGTTGAGCTATGTTCCCTACCTCAAGGATGAGACGAAAAATGTTGAAAGGTTCATCAATGGATTTCTTTTAACATTCAAGGATCAGATTGAGTATGAGGAGCCTCATTATTTGGAGGAAGTTATTGGGAATTTGAAGCATTGTTATGAGTAGTCTAAGAGAATTTTTGAGCCTGAGTAGAATTAGAAAGGTAATGATAAGAAAAAATGGAACTAGGTTAAGAAACAAGGAAGAACTTAGGATGTAGGTGACAAGGAGAATGTAGCGCTAAACAATAAGTTCAATGTAGTTGATATAGGACATGGATTGCAGCCTGAGGAGCAAAATAAAGGTGATGAAAAGAAGCCTTTGGAGTGTTGGAATTGTGGTGGAGAGAATCACAAGAGAGATTATCGACAATGTCAGGTTGAATGACCTGAAATTTACAATGCCTAGAAGGTAGAAATAGTTGGAGATGTTGGGTAGAGTATTCCTCACGTTTACATAGCAGTGGATCATAGGAATGTTGATCATCATACATCTATTATTAATATGGAAGGTAAGATTTGTGTTCAACTATAGTTATATCAGTCTTAAACTAGTGGATATGTTTTGCTTGAATAAAGAAGTGCATGCAGGATCTTAGTTGTTGCAGTTGGCTACAAGAACCAAGAAAAGAGTTCATCACTGGGTAAGATCTTGTGCACTTGAAGTTGATGGTATTTCAACATTAGCATATCTAAACGTGCTTTCTTTGGGTTCATATTGTATGATTTTGGGGATGGATTCGTTTTACATTGATAGAGCTAGGGTAGATTTCTATGATGAGGCTAATGAGTTCCTAGATGATGATGGAGGGAGAAGAATATTACAAGGAAAGAAGAAACCTACATTAGTGAGAATTGTTCTAGATATGCAGGAAAAGCACAGTCACCATAAAAGATGTATATTTCTTGCAGTTCATATTTCCAGTAACATTGGGAAGGATGTTAAGGATGATGAAGTTCTGAAGAAGTATTTGTTCGTGTAGTAGTTTCATGATGTGATTCCTACAGATATTTCTAATTTATTGCCTCATGGGTAAGTGGATTTCTCTATTGAGTTGGCACCAAGAGAAACACCATCATCAAAGTCACCTTACATAATGAGTACTCCAGAGTTGGTGTAATTGAATTTTTAAGCTAAGGAAAAGGTTGATAAAGGATATATAAGGCCAAGTGTGTTGACTTGGGGTGCACCAATAATATTTGCAAAGAAGAAGGATGGTATTCTTAGATTGTGCATTGATTACAAGAATTTGAAAAAGGTGATGATCAAGAACATGTATTCTTTTCCACAGATTGATGATTTTTTTGATTAGTTGAAGGGAGCGGTATTGTTCTTAAAGATTGAGTTGAGATAAAGATATCAACAGGTACACATGTTAGGCCAATTAATCATTAGTAAAAGGGACCAACTAATTTCTAGACATTAATTCATGAACATGAGGTTTCATTTTTCTATTTGAAGGTCATCAACATTGTTTTTGTAAGAGGAATGCAAATATGACTAGTTGTTATGATCCTATTGAAAATCAAGGCTGCAACATTTAAAGAAATCGACTCAATATGCAATCTCTAATTATTGCAAACTATTCAAATCATTAACTTCTATGGGCTTCTAAAGGAAACAACAAAAGAAAACAAACGGAGCAATAAGTTGTTTCTTAGGGAATAACAAATACAAAATAAAAGGACAAGACTATAGAATTATACTTTTTCAATCAATAATTGAACAAATGAAATAAAAATCTATGTTAATCTATATGAAACAAAAGAAAGGAACATTGCCTCTTAACGAATTAACAAGTCTACTCTATAACAATTCAAATAAACTTTATTTAAGGCAAAGCATTCAATTTAGGAAATCAGCAGTGAGAAATAAAAAATAATTGTGAAAATGGAAATAGCTGGTAAAAATTTATGAAACACTAATTTTAATGACACAATAGAAGAGAACATTGTTTCCAGGATCGAGCCCAAATTCGGAATTGAACTGCCTTACGAGAAAATTAATGTAGTAAACTAAATCTGAGTAATAACTACTTCCACTCAAATTTCAGAGAAACCAATTACAATTAATGTAGCATAAATCTGATCTTGTTTGAAAAATTATATTACAACTTGAAAACCCCTTTCGAGGTTCAAAACGAATTTTTATATCGTACCAATAAAATATAAATATCAGAGAATCTATTTTTAATAATGAGGAATCTTGAGAATCTAAAGATTCTCAAGATGCTCGTTTAAGTTACAAACATCTCAATGCATCCAAAAACCTACGTCAAGAGGTCATCCTCAACTAATTTGTTCCAAACATGGTGTAACAACTTGAGGATTATGCAATATCCTCTAACCATTCGATGAGACAACATCAATTATTAATGCATCAATAGGTTCCTACCCAATAATGAGGATCCATTCATTAGGAGATAGCACTTTATTTATTGAATTCATTCATAAAATAATAAAATGATGAATGGGTATATAATTTTACTAAATTCCCTACTATACTAATTACCATAACTTAATTTCACAAAATACTTTAGAAAATGATATGAAAGCTGATAAATAAGGGAAGGAAAATATAAAAAATATGAGGCACAACATCAATTCCCAACTAACCTTTTTTCATAACCTCACGCAAATAAATGATTAACATGTAGGACGGTTAAGGAGTAAGGTTCATAAGCTTTTTCTCCTCTATTCCTCAACCCATTTCCTTCTCAGAGCTCTTCGAAAGATGCTAACTTACCACCATCTGATAAGTGATAATCATATTTATAAAGTGACTTGGGACACTAGATCATGGGGCATCGATATATCCATCCTATCTAGTGCTTACCTCCTTCTAACACCAAGTGAACATAGTATTCCATTATAGCCATAACATACTGAAAGTTTTGATAACCGAAAGCTTCTCTATTCTTAACCTCATTAGGTGATGCTTGCCATCTTTCCTTGGGCCCATGAAGAGCCTCATCTTTGATATCTTCCAAATATTCCATTCATGAGTACAAGACATCATATTGGGTTCATACAAATGTAGGAGTAACACCAGGTTTCTATATGAAAATGTTATAATGAATCATTGTATGAAAGGGGTTATTAGGTTCCCCTCTAACCCAAATATAAAGGCCATGTTGTTGCATTTGGAAGTTATGATAAGCCTTTTTCAACTTAGCATAGTTCCTAGAAAATGATATAAAAACCTAAAGCTGAATAAATCCAATGAAAGGGACAATATTTTCTTCTACCTACTCCTCAAAAAAGAAGTTATGCATTTATAGCTCAGATAGAAAATACTATGTATACTCATCCTATTTATGAAAATTAGAAATAAAATCCAATACATTTATGAACTCATGTGGTTGTCCATATTGTATTTATTTAACTTTAAGAAAAAAATATCACTCAAGAAAATATAAGGCATAATTTTGGGATGGGGACCTGCATTCCATGGAATAGAGAAAATTTCCTTCATTCCCTCTACATATTTCTTGTGGTCCTTTAAATCCTGGAATTCCTTTGTAATGCTCTTATTTGTGCATAGGTCTCATCTTTTGTTGTTGTTAATAGTTCAAATCATTGGAGAAACTCTTCATGATGCCTACAAGGAACTACTTCTCCTTGATACCTTAATATGGTGTATTGTTGTTCCTCCATATTTTTATGCGAGGCTTCCACAATCAAAGGATTATAGGGAGGTACCTATTCTGTTTGTACCCCTCTGTCATTAAAAGTGAATGGAAGATCAATCTGAATTCCTATTTCAACAGAGGTAGAAGGAATGTCCACCCCTTGTACCTCAAGGTCAGTTTAGGTTCCTAGTTCAGCACCAACAAGAACAAATTCTATCTGACTGTTGGCTTCATTAAGGAAAAATATAACATTAGTTTGGACTTCCATTTTTGTGTTTCCTACCTTCTTTTAGGCCTCTTCACATAATCTCTGTGAAAATGCTTGCTACCAATTAACTAATTATTTAGCTATTGTGCTTTCCTTTGCAGTCTCTTATTTTCTTATTTTCTTCCTTTAATTTATCAATTTTGTTTCTGAAATTTTATTTTTCCTTTCCCTCTCCCATCTTTAGTACCTATGGTAATCTGAATAGGAATGCTAGCCAAGGTTGCTCGGGAGGAAACAACAACTAGTATTTCATCTTCTTCGATAATAGTTTCTTGAGTGGGTTTGACCATTGGCAAGTTATTAGCTTCCCTTGTCGTTATATCAGTATCAGATGCCAATAATTTCTTATCAGAAAAATCAATCCGAGACTTACCTAAAAATCTAGTGCTAACATATCATTCTACATCAATAAGATATGCAAAATACTGTAGATCCATTCCCTCTGGAGAGGAAGGCTCTAGTAGAGTAGCAAAAAAGTCTGTAGAATACACTTGGGATGAAACATCTTCATGATTATTATCTGAATCTTGGATAATAGTTGCTACAAAATGGATAGGACATGTTACAATCGGTGAATTAGATGAATCTCTCTGGTTGAGAGAATTGTCAAAATGGATTGTGAGTTTCTTTGTTGAAGTGGTTGTAGCTTCTTTGAAATTTGTAGTATCTAGTAAACTCTCTAGCCCTTCTAGTGCTTGGGATGTTATTGTTTCCTACTCCATATGATCTGAATTTGATACACTTTGAGATGATTTTTTTCTGTTAGCTACTCAGGAGGGTTTAAAGAACTCTGACCCTACTTTACAAGTCTAACAAACCTCCTTCTTCTCTTAGGAAGAGAAGATAGGAGTGATGCCATTCATTTCTCCACTCTACCAAGTTTGTGAGATTTCATAATTTTTACAGTTTATCACAAAATTCCTTCTGCCACAAGAGTTTATTTTAGTTTTTCCTCATTTCCTTCCTCTAGGCATTCATTACTAGCTAGAATGTACCTAGATGTTCCAACAATTGTTTCATTTTCAGGGGGTATCTCTTGACCCACATTAGGTCTTCCAAGGAACCCTTCCCAAGTATGTTGAACTTGGATAAGACATCTTATGACTAATAACTTGATGAGTCCATGGTGACTTACAACCGAAAGTTGGTCCGTGTACCTCCTTTATCTAGTAACAGTCTCATGTGATACTGAATTAAGAAAATATAGAAGGTTCAAAGTTACCTTTTTCCTCGGGAGTGCCATGAGTTTGAGATGATGCCCCATTACCACATTGTACCTTCCATCATACGTGATGTATCATTGGACTATCCCTACTATTTCCCTCCATGGCTTAGGTAATAAATAGGGGTTATACCCATTCCCTTTTCTTATCAATTCTTTTCTAGGATTTAAGAACATAAGAGTCACGTTCTAAAGAGATATGTGTATATAATACACTTTCTTCTTTCCATCGAAAACCTTCTCACTTATGCTATTGGACTTTCACTTACTTGTACTTGTACATTTCATGCCATTGTTGTGTCGTTCTCCAAACTCTTTGTAAATTCTAATGCCACCTCATTGTCGAACACTTATAACCATAAAAAATACTCTATCCATCCATCCTAAATTAAGATGTTCCTTGCCTTTTCTAAAATCTATAATTATGTAGGCTCGTATCAGACTGAATGCCCACCCATTGTTAACTATTCAATAAGACACAGTCCTGAAATTGGAAACAATAGAATTCACAACATAGAATGATAATAATCTTGTACAATGTATAGAAATTTCGAGGTCATGCAATGAAATTCAAAAATTTGAGTGACATCCATCTGTCAGTGCCAACTCATCTCCTTCTAAGAGTAAAGTCTCTATACAACCATTTATTAAATTTGGACAAGATGGCAGATTTGGCACGTTTGAAGGATAATGGTGTATTAATTCAGTGCAGTAAAGTGGTAGTCAAAAGGATAGATACGAATGATGGTATATCTATGATGCATGAGAAAAATAATTAAAAATTTTAAAACTCGTGTGTGGTAATGATAATGTGGTTTATTAAGACCCATGGAGGATGCACATAAAATAAAGCCATACAAAAATGTCTAAAAAAATTAGATGGATGGAAAAAATAATTGTATCAAGTGCCTCATTAGAGAAAATAAGGGAGATTAATTTAGAATGTTGAATTTCTATAAAAATATATCTCTAGTATGTAGAATTATAATGAAATACTCATAAAGAACCAAACATCACCATATTCTAGGAAGGTCTTAAGAATATCCATAATAAATTTAACAATCATTCTTGTTTTAATTATGAAGCAACAATAAAACCAAGATATATGGTAATTTTTAGTTTTAATCCAATACCAAAGGCATCTCTTTAGCCATGAGCAATCATCTGTAGCATCGACAAGGTTTCCTTATTAACCGCTTGAGATGCCAGTGTCCCATTTACTAAAGAAACTTGTAAATTTTGTTGTTATGTATAAATTATCAAGTATTTACAAAAGGTCATTGTTGTAGTGTGGTCACCAGTTAACAAAAATTCCATTCACCGGAGCTAATGAGGTGAACAGGTAATCTCATGATGAGACCTCTTGTCCTTTGAATTGAGGCCAAAGGACATTACCCGGCATGGAAACAAGAAACGGTAATGTCACTCCACTAGTTCCTATGATCATGGTAGGACGACTTGTGATGAGACCTCCTATCCTCTACTAAATTTTAGTTTTTATTAAATCCTAATAGATTACTTAGTAAATGGGCTAACATGTCAACTCCTTAAGAGTTAGGGATGGTGTCATAAGTATTCCAGTAATTAGTTTTCTAGCTTGCTAATTTTTTTCTCAAAAAGTTATGGCCATTTATTATTGGAGGATTGGAATTAAAAAATATTATTTAAGTGGTGATGAAAGGAATGAAGTATAAGTATTTTTATAATTTTTCTACGATTGTAAAAAAGATTAAAAATCATGGAAATTTCAAAATTCTAATAATGATTTCTCATAACATATTTTCTAATGATAACCATAATTTATAAAACAAATTAGTTTTCCACCATCATATGAGGAGAAAGCAAAGAAAATGTTCCTTTCCCTAAAGATATAAAGACATAACTAAGTTAGAAAATGATAATTGCATGTTCAAAATCAATAGTTGTATTTAAAGGAAACAACACTCTTACTAATGAAATAACACCATAATGAAGAAAAAAGCGGCTCTGACTGAGGAAAAAACAACTGTGATTGAGGAAACAACTACTGCGATAATTATTTTAGTGATTATATATATATATATATATATATATATATATATATATATATATATATATATATATATATATATATATATATATATATATATATACCTTTTGTAAAAAAAGATAATTATTTACATTATGTACAAGATAAAACAAATATCTCGAAGAAAAATTTACTTGGTTGTGACCGTGAGGACACTTCCCAGATCAGCTACAACTTGCAAATTGGCATCAGTATCAATCTCGTGAAGGAAATATTCTTGGGTGAGTGGTTTATGGTACAGATAGAGCCAATGCCCATTGGCAAGGAACGAAATACCAGAATTATCAATTGTGGTAAGGCGTACCACTCCATGTACGTAAACCTCAGTAATCTCGTAAGCCCCAAGCCACCTTGTCTCAAGTTTACCTCGAAAGTCTTAGAATCTTGAGTCATATAGCAGTGCCCAATCTCCTTATTGAATGATTTTCTTTTTGATCAACCTATTGTGCAATTTAGATGTCTACTATTATATTATAGAAACACGTTGTAAAGCAGGAAGACATATTTCACCTAGTTCATTGAGTTGTTGTAAGTGTCGTGTCTGTGTTTTTGTGAGGTCTAACATGAATTCCTTGGCAGTTTTGAGAGTCTTAACATCAAATTAAATTGGAAAAATGGGTTCCTTACAAAAAAGGAGTAGATAAGGTGAATAGACATTTGTATTGGACAATATTGTTCGATAAGCCCATAAGGCTTCCAGAAGCTTGTCAACCCAATATCAATTATTTGTAGATATTGTTTTGGTTAAAATCACCTCTAAGACTTTATTAGTGCTTTCCACATGCCCATTCGCTTATGGATGGTAAGGAGAAGTGACTTTGTGTTTAATATGATGCTTTTGTAGCATGGTTGAAACTTTATGAGTAGCGAACTATGATCCTCCATTTCTTACAAGCTCCCAAGGCATACCATATTGAACAAATAGTTTTAACAAAATAATGATGATTGCTTCTTTCGTGGCCCTTGGGAGTTCTACTACTTCCACGTGTTTAGTAACATAATTTGTATAGACTAGAATATATTCTTTATGATTCGAAGGAATATTAAAGGGACCTACAATGTCCATTACCCATACTTCAAACAATTCCAATACAATTTTCAGTTGGAGGGGCATTTTGTCAAAATGAATGGGATAACCCATCATTTGAAAACTATAGCAACTCAAAACATATTTATTTGCATATATAAATATTGTCGAAAAAAAATAGCCCATCTATAATAACTTATGCCCCATTATTGATCAACAAAGTGACCCCTATAGGTATCATCATGACAGGCCCTCCGAATATTATAAATTTCATCTTCTTTGACACATCTTCAAAATTGAAGTTCAACCCTTGTATGTGAAAGGTAACTATCCATCGATGAAAATTGTGTGTTGCACTCAATAATAAGATTCTTTTCTCAAGATGAAAAATGTCATGGTAATTTTCCAGCTATTAGATAATTTACTACATCAACATACTAGGGTGTTTTAATAGTTACAACAGATAAATGTTCATCTAGAAATTGGTCTTCAACTGGGGAAGAAATGACTACAGCTGAAACTCTTGACAAAAAGTCCATAAAAAAGTTTTCTTTTCGTGGTTGAACTTTTATGATAATGTCAAACTCCTGTAACCATAATGACCAATGAGTTATTCTACCATTGGTAATAGTTTTTTTAGCTAAATAATTAGTGGCATAATCATCATCGTACATAAAACTAGATATCCTATTATATAATGGTGAAATTTATTTATGGAATAAATAATAGCTTCAAATTATTTTTTTGTCACAGTGTAATTCAGTTGAGTAGGTGTAAGGTTTTGTTGATGGTGCGGGACTTGCCAACATGTTAGGGGTTATCCCTGCTAAGAAGTCCCAACTAGACCACAGATTGTTTGGTGTAGGAGTCCCAGCAGTGGGTTGTACGGTATCGCCTTGACCGCGGTTGCACACAGAGGTAAGTAAGTTGTCCTTGTTTATAGCAAGCGTGTGACATGCGCAACAAGCCAAGGAAGGTGCATGAATGGTTCTAACACATGGAAGGTGGACTCAGTGCGCCCCTTGGAAACCTATGTAAATATGTAGCTTGGATGGGAACACACGAGGAAAGATGCACGACAAAATGGAAGGAAGGAGAACCAACAATCCAAAGTGATGGTTAAACCAACAACACATCTCATTAAGATTCATACATACATATAAAGAAAGAGTCTATACATACATGCATAAGAAAGCAGATACATATATCATTAGAGTAACCAAGTTAACTGAAATACAATAATGACACATGTATGAAACATGTTGGATCTGTTATATTAAGAAGTGAAACATCTAATCATACAATAAAACCATGACCAACCACTAGCACCGATAATGGAATGCTACAGTCACTGTTGCCTGCTCCTCCAAAGAGATGTACTAGTTCTACAATGTCGAGAAGCCAAGGCTCGTTACAATACTCTCCAATATTTCTCTAAGATACTCCTATCAGAAGTTTCCCTAACCAAAAGCCTCTACAATGAGTTATGAGGTACTATAAATAGCAAAGCCCAGGGTGACCATTGACGTTCCCCTTTGTGACTATTCACCTACCCTCATGACTCTTCAAGTACTCTATCACTATTACGTTCAAATATCGACACTTGGTCTTCCACTTTACAAGATGTTACATCCAATATGCAAATCTACCCATGTGATACAAAATAGGGATGAGCAAGCCATGCGAGCTATCACTAACACTCAGATGTTTGCGGTAAGACCAACTCTTTGACATCCTTGCGGTGATCGATGGTGGCGAACTGATGCCAAGCTTGGTCATTTGTGATGGTGTCCGTGCGCTCAAAGGTGACATCCTGTTGAAAGCAAAATCTTGCCTCCATTGCATCCGGGTACACTGATATGGATCCTTTATCCAAACTATCTGATAACATGTGCATCATCATCACAACATATTGATGCATAGTGTCTTTGTTGATCTCCAAGTGTGTGTTGATGACCGTGTGCATCAACTTGTTGAAATACATGTTTAGTTCCTGTCGAACTTGTTTCTTGTCTTTTCTTTGGTGAGTGTGCTAATGGGTGGGATCACATATGTGTGCACAATGACATCTATCCTCCTGAACACCCTTGCATGCAATTTACAACATTGATCACCCTATCTACTCCATTCCAGCTGTTGGGGAGGGTCTATAACTTGTATGGGCACAGTTTCATCAGTCTGTGGATGTTGCGCCTCCTACTGTACATGTTTGTGTTGCAACTCTATCTCTCATCTCTACAACCCTTGTTCTCCCTTGAGTTTTACTTTAGCACATGCAACTACTTCTATGTTTCTCTCTCTACCTTTGCCTGATCCTCTTGTCACATTGTCACCTCATAGCCTCAATATCTACTGTTGTTTTCATCACAAGTGGATTTGCTGGAAAATTTTCTCCACCTCTACATTGTCAACAACCTTCCTCTTACATTTGTCACAAGCAGGTCTGCTACCTTATTCTGATGTTGATGGTGTTGTTCACTGTGATGTCATTTCCATTTTATATTCATATCCTTATCTATGAACAACTTGATGTATTCATAGATAGGAAAGTTCATAAACACTTGATCGATTGCATCCCAAGTTGCACTTTCATTGGTGTCTTTGACTCTGCTCTCCTGGAAGGCATTGTACCTCTGCTGCTAAGAGGCAGGAAAAACCTGTGATACCTCTAGATATATCAACACTCATGGCAAGAAATATATCATTTGAAAACCCAAAACAAACTGGAGGATTGACATGCAACATACCTATGTGTATCTATGTGATGATTGCACAATTTTCACCGGGAGGCTAGGAGACTGACTGCCAAAACTGCTCAAGACATAGTCCAGGGTATCGAGAGGCTAACTCATTGATAGAACTGTGTAATGCACAAACCAACCTACCATGCTAAGGATTGAAACTGCGCAATACACAATTTCAATCAGTAGTGACATGCAAACTAGCAAAATACATTGTGTAGTTTCTGGGGCCAGCAAGGCACTGCCTCCCAAAATTGCACAATGAAAGCCTGGAGGTGAGTGCTAGGCTAGACTTGCTTAATTCTTAGAGGGAAGGCAAAGCCTTCACTTCTAGAAATGAGAAATCTTAGCCGGTTAAGGAAAGGTCTGGGCCAAGGGGGCCCAAACCCACCGACGAGCAAATGAAAGCATGAGAATTCTGAATGCATGGTAAAACTGAGTGTAAACAAGAGTGAATAGTCATGCTTGCAAACGGTAAGTGCATAATTCATAAAATGGGAAAGCCTGCATGTGTGTGAAGTGGGTCGCCACAACAATGACCGTTGGTGCAAAAACTGTGTCAGGCATGTGACAACAGTGAGATTCAAACAAAAACTAAAAAGGTGCTTCTAAAAGCTAACATACATCAAAACAACAACAAGCCCACATTGAAATCAAGCAGACATCACTTACACAAAGAGAAACACAAAAAGTGATAGAAACATAGCACAAGACATGAGAAGAAAACTTACCCTGAAACAACTGAACTGAAAATGCCAAAGACTCCTTGATGTGATGTGGGATGTAGCGAGATCTATAGTGTCTCGTTCATAAGCTTTGATAAGATCAAGGTGACGACGTGCATCCCATAGGTCTAGGAAAAACTGACACTTGGCGAGAGGTTTCCAAAATGATCTTTGCATGTAACCTCCAATTGCTAGAAATAGATGCCTCAAATCTTGGGATGTCATTTAGATGCTACCTTTTGCTATTTCGGGAAAAGTAGGCTATGCATGCAAATCAGTTTTTCTTGGTCTCGAAGGGAGCTGGTCAACCTGAAGGCACATGCATCGCTGTGTGAGCCTGGAATGAAACTTTGCCAAGTTTTTGGGCTGAGCTAGGTTAGTTGTCCCTTAGGGATTGTGTAATTTATGGGTTAACCAGGTGACTGTCTCCCAGAATTGTGCAATTTCTTGGTTGAACTACAGTGATGGGTCAAATTGCACAGTTTTCTGAACAAGAAATGCCTAACTGTTTTGTGCAATTATGGAGCCCAACAGGCTACCCAATTGATTTGTGCAATTTTTTGGATGGAAAGTTGGTTCCCCTCCAAAGTTGCATAATTTTATGAGGGAGATACTTAGCTAACAACTAGGTTATCTCCAGAATGGAAATGTGTGAAAGGAGTGAGGCAAACTAACATCCATAGTCTGGCAAGCCACTGAAAAACCAATGAAGCATATATACTTGACAGTGCAAGACATGCTGCTAGGATGGTTGGGAGGGAGGCTCCAAAACAAAGCTAAGGAAAAATTTTGGAGGGTGGTTGTAGCTACTACAACACTTGGCGACACATTGGTAGAACTCTAGTTCTTTCAATGGACCTTATTCATGAAAAGCACATCTAACACCTATGGAAGTATTGTTCAGTTCTATAATCATCTCGGTTTCCACACATGCTTAATTGTAAGAAGCATCTTCCAAGCTCTTGGTTGGTCGATGCACATTCCAAGCCAAGCCAAAACATTTTTTTCGATTGGGATGTGGGGTGTATTAGTGCACAAGCCATATTATAGTCAAAGTTTAAGTTTTCATCTCTGGTGTTGCTCTACTACCAGTAGGCCTAGATAATACCCCGATGGAGTCAAGTAGAAACACAAGCATCTCTCTGATGCCAGCGAGCCTGGTCAGTACATCGGCAAAGTTACATTCATCAACTCTCTATGCAAGAAGCCTTTGTCTTCTTTCACCTTATTCATTTTTCATTTTTCTAACTGTGCATATCACTTATTCATTTCAGAGGTGGAAGAGGGATCCCGACTTATTGAGAGCAGAAGAGGTTGTTCCTTCCAAGAAGTAGTTTATATATACTTCTGACAGGCTGATTAAGGTTTTCCCCCTCACCTTACTCTACTTGACTGAGCTCACAAGGATTAACCCAAAAACAACTGACTAGAGTAGGTGATACTAGTTAGCACGCAAGCATTTCTTTTTCACGAAGGTTCACTTCGAACAATACATATTTTCCATTGATGTATCATGGATTGAAGACAACAAGTTCTTCATGCTGAGACAGGATGATAGTTAACCAAGTATTTATAACTGCACAAGTCCTCTTGTAGTTTACCCAACTTGTTTCAAGAGTCATGCATGATTTCATACGAGGCTAACCTACGAACATAAACAAGCAAACAAACAACAAAACAAAGCCAAAGTAGAAGTAAATGCATAAACAAAGCGAGTAAGAAAACAAGTAGGGAAGCAAGAGAATGAAAAAAGTAAGAAGCAAGCATGCATGCAAGCAAACAAACCAAAAGCAAACACTACACCTACTCCTAAGCTAAGGGTGCATGGGTCTTCTCATGTGAAGTGATACTTCCAATGCAGCCACTGGTGCATTGCTCGACCCATGTTGGTGAAGGCATGGTTCACAAAAAGTACAATTGTGTGAACCAACAAACATGAAAGATATAACAGTGAAGCTAAACACACTTCAAGATTAAATGTTTCCACAGAACATAAGTGAGTTCCAACGCATAACATGCTATCTGTGGAATTACCATGGTGTTGTGCTACACTGCGTGCAGATGTTAAGTGTACACATTCTCTTGAACGTGACATGCAAGAAAACGTGAGAAAGGTAGACCACATACATTGTGCAAGTGTGCTTGTTGTGTAAGATTCCTCCAATGCATGAGTGATGGGGCCATGTAGTTCGAGTGGAGGAAGTATAATTTGAGTGCTAGATTGATCTTCAATGCATATAGATGAGTGATGAGGAGCCTTGGGTTTTTGAAAAAGTCATGATCATAAGTGAAACCAACCTCGGGCCAACGAGGGCCTGATATAACCATCAGCTCAGGCTGAGGTGCCTCGACAGTCTATGGGGTTTCAACTTCGTCGAAGGATAGATCATCATAGACCAGTGCCTTAGGCAGATTAACAATGATTGAATAAACATCATGATCAGATGAAGAATTAGAAAGATCATGACAACTAGATTAGAAAATTGAGCATGTTTCTCGACATCCTCATGATTTGATGAATTCCACAAAGGGGTAGACGATAAGCAAGAATGTTCACCCTTTGCATTTTTGGAAAAAGCATATGAAAAATCAAGTGGATCTTCAATGAATGATTTGTCCTCTTCATTTTCATATGATGTACTGACATCCGATGTGTTTTGTGAATGATAAACAATGGGTTCATCCATAGACAAAGATACACATGTGAAATTAGGTATGGCAGAATCACCAAAGATGTCTGGCAAAAATGAAGGAAGCGCAGACAGAATGGAATCATCCTTCGCCACGGGTTGAAGTTCAACTTCCCATTCATACCTTTCATGAATGATAGTACGGGTTGGTTGTGCAAAACCAACTCCGTCGATGGCTTGATCCTCATTCGCAACATGTGTAGAGTCTGGAATGGAAGAACACAAGATAGTGCAATCCAAAGGATCAACAGAACACGAAGATGGAGGCTGACGTAATACATGCAAGTGACAATCCATGGGATTCACAATCAAATTTGTGTGAAAATTGAGAGAAGTGATGATGGGAGGATGTGATAGTTGAACAGATGTGTGTGCATGTTCCCCCACATCACTCTGCAGTGGTGGAGCTATTTGATGAGGGGATGGTGAAGAGTCACTTGTGAAAATTACTGCGTCTGTCTGTGATTGTGCAACTAGATCACCGAAGTATGCTGAGTGGGGTTTGACCTTGAACATATTATTGGGATTGACATATTTGGTAAGACAATGTTCAACTCTATCCGTGAGATACTAGAATTTCATTTGACTTTTTGGAGCTTGAAACTACAATACACGAAAGTAGTCCCAAAAATTCAGAGGTGATTTTTGTGGGGTCTTCTATTGTTTTAACAGTTTTTGGTCAAGAGGTTCTGGATCAAAATGTTGGAAAGTAGATTTGATTAGATCATAGAACTGCTCAAGTGAGTGCACTTTTCCAGGTGGCAGACTCCAGCGCCCCTATAGTGGGGATTCACAAAGTGTGTATGTAAGTAATACATTGGCCTCTTCTTCATAGAACTCATCTACAAGGAATGCATAGAAGTCTTCTAAGTACTCAAGCTAGGATACTTAACCTTCACCATCATACATGAATTTGAGCAAGATATCAACAAACTCCCTTGTAATGTTGAGAGGTTCGACATGTGAAAAACATCGTCGAGGGATAAGTTTGATAATATCCATGATAGATGTATGAAGATTCAAAATAGATTGTGAGGGCTTAGCTTCTCATCTGGCCCTCCTTCTAGCACCAAAATGATGACAGTGTTGGACCTGCCAACATGTTAGGTATCTCCCCGGTAAGAAATCCTAACTACACCTCAAACTATTTGCTGTAGGAGTCCCAGCAGTGGGTTATACGGTATCGCCTTGACTGTGGTTGCACGTAGACGTAGGTAAGATGTCCTTGTTGGTAGCAAGGTTGTGGCATGTAGAACAAGCCAAGTAAGTTGCATGAATGGTTCTAACACACGGAAGGTGGACTTAGTGTGCCACTTGGAAATCTATGTAATCATGCAGCTTGGAAGGGAACACACGAGCAAAGATGCATCACAAACTACAAGGAAGGTCAATGAACAATCCAATGTGATGGTTAAACCAATAACACACGTCAGTAGGATTCATAAATACATATACAAAAAGAGTCTATATATACATGCGTAAGCAAGAAGATACATATATCATTAGAGTAACCAAGTTAACTGAAATACAATAACAACATATGCATGAAACGTGTTGGCTCTGTATATGAAGAAGTGAAAGTTTCAATCATATGGTACAATAATGACCAACCACTAGTCCCAATAATGGAATGTTAGAGTCACTGCTACCTACTCCTCCAAAGAGATGTACTAGCTCTGCACTATGGAGAGGCCAAGGCTTGTTACAATACTCTCCAAGATTTCTCTAAGATACTCCTATCAGAAGCTTCCCTGAGCAAAATCCTCTACAATGAGTTATGAGGTACTATAAGTAGCAAAGGGCAGGGTGATTGTTGACATTCCCCTTTGTGACTATTCACCTACCCTCATGACTCTTCAACTACTCTATCACTGTTCCATTCAACTATCGACACTTGGACTTCCACTTTACAAGATGTTACATCCAATTTGTACATGTACCCATGTGAGAAAAAATAGGCTTGAGCAAGCCATGCAAGCTATCACTAACACTCTTACAGTTTTGGTAAGACCAACTCTTTGACATCCTTGTGGTGATTGACTGTCATGAACTAATGCCAAGCTTGGTCGTCTGTGATGGTGTCCATGCACTCAAAGGTGACATCTTGCTGAAAGCAAACTCTTGCCTCCATTGCATCTGGGTACAATGATATGGATCCTCTATCCAACCCATCTAATAACATGCCCATAATCGTCTTGAGTGGATCTCAACTAGGAACATACTGATACATAGTGTCTATGGTGATCTCCAAGTGTGTGCTGGTGACCATGCGCATCAACTTGTCGAAATACATATTTAATTCCAGTGAGACCTGCTTCTTGTCTTTGCCTCAATGAGTGTGACAATGGGTGGGATGTGTGTGCATAATGACATCTATGCTCGTAAAAACCCTCGCATGTGATCAACGACACTGATCACCCTGTCTGCTCTGTGCCAGCTATTGGGCTAGGTTTATAACATGTTTGGGCATAGTTTCATCAGTTTGTGGATGTTGCGCCTGTTGTTGTACATGTTCTTGCTGCAACTCTATCTCTCGTTTGTGCAACTCCCGTTCTTCCTTGAGTTGCGCTTTAGCACCTGCAACTCCTTCTACGTTTCTCTCTCTACCTTCACACAATCCTCTTGTCACACTGTCACCTCGTAGCCTCAATCTCCAAAGCTGCTTTCATCACAAGTGGATTTTCTTGCAACTTAGCTCCACCTATACGTTTTCAACAACATTCCTCTTGCATTTGTCACATGCAGGTATGATATATTCTATTGTTGGTGATGGTGCTACTCACTGTGATGCCATTTCCATTTCATCTTGATATCCTTGTCTATGAACAACTTGATGTCATCATCGATATGAAAGTCCATAGACACTTGATCAACTACATCCTGAGTTTCACTTTCAACGGTGTCCTTGACTCTACGCTCCTAGAAGCCATTGTACCTATGCTATTGAGAGGCAGACAAACACATATGATACCTAGATACATAGCAACACTCACAACAAGAAATTTTTCAGTTGAAAACCCAAAACAAACTTGACGACTGCCATGCAACATACCTGTGCGACTATCTGTGAAGATTGCATAATTTTCACCAAGAGGCTAGGAGACTAACTACCAAAACTATGCAAGGCACAATGTAGGCTATCGAGAGGATTACTGAAGGTTGGAACTGTGAAATGCACAGTCTAGCCTACCATGCTAAGGAATGAAACTATGTAATGCATAATTTTAGTCAGCAATGACATGCAAACTAGCAAACTGCATTCCTCTGTTTCTAGGATTAGCAAGGCAACGCCTCCCAGAATTACACATTGCAAGCCTAGAGGTTGGTGTTGGGCCAGATTTGCACAATTTCTAGAGGGAAGGTAGAGCCTTCACTTCCAGAAATGAACAATGCTAGCAGTCAAGGCAAGGTTTGGGCCAAGGCAGCCTAGACTCACCGACGGGGGTTTGAAAACATGAGAATTCTGAATATATGGTGAAACTGAGTGTAAACAAGAGTGAATGGTCATGCATGAAAATAGTAAGTGCAAGATTCTGAAAATGGGAAAGCATGCCTGTGTGTGAAGTGGGTTGCTGCAATGGCAACTGTAAGTGCAAAAATAGTGTCATGCATGAAACAATAGTGAGATTCAAACGAAAACTGAAACGGTGCTTCTACAAGCTAACATACATTAAAACGATAGCGAGTGCTCATTGAAATGAAGAAAATAGAACTTACACAAAAAGAAACGCAAAAATCCATAGAAATGTAACACAGGACATGAGAAGCAGACTTACCCTGAAATACCTAAGATGAAAGTGTTGAAGACTCCTGGATGTGATGTGGGATGTTTGAGGTAGAAGATCAATGTAAGGAATCAACTCTGCAGTGTTTTGGTTCATAAGTTTTTATAGGATCGAGGTGATGACGTGCATGCTAGAAATCTAGGAAAATGCGACACTTGGCGAGAGGTTTCTAAAATGATCTTTGCATGTAGCCTTTAGCTGCTAGAAATAGATTCCTCAAATGTAGGGATGCATTTTGCATGTTTCCTTTTGCTATTTCAGAGAAAGCATTCCATGCATGCAAATAACTTTTGCTTGGTCCCGGAGGGAATCGATCAACCTGAAGGAACATTCATCGGTCTACGAGCGTGAGATGAAACTTTGCGTAGTTTTTGGGCTAACCTAGGCTGGCCGTCCTTGAGGGATTATGCAATTTCGAGGTTTAGCAGGAGAATGTCTCCCAGAATTGCACAATTTCTAGGCTGAGCTATAGTGATGGGTCGGATTGCATAGTTTTCTTAAGGAGGATTGCCTGACTGTTCTGCGCATTTCTGGATCCCAGCAGGTGGCCCAGCTAATTTTTGTAATTTTTGGAACGAAGGCTAGCTCCCCTCCTGAATTGCACAATTTTTTGAGGGAGCTACTCATCTAGCAACTAGCTTATGTCTAGAATGGCAGCCTATGAAAGGAGTGAAGAAAACTGACATGAACAAGGTGGAAAGCCACAAGAAAGCCGATGAAGCCTATGTGCTTGATAGTGCAAGACATCTTGCTAGTATGGTTTGTAAGGAGGCTCCAAAATGAAGCTAATGGAAAATTTTGGAGGGTGGTTGTAACCTATACAATAGGTTCTTGCTAATGTAATAAATGGCATAAACCTTTTTATCCTCTTCTTGTCTGAGGACTGCTCCTATCACCATAATTTTATGCATCTAATGATATATGAACTGGTAAATTCCAATTTGATCCTCGCAACATAGCAGTTATTGAGGCCATCCTCATCATATTTGCAAAAAGTAGTATCACGTTTATCGATCCATTAAAATTCCACATGTATAGTTGATACATACAGAGGTGCTACAACGTTTGAAAAAATTACTATAAAACGACGATAATAACCAGCATAACGAGGGAAGCTTGGTACCACTTTATGCATTTGAGGAGTAGGAAGTTTAAGAATTACCTTGATTTTACCTGGGTATGCTTGAATGTCTGTAGCAGAAAGAAAATGTCCCTAACTATGCCCTTTGTCATCATCATATGACATTTTTTGTGACTGAGGCGTGACCTCGTAGCTATACATTGTGCAAGAGCTTTCTCAATATTATGCAAGGCTTGGTAAAAATCATTACCATAAAGAGTAAAATCATCCATATATCTTTCACATCCCTCACTAATCAAGTCAAAAAAATATTGAGAATTCCGCTTTCAAAAGTAGTTGGTGCATTGCATAGCCCGAATTGTAAGATTCTATATGCAAATGTTCCCCATGGATAGGTGAACATATCTTTGTCTTTGCCTTCAGGGGAAATATATATCTGATTATATCTACTGAACCCATCTAGGAAAGAGAAATATTCCTTCCTAGCAAGAGTTTTGAGTACTTAATCCATAAATGGAAGGGGGAAATGATCCTTCTATGTGTCCTTATTTAATTCTCTATAGTCAACACAAATTCTCCATTTGCCATTCTTTTTTAGGAATACCACTCTTATGCAACGAGCTCATAAAATATAAGAAATAGATAGATCAATTGCTTCAAAAGTAGCCTCTTCGAGGGGGGAGCCTCCTTTACATTACACAAATGAACAATTCCTCGATGATACAAATGACAAGACCTCCTTTATATATAGGAGTCTAAGGTGTCACAATATAATTAGAAGCGACATAACAATAATAATGTAAGGGCACAACAATAACAATAGTGGGCTTCTATGGGGCACAATAATAACAATATGGGGACAACATGGGCATAACAATAACAATAAGGGGCTACAATGACAATAATAATAAGTGAATACACTAATATTATAGGGACCTAACATGCCCCTCTCCCTCAAAAAAAGTGTTCCTCTTAATGCTTGAGCAGTTATAGAGGCTTCTGTATAAAATTCTCATCCTCCCATGTGTAATATTCAATGGGTAAATTCTTCCCCTTGATGAGATACTCTGAAATTGATCAATTTCGTAGCTATCACATTCTTGTTTCTGTGACTGCTTCAAGTTCGAATATGATTTTTCCTTCCTCGTCAAGTTCTGGAAATATTGTTTGAACCGGGAGCTTGTCACCTATAACCTTCTTTAAGCACGAAACATGGAGAATTGGGTGCACTCCAGAAGATGCAGGAAGCTCCAATTTGTATGTCATAGTACCAATCTTTTGTAACACCTTGTACAAACCATAATACTTTGGTGATAATTTATCATCCTTCTTAGTTTTCTCAAGGGACATTTGTTTGTATGGTTGTATCCATACAAATACCTAGTCACCTACATCAAATCCTCTTTCATTGCAATGTTGATCTTCCTATTGTTTCATTATATTCTTCGCCAAAGCGAGGTTATCCTTTAAGAGTTAGAGAACTTGTTAATGCTAGATGTGATCTTCCACTTCTTGAACCTTAGAATTTTCTCTTAAATGTGATGTGATGGATGGTGGATAACATCCATAAAGTTCCATAAATGGGGTGATTTTTTCTGCAGTATGGAAGGAAGTGTTATACCACCATTCAGCCAGAGGCAACCATTTGACCCATTTTGTCTATTTATTAGATATAAAGCAACGAACATATCCTTCCAAAAATTTGTTCACTATCTCAGTTTTCCCATCAAATTGAGGATGATAAGGTTAGCTATGAGCTAACTAAGTACCCAGAAAAGAAAATAATTCCGTCCAAAAATTTCTAATGAAAATGGGATCTTTGTCAGTTAGAATAATCTTTGGGTTTCCATGTAGCTTTTAAATTGTTTCCGTAAATGCAGTAGCAACTTTGACGACTTTAAATGAATGAGATAAGGCACAAAATTGTGCCTACTTGGTAAGTCTATCAACTACCACCATGACAACACTCTTTCCTTCGGACTCGGGTAAACCTATGATAAAATCCATTGAAACCTCCTCCCAAAATTTACTTGGAATGGATAATGGTTTTAATGGACATAAGGTCTTAATTGTCTCAACTTTATTTTGTTGGCAAACCAAACATTTCGCCACAAAATTTTGAATATCAGATTTAAGGCCATCCCCAAAAAAATCCTTCTCAATCCTATGGTAAGTTTTTAAAAATCCTAAGTGCCCTTCTAAGGGGAGGTGTACAATTCCAGAAGAATCTTTTATTTTATTTGGGAATTCTTACAGAGGTATAAGCAATCTTTGTAACATAATGAATCATTTTTCTAGCTAAATGTATCATATGTACTGGGATCTTGATGTAAGTTTTGAATGAGTGCCCACACTTCTTTGTCATTTTTCCATTGATCCCTTGCCTCATTTATCCAATTTGGTTGGGTAATAGAAATGGCACAAAGAAATGCTTCTGCATCCTCATACTTTCTTGAGAGTGCATCTACAACAACATTTTGCTTCCCTTTTTTCCATATGATTTCAAAGTCATAACCCAACATCTTTGTGACCCATTTTTTCTAATCTTTTGAAGATAATATTTGTTATAAAATGTATCTAAGGCTATCATGATCCTTTTTTACCTTCAAGTGTCTTCCCATTAGGTAATTTCACCATTTCTTAAGTGCATGTAGTGTTGCCAACATTTTCTTCTCATAAATAGCTTTGTGTGAATACTTTCCTTTGATTGGACGACTTTCAAAAGAAATGGATATTTCCTCTTGCATTAAAACAACCCCAATTCCATTTCCTGAGGCATCACATTCCACAATAAAGATTTTTGTGAAGTCAAGCATAGCTAAGACCGGTTCTTGGCACATTGCCTCTTTTAGATGTTCAAAGGCCTTTGTTGCTTCTGGAGTCCAAGAAAATGAATCTTTATTTAGTAATGTTGTTAGAGGTGCTTGTATTCTCCCATAATTCTTAACAAACTTGCAATAATACCCTGTCAACCTGAGAAATCCTCTAAGATGCTTTATGGACATGGGGATTTTACATTCCTTAATGGATTTAATTTTTCTACGTTCTACCTTAACACCTTCATGAGATACAACCTGACCCAGATATGCCACCTCTTTTACTCCAAAGAAACATTTGGAGGTGTTTTCATATAATTGTTTCTCCTCCAATAGTTTGAGCACCCTGTCAACATGTTGAACATGATCCTTCCAAGACTTGTTGTAGATTAGTATATCATATAAAAATAGTAACACAAATTTTCTAAGGAAGGGTTTGAAAATGGAATTCATCAAACATTGAAATGTAGAAGGCACATTGGTAAGGAAAAAAGGCATGACCAAAAATTCATAATGACCCTCATGAGTTCTAAATGTTGTTTTCATAATTTATTCAGTCTTCATTCTGATTTGATGATATCTTGAATGAAGATCCAATTTGGTGAAGTAAATTGCTTCATGAAATTCATCAATTAATTAATCAATGACAGGAATGGGAAATTTATCTTTAATACTGAGCTTGTTGAGATCCCTGTAATCTAGGCACATGTGTCATGATCCATCCTTCTTGTGCACCAATATTACTGGAGCAAAGAAAGAACTTTGATTAGGTTTAATTATACTAGCCTCTAGCATTTCTGCAACCATACGTTCAATCTGACTCTTTTGGGTATAGGTAAATCTATAAGGCATGATGTTTTGAGGAACACTTCTTGGAATCAAAAAAATAGCATGATCATAATCACGAGTAGGTGGGAGGCCTTGGGAAGTCTCAAATACCTTGGAATGATAGTCCAAGGATTTTTAGGGATATGGAGAAATAGATGATTTCTATGTGGGAACCTCTAGCGAACATAATTATGTAATTATGCCTCATTTTTCATTCTTTAGAAGATTTTCCATGCCATTAGTGCAGATTATCTTTCCTAGTTTCCCTGCAATACCCCTTATTTCAACTTCCTTTCCTTTTGAAATTTTTTCAAGAAAAGTTCTTGAAAATTAAAATCTACTGTACCCAAAGATTGCTGTCATTGGACACCTAGTACAACATCAACTCCACCCATTGGAATGGAAATAATTGGACTATTTAATAGATATTCTCACATGGGTAGCTTGAAATTATGGCACTGTCTAGAGAAATTTATGATTCCTCCATTTTTAGCCATCACTTGACACTCTACTGCTAGATATAGGAAGCAATTAAATTCATTGGCTATCTTACAATGAATAAAATTATGAGTACTGCCTAAATCAATCAACATTATTGCCTTTTTCTTCTTCATATGTCCTTCTATCTTAAGAGTTTGAGGAGTGGTAATTCTTGCCAATGCATTACAATATATGGTTCGAGTGATTTCTTCTTTCTCTAGGGTTTTCTTTCGGTGTATATCCTCTTATTTTGACATTTCTTGTTCCTTTTTTTCCAAAGAAGAATGGGAGTCTGAAGTCTCTATAACTTCAAAAATTGCATAGGTCTATTATTTGGATTTGGATTTGGCTATGTAGGTAACTAATGTCAATGTGGAGGTGGAGTGTTTGGAGGTAATTGAAGTGGAGCTTGTGTTAGTGGTTAATTTTTTGGTCAAGACATTACTCCCATTGATTGATTAATCAGTCCAGTGGGGCATTGCTAATTATGGGACCACATTGGCCCTTGAGTAGGTTTGTTTGTCCATTGTGGAGGATAAAAATTATTTGATGTATTTTTCCATGAAGTTGTGGAGTATTTTTTATTCAGCCAAAAGGGAGCAGGGAATGATTGATTTGTACAACGTGGTAAAATGTATGGTTACGGTTCCCAAGTATTATGAAAATGTTGTTGGGCCTTCCAATTTGATCCAGGAAATTTCTACTCAGCAAATTGTTCAGAGAAAAACATCCAAGGGTCATCTGAAATAACTAGTGGGATATTTATAAATTGTCTTCATTATGCATAAAATATACTCTCTCCAGCTCTTCTTTCACTTCCTTAAATCAACCTTCAACCCAAGGAGTGAAGGGCATCGACTAGTTGAATTATTTTTCCTGCAAATGGCACATGTCTCAACTATATCCAATAGACATTCCTTGCGACTATGCTGCTTTCAAAAGAGAGGATAGAAAATGGGCAATGATTATTCCACCTCATCCTATTTTTGTTTTACTTGTAAAACAACCAATTATGTTCTCAAGGTACTTAAAATATCAGTTTTAAATTTTTCTAAAAGATTACCGATCTCTTCTCTTTTAACTCCTCCTTCTACAATTTTTCTGGATATGCTGAGAGGATCGTGAGTTCCACACTTTGTTCTTGTACTTCCTCGGGAACACTTGATACACAGTTTCACAATGTCATCATATTCTTCTTTAGAAATGTCACCCTTCCGAATTAAGTTAAAAATATCTATCAATTCATCTTTCATACCTCTAATCAACGTAGATTTTAACACATCCTTGGGTAGAGTAGTATATGGTGATGTTTGTAAATTATATTGAAATATTTCAATATATTCTTCCAAGTTTTCTTATTCTTTTCACATCATCTTAAATATTTCTTCCCTTAGATCCCTAGATCAGCAAAATTTCTGGTACTTAGTAAGGAAGGTTTCTTTCATTTGATTTCATGAGTTTATAGTACCACCCCACAGTCTCGTCAACCATCATAATGATTCTCACTTTAAGTTAGAAGGAAGCAAATTTAATTTTTGGGAGTTAGTAATATAGTCATATGCTCAACATAAAACATCAAATTGAAATAAAACTGCATTGGGATTTTCAGAAGCCATTATCTAGAGATTTGGAAGATTCTAGAATGGGATAACCTTGATTGGTGCATTAGCCTATGGATCAACAATAGGATATTCTATGGTTGAATTTTTTGTTCTTGTTATTGCATTCACCATTTGTTTAAAGATATGTCAGTAATCTTCGGGAATCTCGTAATCAGGTGGTACTATCTGGAAAGTAATATGATGATGGTCTTTTAGACCTTGACCAGGCATCATAGCACTACTTAGATTAGGAGTTTCACTTTATCTCCTTACAAACAGTGCTATAGCGAATTCCTGCTAAAACAGTTTTCGGTATGGTTCGCTCCTGTCACCTCCCTCCCCCCGCTTAAATTTTAAGAGTGCCCTCACTCTTAATAGAAGGACTCAGATACCTAACAGATATGTCCTAGAGGCTCTACTCATATCCTACAATTTTATCATGAATATCAGTGTTAGCTATAGCATATGACCCCTCTTCTCAAGGGGAAACAAAACTAGACCCCTTCCCAAATGTTACTCAAGGACCTACTAGTGCTTAATATTCTAATTTGCGAATGATTTCATCTATAAAAGTCATTGTTTGAAGGCCAAATTTACCTTGGATTTTGGTGCTTTTTGGGGTGTATTTATGATATATATTTATTTGGCTCTTAGCCCTAGTCTTCTTTCTATTCATACACACTAGACGATCTAAATGTATTACCTGAGGGTAGGCACTAGCACAATATTTTTGCTTGAGTGCCACTAGAAAAAGTTTGAGGTCTGAAATGGGCCTCCTAAGAAAAATGCACAAACAAAATAAAATTTATAAAAACCAATAGGATTTAGGATGACGATGTCAACCATGGGGGATGATTCACTATTTTTGGGGTAAAAAAATAAAAATAATTAAAAATAATAAAACTACTTTTTCAACTTGTATTTTCAACCTATCTCCCTAAGGTCTTACTCAAGTTTCGAGTCAAATAACTCATTGGATGTAAAATTTAATTCCTCATCCAAGTAGCACCCATGTTGCATACTTTTGATGGACCCTGCTACACAAAAAATGTGAAATACATTAAAAAACGTGATTGCAATCACATTTTTCATGGGTTTCTCATTTTTCGTGTAGCTAGGTCCATCGAAATCATGCAACATGGGTACTCCTTGGATGAGTAATCATATTATGTGTCCAACGAGTGTTCCCAGTCAAAATTAGAGTAAACTCATAAGGAGATAAGTCGAAATTATGAGCTGAAAAAGTAGTTTTTTCTTTTTTCCCTCTGAAATTTGGTTATGTAATCTAATATTATTTTATTATTTCCACTATTATTTTATAATTTCCTTAGGAGGCCATTTTAGACCTCACAATTCCCCTAATGATTCATAGGTTCTTACCTTTCTTCTTTAATACCCAATCCTAAGAGATACAACTAGCACTCTCTTTGGCAATGTCGCTGGCAATGTCGCTGGCAACAATGCCAAAATGTTAGGCCAATTAATTGTTCCTAAAAACGGCCAGCTAACTATTACACATTAATTCATCAAACCGAGGTTTCGTTTTTCTATTTCAAGATTATCAGAACTATCTTTGCAAGAGGAATGTAGATATGACTAGTTGCTATTATCCTATTTAAAAGCAAGACTGAAACATTTAAAGAAATCGACTCAAGATGCAATCTCTAATTATTGCAAACTATTCAAATCATTAATTTCTACAGGCATCTCAAGGAAAAAATAAAAGGAAACACACTCAGAGGCAAGTTTTTTCTTAGGGAACATCAACTATAGAGTAAGAGGATAGAACTACAAATTATACTTTTTTAATCAACAATTTAACAAATGAAATAACAATCTATGATAATCTACAGGAAACAGAAGAAGGGAACACAACCTCTTAATGGATTAACAAGTATACTCTATAACAATTCCAATAAACTTGATTCAAGATAGAGCATTCAATTTAACAAAGTAGCAGCGAGAAATAAAAAATTATTATGCAAATGGAAATAGCTGGAGCAGAGAAATAAAACACTAATTTTAATGCTACAAGAGAAGACAACATTATTTCTAGGATCGAGACCAATCCTGAATTGAATTTCCTTGCATGAAAGTCAACACAGTAAACTAAATGTGGGTAATAAATACTTCCATTCGAATTCTAGAGAAATGAGTTACAATTAATGTAGTGCAAGTCTGAGCTTGTGTAAAAAATAATAGTAGAACTTGAACAACCCTTTGAGGTTCAACGACAGTTTTTATTTTGTAACAGTAAAAGATAAAGATCATAGAATCTATTTTTAATAATGAGAAACCATTTGAATCTAGAGATTCTTAGGATGCTCGTTTAAGTTACAAATATCTCAATGCATCTAAAAAGCGAGGTCAAGAGGTCATCCTCAACTAATTTGTTCCAAACACGGTGTAACAGCCTCAGGCTTACACGATACCCTCCAACCATTCTAGGAAACAACATCAATTATCAATGTGTCAATAGATTCATTTCCCATAATGAGGATCCATTCGTTAGGAAGTAGCACTTTATTGCTTAAATTTGTTCATAAAATATTAAATTTATGAATGCGTATAAAATACTACCAAGGTCCCTACCAAACTAATTACTATAACTTAATTTCACAAAACACTTTAGAAAATGATATGAAAACTGAGAAATAAGCAAGGAAAATATGACAAATATAATATCCAACAACACATCGAAGAAGTGGACATCAACAAGACCACATTTTGTACTTGGTATGGGTATTATGAGTTTCTGGTGGTACTTTTCGTCTTACTAATGCTCCAACTTCTCTCATGTGTTTGATAAATAGTGTGTTGCCTTCTTATCTGCACAAGTTTGTGATAGTGTTCATTGATGATATATTGATATACTCAAAGAATGAGGAATAACATGCACACCATCTGGTAACAATGCTAAGATCATTGAGAGAGCATCAATTGTATGCCAAGCTTAGCAAGTGTCTAAGATTATTTTAGACTAAATTTCATTACCTGGGACATGTTGTTTCCAAGGAAGGTATAGTAGTGGACTCGAAAAATATTACAACTATCAAGGAGTGGAAAACTCCTACGAAAGTAGATGATGTCAAATCATTCATAGAACTAGCAGGTCATTATAGGAGGTTCATATGGCCTTCTCAAATATTTTTTATCCTATTACATATCTGTAGCATAAACGAAAGAAGTTTGAATGGACTGAGGAGTGTGCAACTAGTTTTGAGAAGTTGAATCATTTTATTTCAAATGCTCTGGTCTTGAAGATTTCATATCCACATAAAGAGTTCCTGGCATGTATAGATGCTTACAAGAGAGGACTTGGTGGAAATAGAGAAATTTTGAGGTCTAAAATGGGCCTCCTAAGAAAAGTGTACAACCAAAATAAACTTTATAAGAACGAATAGGATTCAGGATGATGATGTCAACCATGGGGGATGATTCACCATTTTTAGAGTATAAAAGTAAAAATATAAAAAAATAATAAAATAATAAAATAATAAAACTACCTTTTCAACTTGTATTATCAACTCATCTCCCTAATGTTTTAATCAAATTTCTATTGGAAATACTGAGAGGGGGGTGTGGATCAATATTCCTTAGAAATTATCACTTTTAAATATTTTCAGAGAATTAGTTAATATTTAATTATTATTAATGTTTATATAGTATCAACAGTAAACAAAATAACACAAGAAGCACAAGAACTTTAGGTGGATAACCCCCTGCAGGTCAAAAAACATTGAGTTCTTTTCTAATAAATTCTTTAATCTTTAGCCCCAACTGAAATGAAATTTACAACTTCCTAGAATTCTAAAGAAGCATTGTTCTCCAGATCTCACTCGAAGCATGCCCCAACACCCTGGTTTCCTTAGTATTCAACTGAATGGATACCCCAACATCTTAGACCAACATACCAACGTTGAAGTGTTCATAGTCTCCAACCTGTAGCTGACTTCATGCACCTAGCTAACACCAACCTACCACCCTATAATGATGAGAAGTGATATAAGAATGTGGATCCCCGTACCATGGATAATGATCCACGATACAATATGATTTACAATGATTTTCTTGTACTTGACCAAACACCCAATCACACTATCACCTATAACGCAGCCATGACATCATCCCAATAGTGATTCCTATATCTCCCATCAATGCCTCTTCGACTCTAGGTAGATTGACTCATTTTCAATAATGACTCTTTCAACGATGACACTTTTAAAAATTTACAATGGTGACTCTTTTACGAATTTACAACGATGACTTTTTTATAGAACTGGATTTTTGACAAGACCTGACACTTGCCTCAACATTGATTCTTGGATCACTTGCAACTGCTGAGCTACTATTGTGCTTGCTTCAACTATGTCCTTCTAGTATGTGTTTGAGTTCCTCTAAAGTGTCATCCTTCCTTCACATGCATTAATAAGCAAGACCGAAACAAATACAAAACAATATACTTACATTATCCTGCAAACAAATATGTCAAAGATGATACTCAAAATTCAAATGCAAACACTAATCATACACACCTTAATGTAGCAGACTTATCCTTGACTGTTGACGTGTGGTCCTTATTGCAGTGATCCTTGAATGCATACTTTTCCTTGCCTTCTAGGAGCTCAATATTGAATATGTTGAATCTATGTAATTTCGGATCTCCAAGGTATGAAATTTCATCTTATGGTATCCCTCTGAGTCCTGTTTCCCACCCCATAGGTCTGATCAATATTGCATCCTTCAATAAAGTGTTATCCCTAATCTCCCGCGACGACCTGATTATAGACTAATTCAATAGAGTGAACTTCTATGAAGTTCCATGTGTCACAGTTTCTAAATTCATCCTTGAAAATGATACCCAAAAAACTAAAGTCCATCCTATTTCTTTCACTATTTAAGAAATTTGAATCAAATGTTCAAAGAGAAAGTTATGACGACTTTCCCGAGCTGACCTATTTGACATGGAATTCTAGAGGCCGCCAAAATCCTAACTTCCTCAGATCATATCTCTGAAAATATAGCGAATCAATATCTGAAATTCGGTCAAGAGGTTCATCGAAAATTTTTCTCAAACGAATTTTAATTTCACCTTTTGAAGCTTCTTAGAAACAAATTTATAGTGAAAATACCACGATGACCTATTTAAAGCAGTGAAATCCTAGAATCCAAGGCTATAAAATTTCTTCAAAATAGACCTTCAAATTTGATCATAATTTTGTGCCCTAATATAACCTAAACGAAACCTTAAACTCCCTGCAATAGATCCTACGTTAGAATCTCATTAAGGCCAAAACATTACCGAGATCTTATCATAAGATAGTTCATTGAACATACTTGCAAGAGGAGGATATGAGGGTCACTATTTAGAGAAATGTTTTGAGTTGAGAGGAGCCTCAACAAGTGAATGTTGGAGTCATTTTAGGAGCATAAAGCATTATTAATTATTGACAATGAATGACCACAACCAATGATAAGTGCCATGCCACAATCCTATGGGGTTACTAACTTCAAACACGAGTATCTCCCAAACCATGAGGAACTACGTGGCATGTCATATATGAAAGGAAACATCTCGATGAGTAGAATCCACATATAATATCGTTGACTTAGAATAGAATGAGTTCACAAGTAAACATTCCCATGCAAGATGAGGGTAGGCCCTCGTGTGGCTTGGGTTGATATTACTCACAACCACTCATCAACAATTTCAGGAGGGAGTACTCATTGGATGATAAATTTAATTCCTCATCCAAAGAGCACTCATATTGCATACTTTCGATTGACCCTGCTATATGAAAAATTATAAATACATGAAAAAATGTGATTGCAATCAAATTTTTCATGTATTTCTCATTTTTTGTGTAGCAGGGTCCATCAAAAGTATACAACATGGGCACTCCTTGGATGAAGAATCAGATTATGCATCCAACAAGTGTTCCCACTCGAAATTTGAATAAACCCATAAGGAGATAAGTTTAAAATACGAGTTGAAAAAGTAGTTTTTCTTCTTTCCCTCTCAAATTTGACGATGTAATCTAATATTAGTTTATTATTTCCGCTATTACTTTATGATTTCCTTAGGAGGCCCATTTTTTACATCATAATTCCCCTAACGAGTCTTGATGTAGGAAGGAAAAGTAGTATGTTATGAGTTAAGCAAGTTGAATGGGCACAAGTGGAACTATGTGACTCATGATCTCAAGTTGAGAGTTATCAATCATGAATATAAGATGTGGAGACATTATCTCCCTGGAAGGAGGTTTGTCTTGATGAGTGATCATAGTGGGTTAATGTACTTGTTTGACCAACCTAATCTGAATGCAAGGAAATCTAGATGGTTGGATACCCTTAACGAGTTGGACTTCAAGATCAGATACATTATGGGAAAGGAGAATAGGGTTACAAATGATCTTCGTAGAAGAGTGTAGGTGAATCACATTGTAGCTGTGAGTTCTTATGGGACAAACTTACATGACTGGATTTTGCAGGCAGGGAAACATGATGTAGGGATGG
The DNA here is from genome assembly GCA_031772625.1 of Pinus tabuliformis. Taxonomy (NCBI): domain Eukaryota; kingdom Viridiplantae; phylum Streptophyta; class Pinopsida; order Pinales; family Pinaceae; genus Pinus; species Pinus tabuliformis. The sequence continues at coordinate 1,339,783,004 of CM062820.1, forward strand.
GGTCCCCAGGGGTAGAATTCAATTAAACTTGGTCTTTTTGTAAATAATTTTATAAAATATGTAAAGTCTATGCAAAATTTGGATGCAGAGCATGCAGATATATAGAGTGAAAGGGTCCTTAGTCCATTGTTTTTGGTTAGTTTTAAAGACTCACTCATGAGCCAGGGGTTGTGGTATTGTATTAGGAAAGCTTTAAATAGTTGAGTCTTAGTGACTGTTACAAGTAATTTTTTATAGAAAATTGGGTACATTGAAGAGTTTTTCTGTCTTGGGCAAGAGCTAGGGCAAGAAGGCTCTACTTCCTGTGCTTAGGTAGAGAAGGGAAGTCTCCTGCAGCTAAATGCATAGGAGGCATGGGTAGAGTCCGCAGCTAAGTGCATGGACCCCTAAAGCTATGTGCACAGGGTAGGCGAGTCTGTAATCAGTGACTTGAAGATCAATAAAGAGTCTTTCGAAGAATTACTGAGTATTTCTATTGTATCTATTTATGTTATATCTTATTTATTAATGATATGTTTTATAAAATAATGATTGAATTCTATGCAAATTTATAGAATCTATCTTAATAATGTACGAAATGGATTCTTAGCTACTTTCATGAAGTTACAAGCTATTTCTCTTATGTTTTCTAATGAAATAAGTCGATCTATGCAAACTCCAATCTAGGGTTGCTTGTTGATGATTGAAAGTAGGTAAATCGACCGTTTAAGGTCTTTAGGGATTGATCATGGACCTTCAAAATGGTCTAAAGGTTGATTTAACTTAGTTATATTAATGAGCCATAGAAGTCTATCGATCTACGTTGAGGCAACTCTAAGGCACTGGAAGACATCACACTAGTCTCTGGATGTCGAAAACTGGTTCTTACATCCCCCAATACTACTTCAAGTGAGACCATAACCAATAGTGTAGGGTTTTGTGGGTTGGTGCAGGTAACTCCAAACCTGGGTCATGACCCCTTAAGCCAACAAATGGTTCCATTGCTAGGACCGGGATTTGCTTAAATAGAAGTGTGATGTCGCATCAATAGAATCTGACAAAGCAAGAGATTGAAAAGTGGTTAGATCGAAAGATTCATCAGTTTGTAGCTCAAGAAAACAGGAAACCATGCCTGGCGAAGGAGGATTGGTTGAATAGATACCTGTATATAGAGGTACACGAAATCTCTTTATGCACTTTCCCAATTGAGCTATACGAGTGGTTAGCTATACTGACAAATAATCAAGGAAGGTGGAAGCTCGATAGTCCTATAGTGTGGACTCCAGAATTCGTACAATGATTAGAAGCCTCTGAAAAGTAAGATCGCACAGGCTGTCGATTACTGGCTTGATTGGATACTGGGAGGATTTGTTATGTAATTTGCAGTTGACACCTAAGTCAGCTATAGTGAAGCAGAGCACAGATTCTTCAAAGGAATGCGAGGTAAGTATTTAAGGTCATTGAATACTTGGATTAAAATTCTATTATGTGAAAAGTGGGTAATTCCAATACCTTGATGTTTAGAGCTATAGGAAGTGGAAGATTCTTTAGAAATCATGAAGAATCAGGGCTAGAGTATAGCCCATTGATTCGGCCACCTTCAAGTGACGACGAAGGGGTGGTGCAGACTACACCGTGAAGCACTGTTCAGCTAATAACTTATGGTATTCCTAGAACACATCCTCCATACACTCCACCTCCACTTCCACCTCCACCACATACACTTTCACCCACACCTCCAGATCTACCGCCACCATTCAACATGGAGAACGCAATGAAGATGTCGATCTTCCAGGGCATAGGAAGTGAAGATCAAGAGCCGTTATGGTTTGTTGTGAACATTGTATGGACAACGTAGAAAATCATTGATGATAATATAAATAAGGCATAGTTGGTTACGACCTTGTAGTGTCACCCAATAACCTGGTACATTAAGTATTGTGCTAATAATCCTCATGCATAACTCGCAAAAACTTAGAAACCTTCGAAAAAAGAATTTAGTAAGCTTGAATCTGAGGTGCTATCGATAATTGAATTTAAATAGATCATGATGAAGGTTGAGGAGACACCTTGGGACTTTGATCAGAGGTTGAAGTGCTAGTTCAGACATGCTAACATGAAAATCTCATATAGCGAGCATCACGACTGGTTTATCATGTAACTTTTGCCCCATTTAAGGATTTCTCTATCATAGTAGAAGATAGAAACACAAGCAGAAGCATTGGAAATCACAATGAGGCTGCATGCATCACCTATTAAGGATACGAACCTAAGGGTATATCAAACCCACTCATAGTTAGATAGCCTATACCTAGAATTACAATGTTTGAAGAAAGAAAAGGAGACAATGCCAGAAGTGCGTGCAGAGGTTTGGTGCTTAAAGTGCAAGGGCCACGGGCATGATAAAGATCATTTCTGAGTATATGCGAAGTATCTTATAGGGAGAGGACTAGCCCCCTTGAAGCCAGAAGCCCCAGCTAGGCTAAGCAATGGAACTTTGCTATGGTGCTCGAATTGTCAGGTCACTGGGCAACATGTGATGGATAACTACCACTTGCTTCACAAGTTCATTCAAACACCTCAGCAACTTTTCTGTAATTTTTGTAAATCTGTGGGCCACAAGGAATGCCACTATCGACGTTATGAGCTGATGATGGAAAGAACCCCTACTTATCGTATGCAAGCAGAAAATCAACCTCCAAACCAAGGCACTAGAGTAGTGCGCAAGGGAGGGCTGACGTTGAGTGTGAGGAGAAGGACCTGGTAGAGGTCGCAGTAAAATTATCTGCTACAACTATGGCCAGGTGGGGCACTTTGCACAAGATTGCTTGAATTCTACACACCCTTCATGTAAGTACTGCATACAGTTCGACCATGCCATAGAAGAATGTCTATATTAATAGCTAAGATGCAAGAGAAGAAAACACACCTCGAACAACCTATACATAATTTACAAATGATGAGGGCTAAGCCCTATGAGGAGGATCAGAGCATTAATATTGTACTACGAAGCAGTGTGACGAATGGCATAGATAAGGGTAAGCAGTTTGAAGAAGACGGATGGGTTTACAAATCTCCTAAGAAAAAATTCGGATTTGATCTTAATCGTGCTAAGGAAACATTCATGAAAGCCAAGAAGAGCTTCACTGAGGCCTCCACCTAAGGAAGCCAGGACAAGATGTAAGAGATGACTTTGACACAAGACATTGATCCTTCCATACTCACTACCTCTTTGGAGACCTGCATAAATTTACTATGCAGCAGGAAAGCCATGGAAGGATTGCAGGACCTAATAGAAAAATGTGCCAATAAGGAAAAGATTCCTTTGGAGAAGTGTATGGTTAGAAAAATTGGTAAGAATGAGGCGTGAACAAGATGAGAGATGCGGCTAATAGTGTAGATAAGTGATTATGAAAAGGACCAGGCCATTTTGGACTTGGGGTCCGATTCGAATGTTATACCAAAATTTATGTGGGGAAGGATGGGGATACTTTTGCTGCAATGGCCTCCGATTCAGCTCAGGATGGCGAATCAATAGAAAATCATCCGCATGGGATGATTATATGGAGTAACAGTTGATATTGATGGTGCAAGTGCGGTAGTAGACATTGAAGTTATAGAAATTGTCGATGATATTAATCCCTACCCCACACTCCTGGGAATAAAGTGGGATATTGATGCGAATGGGGTCATTAATATGAAGAAGAGGACAATGTACTTTGAGAGAAAGTTTCTTAGGGTTATAGTGCCACTAGATCCTGCAGAAGGGGCATGCTATACTCAACCAATCTACGATTATGTGGAAAGTGAAGATGAGTTGGATCAGATCTACAAGACAATGACACGAGATTAGGATTAGATCAATCCAACGGAAGATGGATGGATTGCATGGGATCGGGAAAGTTCATACACTTTTGACTCATACAAGGAATTAGAGCATTGGCATAATCACTTACATGAAGTTTCTACTTTGCGAAGCAATATGATTACGAAGTCACTAAATTATGTTTTTTTAGAGATACGAAAGTTACCTTACTATGATGGTTTGACTAACGTAGATATGTTTTTAGACGAATTTGAGTGTGAAGTCCCTGAGGACCATCACTTTCAAGCCTCTTATCTGACACTGCATGCTACGCCTGAACGACGGTGAGGCACACATAAGGATATTTTTTCAGGACTGTGAGATTACAGGAGAATGATGAAGCTATGATTTGGGCATGCTAATACCAGAATGATTGAGAAGTAAAATGGAAGGGATGATCCACGCGATCACCTAGCAAATTGGACTCAGGTGTGGGGGACAGAACCACAACCAAAATGGGTACATATATTTCTACATACCTTGGATACAACCCCCATCAAATAGTACCTTGAAACAACGCTCTGCCATGACACTATGGAATGGGATGTATTGAAGGAAGGTTTGTTATTGACTTTAAGCTTCGAAGATGGCTTTGCAAGCATTGATGAAGTGCTTCAAGAGATTAAAGCGGTTATCTTCAGAAGATCGAAGGAACCTATGGAATGGACCCAACCAGACTAGAGCACCCAGCTGCACAACACATTGGAATGCTATAATGTGATTGTTGAAGAAAAGGAGGAAGACCCGCATAATGTCAATATTCCGAAGACAGAAGGGCATCGCGAAGTCGAAGGCCCACAAGTAGAGAACCTAGACATCTCCAGACCTCTAAAAATGAAGCAAGTAAACATTGGCACACAAGAATAACTGTAGTTCATGATGATTGGAGACTATTAGGACGACGCTACAGTAGAAATAGTTGTTGAATTACTTCATGAATACTAGGATATCTTCCCTACTAATTTTCGGATTTAAAGGGTATATTTGGTAATTTGCGTGTTATGAAGATCACATTGAAACTGGATGTGAAGCCTCTTAAATAAAGGCCTTATAACCTTAATCCTATGTATAAGGAAAAGGTTCATCAAGAGCTGGATAAAATTTTGGAGGCATGCATCATAGAACTTGTTGAACAATCTGATTGGGTGAGCTCGATGGTGGTCCAAGAGAAGAAATAAAAGGGCAAAATAAGGATTTTCCTATATCTGCGGAAGCTTAATGATGCATGCATCCACGATCCATTATTTACATCATTTATAGACGAATTCTTAGACAACGTTGAAGGGGAGGAGGTCTATTACTTTACTAATGGGTTTTTTGGGTATAGTCAAATTAATATTGCCCTAGACGATAGAAGAAAAACCACCTTTGTGACAGAGTGGGGATGTAATTCAGATTGAAGAATGTACCTGCAATATTTTCCTGCGTAGTCATAATGACATTCAAAGAATGCATTGATAAGTTCCTCAAAGTGTACTTTGATGATTGGACGGTGTTTGGCTTGTTGAAGTGCCATGTAGAAAGTTTGCGCCTTATGTTGGATACATGTTGAAGATACCAGATAACGCTGAATTTGAGAAAATGTATATTCCATGTCTCTTTTGAGATCTTGCTGGGTCATGTTGTGTGAAAACAAGGATTGATGGTTGACCCTACAAAGATTGTGGTGATTGTGAACTTGGAGGCCCCTAAGAACGTCAAGCAGCGACACATGATGCTACGACACACGGGATACTATATAAAGTTCATTAAATATTATGCCCAAATTACCACGCCCATGTAAAAAATCTTAAAGAAGGATGTGACATTTTGTTCGAGTAAACAATTTCAGTGCAGCTTAGATGTGTTGAAAGAAGAGATGGTAACTATGCCAATCTTGGTATTTCCTGATTGGAAAAAGAAGTTTCATGTACATGTGGATGCTTCTTGCATTGCGTTGGGTGTAGTACTCACACTGGTAGGTGAGGAAGAACTAGACCATCCCATAGCCTTCATGAGTAGGATGTTATCAATGGTAAAAAAAAATTATTCAATGACAGAGTGCGAAGGGTTGGCCATGGTCTATGCACTGCAAAACTTTAGGCATTATCTATTGGGAGGGCATTTAAAGATGTATACACATCATTGTACCATAAAATACCTAGTCAAAAAGCCTGTGTTGGGGGCAGATATTTGCAGATGGTTGTTATTATTTTAGGATTATGAATTTGAAGTCATTGTGAAGCCGGGGAAGTTGAATGCTGGACCCGACCATCTATCACAAATTGAAACACGCGAAGAACCCAGTAATTTGGACGAAGGGTTTCCTGATGCGCAGCTCTGTGCAGTACATGTAGCTGATAGCCATTTTGTTGATATTATTCACTTCTTAACTATAGGGATGGCGTGTGAAGGATATACAAATCAACAGAAGAAAGAATTAGTAGTGTGTGCAACTGATTTTTTGGTCATTGCTGGACATCTGTACAAAATGGGTGCAGAAGAAATATTGCAGAGATATGTGCCAGACTTTAAGCGTGATGTTATTCTCACGGAATGTAATGGGGGAGCGACAGGAGGCCATTATGAAGGAAATGCAACCGCGTAGAAGATTTTGTGCACAGGGTTATGGTGACCAATATTGCACAAGGATTCCAAAGCATACTGTAAGGCATGCGATGCATGTGAAAGGACTGACAGACTGTCGCGAAGGGATGAGTTACCGCTACATCCTTAGGTATCTTTACAGGCATTTGAGAAGTGGGCAATTGATTTTATTAGACCAATTCAACCACTTGGAAAGCGAACCGGCATGTGCTACATTATCACTGCGATGGAATATTTAACTAGATGGGTGGAAGCATAACCAGTAAAGGATTATGCAGGGGCTATGATAGAAAAATTCTTGTTTGAATATGTCTTAACAAGGTTTGGATGCCTAGAATTTTTTATGAGTGATAGGGTTATGGACTTTCTGAATAAAATGATTAACATGTTGACAGAGGAATTCCAGGTCCACCATCAAAAGAGTACACCATATCACCTGCAGCAAAATGGGATGGTTGAAGGCTTTAAATTTTTTTTAGAGAATGAGCTGACAAAGATCTGTAATGTGTAGTGAAATGATTGGGATGTGTGCATACCTGCAATGCTATGGGCCTACAGGACAACTTGTAAGAAGGTGATAGGGAAAACGTAGGTCAGATTAGTATGGGGTCGAAGCAGTAATGCCTATGGAATACATTGTACCTAATTTGTACATAGAAGCTTTGACAGATATGGCGGATTGCAAGGACTTGGAAGAACGGATCGCACGGCTCATGTAGCTAGAGGAGGACTGATTTTGGCAGGATTCCAACAAAAAGTACACAAGGAACATGAAAAATCATGGCATGGTTGCCATATCAGTCTTTGCACATTCAAGGTAAATGATCTTGTGTTTTTATATGATAGTAAGTTCACTAAATTTCTGGGTAAATTCCATGTGCATTTGTTAGGACCATATATTGTCAGGGAAATTACAGATGGTAGCATAGTTTAGCTCACGAAGCTGAATGGGGTGCCCTTCCTGGGAAAAGTGAATGGGAGTAGGTTGAAGCTATATACTCGGGATCCTGTAAAATGATTATATGGTATGAGGACCATCTTAGAGCTCCATGCATTTTCAAGGGAGTGGGGGACTATAAACTACACTACCTAGTTTGGAGGACAAGGCAGTGACCATGTTGCGTGAAGATTGACAAGGATGCACCAGATGAAGCTGTGCTCAAGACGTTGCACCATGGAGGAGGGTGTCGTTCAACCCACTAGGAAAATGACCGTTGGAGTTATTATTCATGATTTGAAGGCCAGGGCAAAAATATTTGAAGATCTACCACCAATGTAGCATTTATTATTAGAATTTAGGGGGAATGGTGAGATTTTAATTCAAATCCACCTATAAGTTGTGCATACTGGTCAAATAGAGAACACTTTTCATTCTAAGAATTGTTGGAGCATTTTGTTGTCTGACATATATGAGTAGAGCATTCTAGGAAGAAGTTTTGATGCACCCCTCATTCGCGAACTATTCTCTAGCAGCTCGAGAGGTATTTATTGAAAGGATGACTACCACTAACCCAAGTGAATCCCTCACTTCAGAAGCAATTGTATCTAACATGCAAGGTTCTGAAGAATCTACTATGGAGACTATGCCTACTGTGTCCACGACACTGAGGTTGCTTAGGCTGAAACAAATGGTGACAAAAGAAAAGTAGCCTGCTATGAAAGAAAAGCAACTAGCCGCGAAAGAAAAAAAAGAAGTCGGTGCTAGTGGGAATCTCACCAAAGATGCACACAGAGCCACAGCCAAAGGAGAAAAAGGACAAACAACTAGAGAAAGTATTGGATTTAAAGAAAGAGGAGTACCAAGGCATTGAAGAAGTCGATGTCGAGGGGGTCGAGCCTATCTCTATGCTACCTGAATAGATCCCTCCACAAAAGGGAAAAAATGAAGTGACCAAGGACATTGATTTTTAAAAATTCATGGTATCCACTCCCCTACTGCTGGAGCAGGTCACATTTGAAGGCCCTAACCTTACACATATCTCGTTGTTGAAATTGGAGGACTGAGACATCATGGATTAGGAAACATTTCCGCGTATCAAAACCCATAAGTATATGATGAAGATATACTATGATGACACATGAGTTACACAGTTAGAACCTATGAAGTAGGTCCATGGTGTTCAGTAGTCGAGGCTACTAAATATTCTACTAGTACCACACTATCACCGCTCTGCTATCAATATGGTCTGTGTGCGCCAGCTCCTCGCGCTAGTGCATGATGGGATTATGTGGCTAGGGAAGCCTATTCTGATAAAATATATATTGATCCACAGTGGATAGCTAGTCACTGAGGTTGGACGATATATGCGTATCCTTATTTATAATGAAATAGGCTACGTTGACTGGTCAATTGACATGGGAGGATTTGATAAGTGCAATGGAACAATTCAAATAAAGGTGTATTACATTGTTAATGATCTACAAATCCAAGACATGTTGTGCAGGGGCTTGAACCCTTTGTGGACTACTCTCTTGATGGCTTAGTGATAAACTAGAGCGATGGGTTGCATGTTTGCTTGATCGACATTTGGTCTATATATGTAGCCACATCTCGACATCTGATCAAGTGCTATCATTGCCTTTAAGAGCTACTACCTTGGTGCTTGGTAATTAGTTGGGTGTTAGGTTCATGATTGTTGAAACAATTGGTGGGATATGAACAACAAACCGCAATGTGCAGTGAAAGAACTTGATGCTCTAGGCTGAGATACTTTTCAATGGCTATGGGAGACCAAATTATATAGGAATGCAAGGGAACCCATATACCACAACAGCAATGGGTGGAAAGGATTCCATTCCCAAGGGTGATTTTTGTTGGCGCTATTTTTTTTCCCAAACCTCCTCCACATAGCCAATCACTCAAGAAGTCATGGAGGACATAAAAAATCACAGATAATGGGTGGGATCTCCTCTACATTTGGTGAGGCAATCTTATTCAGGGGCTACCCGATTGCATAGTATGGGGTTTCAATGGGAGTGTAGTTGAATTTGGGTATGAGGAATTTCCTAGTGTGGAAGGTGCTGTGCCAGAACAACATGGTTGGAATATTCTTTATATCAAATGAATATTCTTAGGATCAGTCAATATCTTCTATTAAGAATGGGCTTAGGTAGATATCTACTTTACATTTATGGTTCCTAGCTTTCATGTGATAAAATTGAAAGATAATGTAACCATGAGTCAAAATGCATCATCTTCTTAAGGAATAACTTCATTAAACTAGTTAAAACTCTAATTAAGAAGTGCATGAATGATTAAGATGGAAATAGTCAGTAAGGGGTCAAAGGTATTTATGAGGAAGTGAGATAAAGTAGGTTAGCAAAACCCTATGAAGACCATGTGTAGGACACTACATGTGTAGTGACTAATGGAATGGTGTAGCAAGGTTTTATAGGACGGGGGGTGCAAGTTGGGTTAGTTCATAAGGACCATACCACATCACCAACTAGACAAAGAGAAAAATATAAACCAATTTACTAGGATTTGACTAAGCTCGGTCGTCAACCCTTAAAAAGGGAAAGCTAAGACACCACCAATTATTAAATAACAAATTGAGTGATATGTTAAAGGGGATAAGTCTAGCTATATAATACTTTGGTTAGACTCAAACTTTATACCCATAGTTTCCTGATGAAGTAGGATGATTTAGATGTACCAATGAGATAATGCGATGAGAGGGGAGCGAAAGAGTATCTTAAAAAGAAAACTCATACAGATTGTAACTATGGTTCATTCTGGAACCCATGCATGTCATGGTATTATAAATTGGAACAGAGTTACCATACCTTCTATATTTCTAAAGGTGAGAAATTAAAGCTAAGGACAAGTGATCATTGATAGTGCACCATAAGCATGAAGTTATATATATATATATATATATATATATATATATATATATATATATATATATATATATATATATATATAGAGAGAGAGAGAGAGAGAGAGAGAGAGATATTCAGAAATATAAGGAAACTATAGTTGCATCATGGTATTTTCGTATAAGCTAGAAATATAGGACTTACACACTAGTTGAGTAGCTACATGAGACTGGAAAATCTATTAGGGACATCTTGTATATGAAAAAAATTACCATTGAGGCATGTGAGAAGTGGTATTAGAGCTCCTAGGTGCAAAATTGGGATATAAACGGCTCCATCACGAAAGAAAATTCGATCAGTTATGAAAAAAGTGAGAGAGATTAGACCTAGCATGGGCCCATTGTCTTACTCCAACTTTGTAGGTTCATCGCTATTTACATATGTAAACAAAAACATATTTCAATTTTGACGGAAAGGAATAGTGAAGCCTACCAAAGACAAAGAACGCAAGAAGGAGAGCGGATTGAATTTCGACTGGCCACTCAAAGAAACACTCAAGAATGTTCAAGGGTAAGCCAAACAATAATTTCCCTTTCTAATTTTATTTAAAATAGAAAATAATCTCGTGGTTTAACAAATTGGGTGATGTATTATGACACCCAATCCTAGACATCAAATTCCTAACTACACAACCTTTAGGAAAATGAAATATTTAATTCATATAACAGAAGGGAACTTAGTCGTATTCATACATCAAGCTAATAGAATAGAAAAAAAGGATTTAGTAATAGCCATATTGTACTTTGTGCTTAATTTCTATGAATATATATGAATTCGGTGCAAGCTGGTTCTACCTATCGAGGACCAATGGTGACAAATCCAATCTCCATGAAATGAACTCGAGCACTCCCATACCAAAGTTGAATTACATTTGATATGGGGTATGTTTAGTGGATCACACCTAAGGTATGGAAAATAAGGAGGTCAAGTAAGGTTCTTTATGATCCGCATTTGACATCCCTATCGAGAGTAGGGGTGATTCATCAATTCTTCTTGTCTCTATTTGTCCATGTGTGTATTGGTACATTTTCTATGGACACAATGCAGAAACATGTGAACCTGGTCCTACTATGCCCATGGAGGTTACGATTCTCAACGATGCAGATTTGAAGTTCACATAAATAACACTTTAGCTTTGTGTCTTTGAGATGTATAATAGAGTCAGGATTAGATGCATTTGTGCTAGTTATATGTTTTCTCCTTTTTATTCTAATGGGAAGCAATATTATTGATCCAGGGGCCTAGGATTAGTATGCAGAAATCCATGGTTGCGTTAGTGGTTTCTCTTGCAGTTCTTACAATTATTTGCAAGATGTTGACTAGAGTTTGGTGTCGATTGTCAACTTTCTTATGTGACATTGTTTAATTTTTTGTTGATTTGAAGTTTTACACATTGTTGAAGATTCCAACAGAAATGTAGTCATGGTGAGTAGGGTTCCAAAGGTCCTAATTCTTTACCAATGAGTATATCTGGTACTAGGTTATGTAGAGAATCAGTGGTACTCTATGAGACTTAAACTGCTGAGAAATGTTTGTATAACACCTTGGAAAATCTTTGAAGGAACGTTGTTCTGTAATGCCTTCAGAGATCAAATTGATTTTGAATTGGAAAAGCTCATGGCTCAAGTGTAACTTCTTTCTCATTAAGCACCTATGTTCTCACCATGGCTTCTTAGGTCTGCATTGATGACATAAATATTTGATAGTTATGAAGATACACATCATTTTCACTGTTGAAGTGTGTGAAAACGAATTCAACACTAGCTCTTTGAGGGGCTACAATGGGTATACGTATAATAAGAATAATGTCACCTTCCATTACTCTAAATGGTTTGACATGGTAACCTTGCTCGCTTACATGATCCCACATATCTGTACCAAGTTCTTATTTTCCCTTAGGCTTCTCTTGAGGCATGGCAATGTATAGGGACATTTGTTCATCCTTTGATCTCTACCTAACATTTTCGGAGCATTGGCCCCTTACCATGCTTCATTCTACCCAAGTTTCTATTAAATTGCATCTTCTTTAAATCCGAATTACTTGAATAATGTTTCAACTTTTTATTTGATGTAAATTCACATCGAAACATTACCCAAGAAAATACATATATTCAATGGCATCCACAATCATGGAGTCCTTGTTCCAGAAAACACTAGAGGACCTGGTGAAGGGTCTTCGTGTACAGATGATAGGAGAAGCTTAATATCTAGCAAAAGCAATGGATGAAATCCACAAGGAAATTACATCGACAAATCATCATACAAAGGTCATTGCATTACAAAAGCTCACATAAATGAATAGGCTTTGAGGGCTTGAAATGTCTTGGGTTGATTTTCATGTTGTTGAGGTGTTGAGCATGCTCAAATTCTGTCATAAGAAAATCATGTGTTTAGCTACATCTCAGAGCTTTCACGAGCATATAGAAGTATTGCTATTTATAACTAACCAATTGAGAAAATATTTAACAAGTACTAATGAGTATGAAGCTAGTTTGTCATTAGAATGCTTATCTTGAATTGCAACCCTAAATATTGCATGGGATTTATTGTCAAAGGTTTTCGCTATCTTGGGAAGCAACAAAGCTTTGTTGAAAAATAAGGCCACCATAGTACTTCTAAGGGTTTTCGACAAATACCAAGATGTTGTTAGGGTTTCCTTCAAGATATGGGTAGAAAACTTAGAGGATTATGATCCCTAAGTACCTTGCATGGCATTTGGCATGCTTTGTGAACTGACCATGAGAGACCCCAAAATCTATTTTCCCGTTGCACCTAAATTTTACCTACTTTTAAGTGGATTCTACAAACAATTGGATGTCTATTTAGATTCTGAATATTTTTAGGGTCTTGGCGCCACTGGAGCCTAGGATGTGGAAGAAGATCGTGGAGCCCATTTTCCAGCATATGCATAAGATAGCGGTGAAGTCACTACTTTTTGAGTGTATACAGACTGTGATATCATGCTTGACAAATTATGATGCAATAGTTAAATTTTCTGTGGAGAAATTGAAATATTTGATGATGGAAGATGATCCCAACCTCAATTATCTTGGACTGTAGCAACTTGTTGCTCTAATACTAAAGCATATATGGGTTGTATCTGACAACAAAGAAGTAATCTTAAAGGCTTTGATTGATCTAGACCTTACTATCGAAGTGGTTATTCTTCGCCTTTTTGTGAGTATTATATCTAAGAACAACCTTGTTGATACTATAAGAGTATTGATGCATTATAGTATTGTATTACATCCTAATTTTTCTAATGAGATATTAGGTGCTATTCTTTTGAATGGCAGCAAGAATTTGTATGAATTGGTTGTTGACTTTGGCTGGCATGTTTTTGTTCTATGTCACATTGGAAGGCTCCCTTATTGTCAGCATGGAAAAGAAGTAAAAAGGAAACTTATAGATATTTGAATGAGGGTTAAAGATGTCAGGCCAGAACTTATGTAAGTTGCTCATAGTCTACTTATTGATCCTTCCTTACTTGAGAATCCATTTCTCCACTCAGTGGTTTCTACATCTACTTGGATTGCAGGGGAATATATTGAACACTCACAAAATCTTTTTGAGATTATAGAAGTTCTTTTGAATCCTCTGACAAATATTTTTCCACAATCTATGAGATGTGTTTATCTCCAATCTTTACTCAAATTTCTTTTATTCTACTATTACTTATACATTAAGAGAAGCAGCCCTTTTGTATATGAATCTTCCTTGAAATACTTCGTGGGAGTGCAAGAAGCTCACCCTCTTTCCTTGGTAATTGAGTCTCTAATTTAAGGGGCAAACATAAAGCCTAAGAAATCGTTGCAATGGGCTATATCTATTATATCCAGTTTAAAGGGAGAAATTGGCATTGGGGGGCTGAAGGAAGATGCTTGAAGTGTTGTTCCTCAAAGTAGTAGGGCAAGAAAGCTAGATTACAAAAAAGGGAGAAGCTTGGTAGATATTGAAGATGAAGAAAATTTTGACCCAAGGTCAAATATTGAACTTCCTAACAGAGAAAGAGTGGATGCGATTATGAATGGTGAATACTTCACCTTGTCATAATTTCATAGAGGTTTATCTGTCAATTCAGGAAAACAACTCAACTCATATTCTGCACTTGATCATGCTATTTAGCTAATTAAACTCAATGTCAGTCCCCTTTTAGAAAGTGAAGATGTGGAGGTGCAGGACATGGCCTGAAATTTACTTGGCCTTATAATGACACTAGAAGGTATTCTAGGGTGTCCTTTGGAAGATCAAAATACTAAAGAAATTCAATATAAAGGATAAACTAGGATTCTGGCACTACCCAGATTATCACACACATGAATAGTATATTTGCGTAAAATCTTAGTCATGTTTAAGTGATTGCACAAAGAAGAGTACCATTACAAGATGGGCTTGACCACAAGGCGAATATTGATGATTTGGTCAAAGTTCTAGGTGATGAGAAGGTTTTAGATGATGGTATGAGTCTGCAAATATCAAAGAAGAATTTATGAAAAGAAACCACTGCAAGTTTGTTAAGAAAAAAGAAAAGAAAAGTAAAAAAGGATGAAATCATATGGCATAAATTTACTATGTGTGATGTACATTTGAGTACTAGGTAATTATTTTCTTAGTTAAGGACAAGGGTAAGGTTGTCATTAAACCCAAAATATAACATTGTAATCCATACTAGATTAACTATCCCTATTAATGGCCTACTTTATGATTGGAAGAAGGTCTTCTTCACGTGTCATTAAGATGTTATCTTGTTACAGATTCAACGTCAAAATCTAATGTAATTAGTATGGTGTTGGGAAAAATACTGAGAGTGGGGGGTGAATCAATATTTTCAAATCAACAATTTTTTCATTTCATATTTAAATTTCTATACGTGACTTTACTGAAAGGAACCTACATGTGTACGTGACTGTTCTTAAGACAACTAGTGTACATCTAGTAAACTTATGATTCAATTAATTCATCATATTTTGGTCTTCAGCCAATGAATCAGTACTTTATTAAACATTGTATAAAGAGTAACCATGTGTTGTAAGAACAAAATAAACCCTTACACATAGGCAACACACATGAACACCGGGATTTAAGGTGGAAACCCAATACGGGAAAAAACATATGTTGTTGTCATCTTTGTCTTATTTTTAATATAAAGAAAAATATTTTTACAATCTTGTACTCGTGCAGACTCATACCAATACGCAGGAAACCACCTGAAGAAAGTTGTAATCTTCGTTGGTTCTCCAGCTCCTACTGGAAGGGAGCTCCAACCCCCTGATCTGATTACAAGGTACTACTAGGAGGAAGCTTCAACTTTCTCACTAAAGGCTTCAACCCTTAGCAATATCCATGGACCACATTTCATACATTTTCACACTAGATCCAATATCAACATTTATGCTCAACAATCAATAATCAAATTGTACCTCATAATTGTAACTGATTCATCAATCTCTGAAACAACTAAATCAACCAATCACTAAAAACGCAATCATGAGTCTCTGACACAAATGATTCAACCAATCATTGCAACTCAACCATAAATATCCAACACAACTCAATCAACTAATCACTAAAACCCAATCAACTGACACTTAATTAAAACTCAACCAATCAATTAGAACATTCATATCACTATAACCAGTACACAAAACTAAACCCAAAATACTGCATCAAGACATAATCAACTGCAGTCTTGATCATTCAAATGTGAAAATGTATACGCTACTTCACTTATGGAAACCCATGTGCATACCCATTTTTCTGTAGAGAAAACTGCATAAATATCTTAATATACTAAAAAATGAAAACTTGACCACTACAACTTCTAAAACGAACACTGAATCATACTCAAATCTACTGCAACACTCTGAACTAATCACATAATTGTCTCTAATATTCAATCACGATCAGAAAGTAGCATCAATCCATAACCACATTCAACTTCATCATTCAATCATTTCTACTTCATACATTATCACTTAACCCAAATCAATCATGAGGACATGATTAACACACATCGGAGAAGGAGGAACAATAATCAACCTGATCAGTCATTTATGAACATAAATCCTTACTTTGTGTAGGCTACTTTGAAGAAGTGAACCCGCATGTATACACACTTCTCCTCAGACCAACTAATGTATATATCTGGAAATTTTTACCTAAAATTGTGCAGCTCTTGAGAACTTCAAAAAGACCCAAATCATAATATTTATAAATAGAAACATGCATCAGTACTGAGATCTAGTCAATCCATGAGAAAATCGTACAATGAAAAGTCATTTTCGGTCTCATGATCTTGATCCATCATTGTATTCATTGGTACATAATTATTTTAGATCTATTGGATCTCATCCATCATCAAAATCTCAAGTGCATACTTAGTTTAGATCAATAAAAGCATCGAAAACCCATAACATGCATATTTTATTTTGATCCAATTCTTCATGATATTTCCATCACATTCACACCTAGCACATTGATCTTCACCACTTTATATGGTTTTACCCTTATCCAATACCACGCGTCAAAACTACATTAGTGTCAGTGGTAATATTTGACAGGATCAATATTTGTTGTCACACTAAATACCATGGTAAGTACACCTGGATTTTAGAGTACCATGGTATAAACACCATATGCTACTTTTCTTCGCTAAACTCACATGCATATGTGACTTGGATTAACAGAACTCGTGCAGAGTTCTTGAAAATACAACTTTATCATTCCATTGAACTGATTCTTCTCAACTACCATGCATTTGGTCACATCTGTAAACACATTTTGATTATACATTTAACAAGTAGATTTTCATCAAGAGACAACTCATCAAGTAGGATTCCATTCATCAAATAGGTTGTCATCAAGGAAAACTCATCAGGAAAATTGCCATCAAGGACATTACCTAATTCATAATGCCAACAATCTCCCGATATCAAACTTTTGATTCTGCTCTCTAAACCTCTGCCCCATCATTCTGGTATTTTGTTTCATCATTCTATCACCTCTGAACTGACCTGTGGATTCACCTAGTTAGCATATAATTTTTCTATTACAAGAGAGTTTCCATTAAGGACAACACATGCATCATAATGCTAAGATATGGTACAATTGTTTCATGCGTGATTACCTATATGTTGTCAACTTCTCTAATTGTGTTGAATTCTCCTACAAACACAAGATATATTATGAACATTAGCTCTATCAAAGAACTTCAATCCCTTGATATGCATTGTTGTAGTTAGGCTTTGGTTTCGGAGGTTGAACAGGTCCATTATTTCTCTATTCTCCATTTGAGAAATCGAACCTGGTATTATGGGACCTACCTAGATTTAGTTGTGAATAAATGAATTAAAATAACCTTTGGCATTGACTTGATGTTATGTAATGATACTAACATTGTCTGAAAACATGTGGATAATGTGACTGGTGTAGGGAGACTATAGGAAACAAATGTGCGACAAGAATATGAACGCATTGGAAGAACATCCATTTCTTCCTATTATTTGAATGCAAAGAAATTGAAAATGAGAAAAAATATTGGTTAAATGGTGGGCATCATTAAACCTATAGCTACTCAAATAGTAGTGTTGTTATAATAAAGATGATATAGTGACTATTGTAAACAAGAATTTAAAAGAAGACATCTAATGTTCCTCACAAAAATTGATTGAGCAAATGTTACAGGTAGTGATTGGAAGGAAACTTGTTGATAGAAATCCCTTGTATCCTATATCTCGGAAAGATCTAATACATATGGCAATACAATGAGGATCTATAATTCTAGAAAAGGTTACCTCAAAACGAGGAAATAAATTGTGAGATTAAAAATGACTAGAGACTACACGAAGGACTATGTGAGCTTAAGAGGGGGGGGGGGGGGGGTGGAATGTAATGCCCCTTCGATTTCTATCATGGTGGATGGAGAAAATATTTCATTACCAAATAGATAAAGGGAAATGTAAATTCTTGGAAAATGAGACACCTAGAGATGAGACTCTTGCCAAATCAAACCCCGTTGGTGAATGAGAATGGATAACTCCTTCATGATAACAATTCTAGATTAAATTTTAGATAAGATTAATGGATGGGAGATAAATATCCATTAAGCCGCTTAGCTAAAGAAAGATTCTAAGTTACAAAAAAAAATAAAAGCTTCACATGAGAGAAAGGCAAGGTTTTACGTCAAAAGCTTAGGCAAGTGGAAAAAAAGATCCGCAAAAGAAGGACGTTGCTAAAGGAAACCATATCATGAAAAAATGGAATTTAATATCCATTGGAGGAATCAATAAGAGGTTGTTGATCCTTGGTCAAGTAATCTTAGCTCAGGGGTGAACAAGATGACATCAATTCTAGGGTGGGTGGAGGTGTTATGTTTTCCAATTGACACCCTATCAGTCATTCAATTGAATGTGAGGATGGAGGAGCCATTGTTCTTGTACATGATCCCTAGGTACATAATCTCTATGTCAAGCCATGGAGAATGTTTTCTCTTAAACTTGCCAGAAGACAAACAAGTAACGATGCCCCTGTCACTTCCAAACCCTTGGCCCTAAGGAGTGTAGGGTCCTAGAAAGAGAGGCTTATATTCGACAATGTTATGTTTTCAAATGGTGGGGTGTCAAATTTATTGAAAGATGTAGGGTCCGAAATTCAAACTGGTGCCAATGAAGAAGTCTCAGAGGAAGTCTACGATTATGGTAAGTCACAGAACAATTGAGGCTTGTGACATGAAATGATTAGTTTATTTTTAAGGTAGCTATCGAGTATAGTACTAAATAGTTAAGACCAATTGATCGACTATGGGATTCACATTCATAAGGGAGTAAGGACTATCCTTGCCATGTTGACAATAGAAATTGCGGAAGAAGACCTTATGAGGTCAAACTTAGAATTATTATCTACTATCGAGAAGAAGACTATTTTTGGGTTGTCGGTATATCTTTCATTTGATTATTAGAAATATTTTTGTAGCAAAAGAAACTTATTCCATTCTCGATTCCTTTTAATTCCTAGTTGTGATGATGGGGAACCAATTTCGATCTTGGATGGATTTCTTCTTAACACAAGAAGGTAAACTCAAATGTATAAACATGGTCATGTTGAACACCCTGGTCAGTGACCCATAAGGAGAGGAGTGGCTAGCTGGTAACTGATGTTGGACGATCTAGGTGTATCCTTATTTCTAATGGCATGGGCTACGTTAATTGGAAAATCAACATGGGAAGATTTAATAAGTGCGATTGAACAATTATAATAGAGATCTATTAAATTGTTAATGGTCTACAAATCTGTGACTTGTTGTGCAGGGGTTTGAACCCTTTGTGGAATCCTCTCTTGGTGGCTTAACATTAAACTATATCTTTTCGATGCATGTTCACTTGATCGTGATTTGGTTTATATATGGAGCCACGTCTTGACAGTAGTTCAAATGATATTGTTACCCCTAAGAGATCCTACCTTGATGCTTGGTAATTAGTTGGGTGTTAGCTCCATTATTGTTAAAACAATTGGTGGCATATGGACAGAAAATCGCAATGTGCGCTCAAAGATCTCAATGATCTAGGATGAGATACTTTTCAATGGCTATAGGAGACCAGATTACATAGGACTTTAAGGGAATCCATATACCACAACATGAGTGGGTGGAAGGGATTCCATTCCCAAGGGTGCATGTCACTGGCCCTATTTCGTTTTCCCAAACCTCCTCCACAAAACCAATTACTCAAGTAGTCAGGGTGGAAATAAGATGCCACAGAGAATGGGTGGGACTTCCTCCACATTTAGCAAGGTGATCTTATTTAGGGGCTGGCTTATTCCCACAACATGAGGTTTGAATGGGAGTGTAGTCACATTTGTGTACAATGAATTTCCTGATGTGGGAGGTGCTGTACTAGAACAATGTGGTGGGCATACTGTTATGAAACCATCTCACAAAAACATAGAAAAGATAGACCACCGACTTCAAAATTAGCCTCTTCGAGGGGGACACCAACTTTACATTACACAAATGAACAATTCTTGGATGATACAAATGACAAGACCTCCTTTCTATATATATGAGTATAAGGGGTCATAATATAATCAACACTGAAATAACAGTAATAATGTAAGGGCACAACAATAACAATAGTTGGCTTCAATGGGGCACAATAATAACAATATCGGGACTACATGGGAAGACCAATATAATAAGGGGGATGCACTAATAACAATAAGGGGTTACACTAATAGAATAGGGACCTAACATGCCCATCTCCTTCAAAAATGGTTGTCCTCAACACTTAAGTAGTTATGGATGCTTCTGTATAAAATTTTCATCCTCCCATGTAGAATCTCCAGTGGGTAAGTTCTTCCAGTTGATGAGATACTCTAAAATTGACTGATTCTATAGCGGTCAATTTCTTCTTTTTGTGACTTCTTCCCATTCCAATATGATTTTTCCTTCCTCATCAAGTTCTAGAAATATTGTTTGAACTGGAATATTCTCACCTATAACCTTCTCTAAGCATGAAACATGGAAAACTAGGTACACTCGAGAAGATACAGGAAGCTTCAATTTGTATGCCACAATACCAATATTCTGTAACACCTTGTATGGACCATAATACTTTGGTGATAATTTATTATCCTTCTTAGCTTGCTTGAGGGAAATTTGTTTCTCTCGTTGTAGTCATAGAATTATCCAGTCACATACTTCAAATCTTCTTTCATTGTAATGTTGATCTGATTTTTGTTTCATTCTATCCTTCCGCAAAGTGGGATTATGCTTTAAACGTTGGAGAACTTGTTGTTGATGCTTGATGTGATCTTTCACTACTTGAACCTTTTTCTTCTTGTTATGTCCTTTTATATTCAGAGTTTGAGGAATTGTAATTCCTACCAACGTATTACAAGATATGATTGAATTCATTTCCTGATGCTTTATGTGATCTTTCACTTCTTGAACATTTCTCTTCTTGATATGTTCTTCTATCTTGAGAATTTGAGGAGTGGCAATTATTGCCGATGCTTTACAGGATATGATCAAATTAATTTCTTCTTTATCTAGGGTTGGTTCTTGGTGTATATCCTCTTCTTTTAATGTGTCTTGATCATCTTCTTCCTCCTCTTCACAATCTATATAAAATAATTTCTTCTCAGCACACTTATGACCTTTATTGTATGTTCTATCACAAATGTAACGAAGCCCTTTTTCTCTTTTTTTCTTCCAATTTTTGTGGTGTAAAATTTGTAGGTTGTGGAAGGATAGGAGCAAAAAAACTTCCATATTCATAGTTGTGATCGGTAGGATCCCTTGTTTCAATAATTTCGCTTTCAATTTTCCTTGCCAACCTGAATGCCTTCTCCAATGAATCAGGTTCACAAAGACGAACCTCATGTTGAATGTTATCTTTTAAAGTACCTATGTGGACATCAATCCTTTGCTACTTTGGAATATCATTTACCCTTATATTCAATTTTTGGAAGTCCTGAATGTGCTCTCCCATTGAACCCTTTTGTTTGAGACTTATCAATGGGCTAAAGAAGGTGTTGCTTTTTGTATCCTCATAATGTGCTATCATTTCCTCCATGAAAATTGACCAAGTGACAAGTGGTTTATGAGCAAAAAGCCCTTTATACCATAAAAATTGATTTTATTAAATATAAATATGCAATATGTACCTTTTGTAACAATTCTACATCACGTAGATCAAAATATTGCTCGATCTGTAATATCTAATTTTCCAGATCCTTGCCATCAAACTTCCTTATATCACCTTTTCTTGATTTTAGGAACTTGATCTTCAAACGACTATAACTCTGCAATTTCAGATCTCCAATTTCTAATATTGTGAATTGTAGTAGCACTCTGAGTCTTCTTTCCAATGCCACTAGTCTGATAAAAAATTCATTCTCCAAGAAAACGTTACGCCCAATCTCCCAATATGACCTGATTATACACTTTTTTAGTATAGCGAGCTTGTAAGAAGTTCCATGTGTCAATGTTTCAACCTTCAGAACTAGAAACGACACAAAAAAACTATTGTTTGTCATATTTCTGTAATTTCTTACAAAATTTCAATATGATACTCAGAGCGAAAGTTAAGACAATTTTCCGAAGGTCACATGCTTGGGATGTAATTTGGGAGCCTGCAAAAACCCTAACTTCCTTGGATTATATCTCCAAAAATGCAGTGAGAAAAGATCTGAAATTCAGACCAAAGATTAAGCATGATTTCAGCTCAAATGAGTTTTAATTTCAAAGTCTAACACTTCGTAAAAGAATGATTATTGAGAACATTCCACGATGACCTGTTTGCAATCGAATTGTGGAGCTCGCAAAAATCCTAACTTTTTCAAATCATATCTCTGAAATCTAGTGGGACAAGATCTGAAATTCAGATCCTAGGTTCAAAATGATTTCATATCAAATGGGTTTTTGTTTTAGCATATGAAACTCCGTAGCAAAAAATCTATAGCGAAAATTCCACGATGACATGTTTGAAGTAGTGAAACCCTAGAATCTAATGCTTTGATACCAAATGTTATGAAATCAGCTCACAAAAATATAGAGAAGATAGACCAATGACTTCAAAACTAGCCTCTTCGAGGGGTAAACCTCCTTTACATTACACAAATGAATAATTCTTGGATGATACAGATGACAAGACCTCCTTTCTATATATAGGAGTCTAAGGGGTCATAATATAATCTAAGCTGACATAACAATAACGATGTAAGGGCACAACAATAACCGTAGTGGACTTCTATCGGGAAAAATAATAATAATATCAGGACTACATGATCACAACAATATAATAATGGGGTTTCACTAATAACAGTAAAGGGTTACGCTAGTAGTATACGAACCTAACACATAGTCTTTACATCAAATGAATCTTCTTCGGAGTAGCCAATATCTTCTATCAAGAATGGGCTTAGGTACGTATATGCCTTACATTTCCTTTTCTTGGCTTTCATATGATAAAATTGAAAGAGAACATAAACATAAGTTGAATTGCATCATCTACATAAGGACTAACTTTGTTAAACCAGTTAAAACTCTAATTAAGTAGTGCGTGAATGTTTAAGATGGCAATAGTTAATAAGGGATCAAATGTTGGGTCCCTATAATACTAGTGATTCCCCCACTACTATTGTAGTTGTATCCCTTATTAATATTGTTGTGCCCCTATTGTCCCCATATTGTTATTAATGTACCCCATAGAATCCCTTTATTGTTATTTTTGTGCCTTTATATTATTATTGTTAGGTCGGCTTGGTTATATTGTGAACCCTTAGACTCCTATATATAGAAGGAGGTCTTGTCATTTGAATCATTGAAGAATTGTTCATTTGTTTAATGTAAAGGAGGTTGCCGCCTCAAAGAGGTTGAATTCTAAGGCATTGATTTATCTTTTCCATCTTTTTGTGAGCAGGTTTCATAACAATTGGTATCAAAGCTAATTATCTTTCTCGGTTTCCCTTCAATACCCCTTAATTCAACTTCCTTTCCATTTGCAGAAAATTTCATGAAAGGTTCTTGAAAACTAAAAGCTATTGTACCCAAGGATTGTAGGCATTGGACTCCTAGTACAACATCAACACCTCCTATTAGAATGGAAAGCATTGGGCTATTCAATACATATTCTCCCATGGGTAGCTTGATATTATGGCACTTTCTAGAGAAATTTATGGTTCCTCCACTTGCAACCATTACTTGACACTCTGGTGCTGGATATAGGAAGCAATTCAATTCTTTGGCTATCTTACAATGAATAAGATTGTGGGTACTTTCTGAATCATTCAACACTATTACCTTTTCCTTCTTGATATGTCCTTCTATCTTGATAGTTTGAGGAGTGGAAATTCTAGCCAATGCATTCCAATATATGGTCGGATTCATTTCTTCTTTATCTAGGGTTTTTTTTTGGAGTATATCCTCTTCTTTTGACATTTCTTGTTCCTTTTCTTCCTCCTCTTCACAATCTATGTAGCATAATTTCTTCTTGGCACACTTATGACCTTTAGTGTATTTGTTATCACAACTGTAACAAAGCCCTTTTGCTCTCTTTTCTTCCAACTGTTGTGGTGTCAACCTTGTAGGTTGTGGAAGGCTAGGGGCAACAACACTTCCATATTTATAGTTGTGAGTGGTAGGCTTCCTGGTTGCGATAATTTTGCTTCCCATTTTTCTTGCAACCTGAATGCCTTCTCCAATGAATTAGGTTCCCAAAGGTGAATGTCATGTTGGATGTTATCCTTTAAAGTCCCTATGAACATATCAATCCTATGCTCCTCTGGAATATTTCTTACTCTTATATTCAATCTTTGGACGTCCTCAATGTGCTCCCTCATTGAACCCTTTTGTTTGAGGGTTATCAATTGGCTTAAAAAAGTGACGTTTATTGTATCCTCATAATGTGCTGTCATTTCTTGTGTAAAAACTGCCCAAGTCATAATTTGTTTATGAGAGCAAAGCCCTTGATACCATACAAATTAGTTTAGTTCCAAATATAAAGCTGCAATGCATACCTATTGTGTGTTTCGCAGATTATGGAGATCGAAAAATTGCTCCATCTGTAGTATCCATGTTACGAGATCCATGCCATCAAACTTCCTCATATCAACCTTTGAAACATGGTGGCTCTTTGTTCCAATGTTAGAGTCTATGAAATCATGATTAACATTTCTTTTGTTCTCCTCATGAGTTTCCTCTGCAACATTTTCGCTATTAAGAAGCATTTCTTATAGCAACTTTCTCAAACCTTCCTTCAATCTTTCAATGTCTATCCTCAAATCTTCCATGTTGTCATTCTTCAAATCATGATTAACATTCCTTTTGTTCTCGTTATGAGTTTCCTCTCCTACCCTTTTTCCATTAGGAAGCCTTTCTGGTAACAATGTTTTCATACCATCCATCCTAGCTTCCATCTTAGCTTTCATGCCATCCATCTTAGTTTACACACCATTCATCTTAGCTTCCACACCATTCATCTTAGCTTCCATGCCATTTATCTTAGATTCAATGCCATTTATTTTAGATTCCACGCCATTTATATTAGCTTCTGTTAGCTTTTGTGAGAGTGAAATTTGTTGCAGTTGGTCTCGTAATTTTGATATATCATGTAGCATTTCTTCATCTTCTTCATGAGTCATGCTAGAGATTTTAGGTTGTTTACTAAGTGTTTCCATATTCTTTCTTCGAGGCATTAATTACCGATAATAATGATTCACTATGCCCTTTGAATTCCTTCAAACTAATTTTTCAAACCAAGCTTATGCAAATATTTGAAAAAAATACACACCTTTTTTCACTTTCTAGGAGCTCGATATTGAATCTGATGTCTCTATAATTTCAGATCATCCAGTTATGAAATTTTGATCTATAGTACCTATCTACGTCCTCTTTGCAATGACACCATTATGATTGAATTTAGATTCTCCAAGAAAGAGTTATGCACAATCTCCCAAGATGACCTGATTATATACCTTTTCAAAAGAGTGAACTTGTATGAAGTGCCACGTGTCACTGTTTTGACCTTAGGATCTAAAAAATACACACAAGAAGTTATAGTCCATCCTATTTCTATAAATTCTTACGAAATTTCAATCTGATGCTCAAAACAAAAGTTATGACTATTTTCCCCAGGTCACCTGTTTGCAATGTAATTCGGGAGTCTGCAAAATGACCAAATTCCTCAGATCATATCTCCGCAAATATTGTGAAAAAAGCTCTAAAATTTGGACCCGAGGTTCAGCATGATTTCATCTCATATGGGTTTACATCGCAGCTCTAATGGTATGACAAAGCTTCTAAAAAAGGAACAACGAGGTGTAATTGCACAATTACGTTTGCTAGAGGTTCCCACATCAAAATCATCTATTTTTCCAGATCTCCAAAAAGTCTTGGACAATCATTCCAAGGTATTTGAGACTCCGAAAGGTCTCCCACCTATTTGTGATGAATATCATGCTATTCATTTGATTCTAGGAATTGTTCCTCCAAACATCAGGCCATACCGATATCCTTATGCCCAAAAGAGTGAAATTGAACATATGGTTGTAGAAATGCTAGAGGTTGGTATAATTCAACCTAGTCAAAGTTCTTTCTCTGCTCCAGTAGTATTGGTGCACAAGAAGGATGGATCATGGTGCATGTGTCCGGATTATAGGGAGCTCAACAAGCTCACTAAAGATAAATTTCCCATTCCTGTCATTGATGAATTATTGGATGAATTGCATGGATCAATTTACTTCACCAAGTTGGATCTTCATTCGGGATATCATCAAATCAGAATGAAGATTGAAGACATTCTGAAAAGAACATTTAGAACTCACGAGGGTCATTATGAATTTTTGGTCATGCGTTTTTGCCTTACAAATGCACCTTCTACATTTCAAGGTTTGATGAATTCCATTTTCAAACCCTTCCTTAGAAAATTTGTGTTAGTAATTTTTTATGATATACTAATCTACAACAAGTCTTGGAAGGATCATGTTGAACATGTTGACATGGTGCTACAACTATTGGAGGAGAAACAATTATATGCAAAAAGCTCCAAATTTTTCTTTGGAGTACAAGAGGTGGAATATCTGGGTCATATTGTATCTCATGAAGGTGTTAAGATAGACCCTAGCAAAATTAAAGCCATTAAGGAATGGAAAATCCCCACATCCATAAAGCATCTGTGATGATTTCTTGGGTTCACAGGGTATTATCGCAAGTTTGTTAAGAATTATGGAAGAATAGTACCACCTCTAACAACATTATTGAAGAAAGATGTATTTTCGTGGACTCTAGAAGCAATAAAGGCCTTCGAACATCTTAAAGAGGCAATGTGCCAAGCACTAGTCTTATCTACACCGACTTCACAAAAACCTTTATTGTGGAATTTGATGCTTCAGGAAATGGAATTGGTGCTATTTTAATCCAAGATGAAAGACCCATTGCTTTCGAAAGTCATCCAATCAAGGGAAAGTATTTACACAAAGCTATTTATGAGAAGAAAATGTTTGCAATACTACATGCACTTAAGAAATGGCGACCCTACCTAATGGGAAGACACTTAGTAAAAACGGATCATGATAGCCTTAAATACATTTTAGAACAAAGATTATCCTCTGAAGAGCAACAAAAATGGGTCACAAAGATGTTGGGTTATGACTTTGAAATCATCTACAAAAAAGGGAAGCAAAATGTTGTGGCAGATGCACTCTCAAGAAAGGATGAGGATGTGGAAGCATTGTTGTGCACCATTTCTATTATCCAACCAGATTGGATAAATGAAGCAAGGGAGGAATGGAAGAATGACGAAGAAGTGGGGCCACTTATTCCAAAGTTACAACAAGATGCCAATACATCTGATACATTTAGCTGGAAAAATGATTCATTATGGTACAAAGATCGCTTATACCTCTGTAAGAATTCCCAAATCAAACAAAAAATTATTATGGAATTGCACACTTCGACCTTAGGAGGGCACTCAAGATTTTTAAAAACATACCATAGGGTTAAGAAGGAATTTTTTTGGGTTGGCCTTAAATTGGATATTAAAAAGTTTGTGGCGGAATGTTTGGTTTGCCAACAAAACAAAGTTGAAACAATTAATACCCCAAGTCTATTACAACCTTTATCCATTCCAAGCCAACATTGGGAGGAAGTTTCAATGGATTTTATCACAGGTTTACCCAAGTCTGAATGAAATAGTGTCATCATGGTGATAGTTGATAGACCTACCAAGTATGCACATTTTTTTGTATTATCACATCCATTTAAAGCCAGTACAGTTGCTACTATATTTACGGAAACAATTGAAAAGCTACATGGAAATCCAAAGATTATTGTAAGTGATAGAGATCCCATTTTCACTGGAAAATTTTGGACAGAATTATTTTCATGTCTTGGTACTCAGTTAGCTCATAGCTCATCTTAGCGTCCTCAAGCTAATGGGCAAACTGAGATAGGAAACAAATTTTTGGAAGGATATCTTCGTTGCTTTGTATCTGATAAATAGACACAATGGGTCAAATGGTTGCCTCTGGCTAAATGGTGGTATAACACTTCCTTCCATATGCTAGCAAAAATGACCCCATTTATGGCACTTTATGGATATCAGCCACCATCCATCACATCATATTTAAGAGAAAATTCTAAGGTTCAAGCAGTGGAACATCATATTGAACATCAACAACAAGTTCTCCAACTCTTAAAGGATAACCTCGTGTTAGCACAAAATAGAATGAAAGAACAGGCATATCAACATCGCAGTGAAAGAAGTTTTGATGTAGGTGATTGGGTATTCCTATGACTACAACCATATAAACAAATGTCCCTCAGGCAAGCTAAGAAGGATAATAAATTATCACCAAAGTATTATGGTTTCTACAAGGTGTTGCAAAATATTGGTACTATGGCATACAAATTGGATCTTCCTACAGCTTCTCAAGTACACCCAATTTTGCATGATTCATGTTTGAAGAAGGTTATAGGTGACAAGCTCCCAGTTCAAAAAATATTGCCAGAACTTGACAAGGAAGGAAAAAATATATTGGAACTAGAAGTAGTTATAGCAACAAGAACTCGACAGCTATGAAATCAATCAATTTCAGAGTATCTCATAAATTCAAAGAACTTATCCCTGAAGATTCCACATGGGAAGATGATAACTTTATACAAAAGCATCCAAAACTACTCAAGCATGGAGGACAACACTTTTTTGAAGAAGAGGGGCATGTTGGGTCCCTATAATACTAGTGATTCCCTCACTACTATTCTAGTTGTATCCCTTATTAATATTGTTGTGCCCTTATTGTCCCCATATCGTTATTAATGTGCCCCATAGAATCCCTCTATTGTTATTTTTGTGCCTTTATATTATTATTGTCAGGTCAGCTTGGTTATATTGTGAACCCTTAGACTCCTACATATATAAAGGATGTCTTGTGATTTGAATCATTGAAAAATTGTTCATTTGTGTAATGTAAAGGAGGTTGCCCCCTCGAAGAGGCTGAATTCTAAGGCATTGATCTATATTTTCTATCCTTTTGTGAGTTGGTTTCATAACATCAAAGGTGTTTGTGAGGAAGTGAGATAAAGCAGGATTAGTGAACCCTTGTGAAGACCATGTGTAGGACGATACATGTCTAGTGACTAATGGAATGGTGTAGAAAGGTCTTATAGGAGGGAGTGTCCAAGTTGGCCAGTTCATATGACCATACCGCATCACGAGCTGGACAAACAAAAAAATATAAAACGATTTACTAGGATTCTACTAAGCTGGGTTGTGAATAGTTAGAACAGAAAGGTTAAGACACCATGAATTATTAAACAAAAATTTGAGTAATAGGTTAAAGTGGAGAAATATAGCTATATAAGACTTAGGTTAAACTCATAATTTATAGCCATAGTTTCCTTATCAAATAGGGTGATTTATATGTACCAATGAGATAATGCGATAAGAGGGAAGTGAAGGATTATCTTAAAATGAAAACTAAAATATATTGTAAATATGGTTCATTGTAGAACCCATGCATGTCGTGGTATTATAAATTAGAAGAGAGATACAATACCTTCAACATTGTTAAAGGTGAGCAAGTAAAGTTAAGGAAAGGTGATCATTGATAGTGCACCATAACCGTTAAGTTATATATATCTATATCTATATATCTATCTATCTATATATATATATATATATATATATATATATATATATATATATATATATATATATATATAGAGAGAGAGAGAGAGAGAGAGAGAGAGAGAGAGAGAGAGAGAGAGAGAGAGAGATAAAATAAGCAATATAAGGAAATTATAGTTGCATCGTGGTATTTTGGTGTAAGCTAGAAATATAGTAATTACACACTAGTTGACTAGCTACATCAGATTGGAAACTCTATCATGGACATCTTGTATAAGAAAAAAACTAAGGAATGTGATGCCCTCCCTCCTCCTCTCCCTCTCTCTTTCTCCCATCCCATTCTCTCCCTCTCCCCCGCTTCTATCTCTCTTCCCTCCTATTTTCCTCTCTCCCTCTCTCTCCATATTGGTTATCACTCGCTCTCTATCTCCACCTTCCTCTCTCTATTTGTTTCTTCTTACCCCACTCTCTCGCCTCATCTAACTTAATTTCTCTTTCCATACCTCTCTCCAGTGTCTCTCCCCCCTCCATCTTTGTTTCTCCCCACTCCTTCAAATAATCTCAATCACTCCCTTCTCACTCACCCTATGTCTCCACCTCTATCACTCTATGGCTCTCTTTTTACCTCCCATATATATCTAGAGTTAATATATATCATGATATGTTAATATATATTATAATGTAAAAAAAAATAATATTGTGTTTATCAAGAGTTATTAAATTTAATAATATTAATATTAGGGTTAATAATGGCTTTTTCTAGGTATTAGTAATAATTTGGCCCATAGGCATTGCCTAAATAAAACCTCTTTTTCGAGTGTTAATTAGTATAAAGAGGTTTATGGAGTAAATATAAAAAGAGGTTTTATTATTTACCATACCTCTGATTTATGCATAGTCTTGGCATGTAATTAGAGTTTGATTTCTAATCCTATTTGATATATTTTTATTTATTTACTATAATTCTTTTATAAATATGGTATTTGGCCCATGGTATTAATAATTATTTTTCCCATGGTATTGGCCCATAGGCTTCTCATAAATAAAATCTCTTTTTTGAGTTTTAGTAAATATAAAAAGGTTTATGGAGTAAATATAAAAAGAGGTTTTATTTATTTACTATACCTTTGCTTTATTTATATTTTTATTTATTTACCATACCTATGGAGTAAATATAAAATATTGATTTATTTTTTTACCATACCTCTAGTTTATTTATATTTTTATTTATTTACCATACCTCTTTTTTGACTATTGTAAACCTTTATATTTTAAATTTATATTGCGTTTATACACAATATTAATAATTACATTGATTTTTAAATATGTTAAACATTACGTTTACATTATTTACATTTTCATGAGATATACCTGCCACAAAAAAATGTTAAAAGTGATGAACATATTAAAATTCCAATTGTTATATCATAATTTTGTTCTACAGAGCACATTAGCCCCCCTAACTCAAGATAGAAATTATGTTCTAGGAATAATTTCATATTATTAATTTGTAAATAACTTTTGTTACAATACCATAGGTCAATACCAACACCAATTCATTTCACAATAAAAAATTAAAATGTAAGATATAATGTAAAATGTAATATAATGCAAAATGTAAAATATAATGTAATACAATCTAAAATTTCAAATGTAATGTAAAATGTAAGGCATAATGTCTCCAATTTTATCATAAGCCTATAATGTCAAGTTAGCTACAAACTATTGATTCTTTAACATGTTAGTTATTTATATACCAACCTAGATCCATATTAACCCTAGATCTATCAAGTAACGAGAGCTATCAAATAGGTGCAAACCTCTTTTTTGAGTAAAAAACTTGAGAAACGTTTTGCTCCTTGAGAGATTTGATCCCTTGGCTCTTTGTAGATCTAGAATAAAGATGGATCTAATTTTGATTCATTCATGTAAATCGACACAAAATTTATTTAACATCTAATTATTGCAATAATTTTAAATCTGCTAAATATGTCTAAAATTAATCTAGTCATTTTAATTTTAAATTTGCACAATTACCTTCGTTTCTTTCGATGACAAAGTTTGTTAGTAATCTAAATGATAAAAAGTCATTAAATAATTTTTTTGAATGCAAAGTGACAATGTAAGATTCTTGAATGATATAAAATGTGAATAATAAGAATGTGGTCATTTACAATTAGTATTCATTGTGATCAATCTCAAAA
The DNA here is from genome assembly GCA_031772625.1 of Pinus tabuliformis. Classification (NCBI taxonomy): domain Eukaryota; kingdom Viridiplantae; phylum Streptophyta; class Pinopsida; order Pinales; family Pinaceae; genus Pinus; species Pinus tabuliformis. The sequence goes on from CM062820.1 coordinate 1,339,815,142, forward strand.
TATTTTATACTACTATTTTTATTTTTCACTCTTGTTAGTTCTTCCATCTTTTCATATTGATCATATCAAAAGGGCAGTTGAAATCATATACCATTCAAATATCTAAATGTCATACATTTTTTTCTCTTTCTCTCCAATAGTAATAGTAGTTTTTTCTAATGTCAATCATTGTGACTTACGGAGTGTTAAACCCCAAGTAGTTCTCAATGGTGGTTGCTTTTTATTATGTCATTTGAATGAAAATTACTTAAAAATATTGAATGATGGAAATGGTAATAATAAGAATGTAGTGAATTAAAAATATTTTAGAATTTAAAGAAGAAAACATTTCAAGTTAGTGAACTCTTTATTTCATAGGAAATTTCTAGTATTTTACTTATGTTTGAGTAGCTGTAACATATAAATCAACACGTGTTGTCAATATTATTTTATGATTAAATTGAAATTAATTTACATCATACATCTAGTTAAATAAAATTAAAAGTAAACATCTACATTCAAATCAATGCATCTTGTGGAATCAATCAAATAGGATCAGAAATCAACATCTACACTGAAATCAATGCACTTATTTTAGTTAAGAAACAAAATATTTATGGATTTCCAATTACAACTTATTTTACCCATTGTAAGAGATTTACTTCTCCTTCCTCTATGGCTAATAATGTTCAATCTTATATAATACTATATAATATCTATATTTATCTTTATGTATCTCATTCTTCTTCCCCCCCTCTCTCTCCCATCCATCTAAGTGTCTATTTACATCCTTCTCTCCTTCATGCACTCCCCATACCTCTCTTCCCCATTCTCTCTCTCTCTCTCTCTCTCTCTCTCTCTCTCTCTCTCTCTCTCTCTCTCTCTCTCTCTCTCTATTCCCCCCCCCCCCCTCTCCATTATATATATATATCTCCCTTCATCTCTACTTATTTGTCTCTCTATCTCACCTCACCAAACAAACACACACACTCTCTCAATATCTATATATCTCTCCCTTTATCCCTTTCATTATCTCTCTCTCCTCCCGCCCTCCCCAAACCATTCATATCTCTATTTCCCTTTGTCTCTCCTTCTTTCTCTCTCTATCCCACCCCCCAAACATACACACTCTCTCTCCATATCTATCATATCTCCCTACCTTATCCTCTCACTCTCTCTCTCTTCCCTTCTCTCTCTCTCTCTCTCTCTCTCTCTCTCTCTCTCTCTCTCTCTCTCTATCTTTGCCTTATCTCCCTCTCTCTCTCATCTCTCTCTTCACTCCTACTCTCCTTTATCCCTCAATATATTTCAATATCTCCCTTCTCATTCACTCTCTATCTCTATCTCTTTGTTCTTCGCTCTCTCTCTCTTCCCCTCTTACTCCATCTCTCTCTCCTCCCCACTCTATTTCTCTCTCTCCTCCCCACTCTATTTCTCTCTCTTCCTTCCTATCTCTACCTTTATCTCCCACCTCCCTAAATCTCTTCCCCCTATCACACACAGACACATACACACATAGAAACACACCCTTTCTGTCCATCACATACACAAACTCTCCCTTCCCTACAACTTTGTCACTATCTCCCTTCCCTCCAACTCTATCGCTATCTCCCTCCCTCTCTATTTATCTCTCTCCCTACTTCCACTATTCATCGAGTCCTTGTTTCCATATTTATATCTTCCCCTTCTCTCCCTCTCCCTCGCCCATTCCTCCACTTCTCTCTCTCTTCCCTCCTTTACTTATCTTTCTCTCACTCTCTCTTCATCTCCCCCTTATCACTCCCTCTCTCTCCCTCCACCTCTATCTCTCTATGTAATTGTTCTCCACCATTTCTCCCCCTCCAACTCCATATATGTATTCCTCCCTCGTCCCTTATCTCTCTCAAGTCCTCTCTCTATTGTTTCCTCATTCTCCCTTTCTCTCTCACCTCCCCTTCGCTCCCCCCCCCCCCCCCTTCTTTACTATACATCAATCGTAACCCTAGATTTAGCAAGCACCAACTCGGATCAAATATCCCAAGGTGCAAATGTTTTCTTAAATTTTCCACTCAAAAGAGAGGTTTGTGCCTTAAGAGATTTGATCCCTCTCTTTGCTTGATAGATTTGAGGTGAAGATGGATTTAGGATGGTATCTAACTATTAAATAAATATTAGTATTTTAAATTTACATTATATATAGACCAATATATTCTTATCAAATTTGCAGATTTGTGATTTACATTTTAAATTTTTCATTACATTACATATCTAAGTGGAGGTTTTTGTTAGTAGAATTACTTAAATATAGGTCTTCCAAATCCATCACATAAGTACATTGATTGATGACGTGTTTCAAACCAACCAATGTGGTTCACTATTAGGACAACAATATGAAAATAATATGATCCAACAAGAGTATAAAGAGAGGAAAGTGCTAAAGAACTTAAAGATTAGATCAAAAATCAGAAAGAAATAGCCATTAGAAAAAAATAATTTATTATATTTTTATTATAAAAACGATAAATGTAAATAATTCAATATTCATAAATACAAATAAAGATCAAATAAATTTATATCTAAATAGATAATAATTAAATATTTTTATTGAATTATAAATAAAATAAAATAAGTTAATACATAAATAAATAAAATTAACAACAAATAAATAAATATATATGAAAACTAACCTTAATAAGGTACAATTAAAAATATATATAATACATAATACATTAAAATGATAATAGTAAATAAATAAATCCTTAAATAAATAAAAATATGAATAAACTCAAAAGAGCTAAGACAAAAGAAATCTAAAATTAAGGGTCAAGGAAAGATTAAGTATATAATGCCTTAAAATATTATTAAATACTTGTAAATTAAGATAAATAAATAATATTTTTATAGTAAACAAAATAGAAGGCTAATGATAAAATAAATCTAATAAATTAATAATTAAAATTAAGGTCAATAATAAAAAATGAAATATAATAAAAAAAATTAACCAAAAAATTTCTCTAATATAAATTCAAGGCTATAATAACAAAATTGAATTATAATAAATATCAATAATAATATTTATATAAATAAAATAAAATTGATAATAAAAATTTCAGAATAATCTTTTTATAAATACAATACAAATAAATAACAAATTCAAGGTTATAATAACAAAATTGAATTATAATAAATATGAAGAATAATATTTATATAAATAAAATAAAATTGATAATATTAATTTTGGAATAATATTTTTATAAATAAAATAGAAATAAATAACAAATTAATAAAAATAGAAGATAAAGGTAAGATAAAATAGAAGCAGAAGGAAACTAAAAAAATAAATATAAAAATAAAAGTAAATAAATAAAATAAAATAAAATATAAAAGGAAGAATGCTTAGTTGAGAGAGTAGGGATCCAATGTTTACTTATTCTCCAATCATCATCCCTATTATGATTATTGGTTTCATGTTCTTCTATCTAAATCACATCCTTGAAGTTTCTATGATGATATTGATAAATCGTAGGAAGAATACAAGCAACATCGATACAAATATGATGGTTAGTCTTTTCAGAATGCTCAACAACCAGCGACTAGTGAGAACGATTATGGCTAATGGCCACAGTGCTCACTTGAATCCTATGTAAGATGGAACAACCTGTCTCACCTATATAATTATTCTCATGGGAGCATGGGATCATATAAACCCCTTTAGTCTTAGAGGGGTTAATCCAGTCCTAGACAAAACTAAGGGAAGACCGAAGAGTGTTAAGTGGCTTAAAATATGTGGATATATTGTTCTTCTTAAGAATATGATCCAACCTATATATCCTAGTGTGGTTGTCGGGATCAGTCTTAGCCCTAGGTCCTTTTCCCTTATTTGGAAGGCCTTCAATACTTAATGCTTTCTAGAACCTTTCTTCCTAAAATGCTCTAAGAGATGAGATTTATCATCATCAATATTAATATAATCATATGTCCAAAGGGCTCTAGTAGTAGGGTTATTGAAAACATCAGATCTCTTGGTTGGGTGATGGTGGGAATATGCATGGATATATTACTTGGTGTGTGTCTTCTTGCAAAAAGCTTACGAGAGATGGAACCATCCTACTTCTTGGTGATGAGGACATCAAGAAATGGAATGTTTTCATTAACTTCAATATCCATAATGAATTTAATAAATTCATATAGGTTACCAAGATTTTTTTTGAATATCTCAGGCTTTTCCCCACCATGGGGCTAGATGATAAAGGTATTATCAACACACCTTTTCCAAATTTTGGCACAAAAAAGAGTAGAAGCAAGGGATTTAATCTAAAAACTCTGCATGAAATATTTAGCCATAATAGGTGATACAAGTAATCCCAAAGAAACTCTATAGGTTTTCTCATATATTACATCTTGAAAACTATTTTTTTTGTTTTTGGGTATGTGGTATTGATAAGCCATGGTATTGTAATAAAATCTACTTATAAGTTAATAATATCCACAGTAAAGTGGTGGTGAATATCCATGTTTAATAATCATGTTATATTGTAAGTATTAAGTTTTTATGTGTTTATTAATTAAATTTAAATATGGTTACAAAATCATTATTACTCCCTTCCAAGGCAAGACTCTAGAAATTGAACTTTGAACAATAAAATACCATGTGAATAACTACCTTAAATATTTTATGCCACAATCCATCAAAAAACAGAATATTTGAAAATGGTTCATACTATGGTAAATGACATATTTGTCATCAATTACCTCCCGCCATATTTAAGTAAGTCTTTGCATGAAAAGGTGATAAGAATAATATGTAAATAAATATAATTACAAAGACTTACTTCCTACTATTATTCACATTTTGTTTAGCACCTATGCAACAATAAAATGGTAAATGTGTAGACTTACTAGTGGTTATTGCCCACAAGAATTTACATATTTGCTTCATATCTCAATTTATTAGTTCCTACCAAAGCAAGAATATAGAATGATTTTCCTATCAACCACTCTTAATTTGGCATTGAACAATGTAAATTATAATTAATTATGAAACTGATCGTAAAGCATAATTTCTAACTTTAGTTGGAGGGACTAATCTACCTTATGAAATAAAATTACAATATAAGAAATTAAATTTTATTATTAATTGAGCCACCATTTAAATGTTTAGACATTTAAAAACAATACATCATCTTGCCCATATTGGGCTCTGTATTAAATTTAACCTTCTGTTATTTTTTAATTTCCTTGACATATAAATGTTAAATACTAAATGATTACAGAAATTTACACCACTAAAACATCACCACCATACTAGGTTGTAGAGCACCTATTCATGCAATTATTATTACTATAATAGTCTATAATATCGATTAATGTTATTCCAATATATTATAATAATAATCATATCCATTATAAGTATTATTATATTAGACCTTAACTAAATTATTTATTACATAGAGTAACAATTCTTGATCATATAGATGGAGGTGGGAGAGAGAATGATTGTGATAGACCTGGAGAAAAGAGAGACAAAGAGAGATTAATGGGGTGCGAGAGAGAGGGGGAGGTGAGAGAGAGTGGGAAAGAGAGGAAGGAAGAGAGAGATTAGGGGAGAGAGAAGGAGGGAAGAGAGATATAAAAAAAGGATAGTAAGAGGGAGAGATGGAAACACAAAGATGGAGGGAAAAGAGAGGGGGAGAGAGAGGGAAATAATGATAAAGTTGGATCGCAAAGAGAGAGAGAGAGATGGGTGGGGGAGAAAGAGGGAGGTGGGAGAGAAAGGGAGAGAGTGGAAGGAGGAGATACATATTTTAAGAGAGATAAGGAGAGAAGGAAAGAGAAATATATGGAGTTAGAGGGGGAGAGAGATGGAGGGAAGAAGAAATAAATATAGGTATAAAGGTGCAGATAGAGAGGGGGGATGATAGGGAAGTTATGGAGAGAGAATAAGGGAGGGAGGGGAGAGGGAGGGAAACGTCTGTGTGTGTGTGAGAGAGAGAGAGAGAGTGGGGGAGAGAGAGAGAGAGAGAGAGAGAGAGAGAGAGAGAGAGAGAGAGAGAGAGAGAATGGGAAGAGAGAGAGGGAGAGGAAGACTGAGGGAGAGAGAGACAAGTATATATGTACAGATTGTGTGTATGTTTGGGGGTTGATATAGAGAGACACATAAGGAGAGATGGAGGTAGATAGAGATATAAATGGAGGAGGGACAAAGCGGATACGAGAGAGACAAAGAGTGGGAGGGAGGGAGAGATAGATAGATATGGATTGTGTGAGTGTGCTTGGAAGAGAGATAGAGAAGAATAAATACATAGAGAGATAAAGGTAGAGAAAGATAGAGGGAATGACAGGGTAGATATGGAGAGAGATTGAGGAAGAGAGGAGAGCATTGGGGAAGATAGAAAGAAGCAGAGAGAGAAGGGGAAGCCAAAGTGAGGGAGAGGAAGAGGGAGAGTGAGAGAGATAGATAGATATGGAGAGAGAGTGTGTATGTATTGGGGTGAGATAGAGACAAAGATAAAGAGTGGTAGAGGGAGATAGAAACATAGATGGTACAAGTAGAGAGGGAATAAGAGAGAGATAGAGAGAGGGATGGAGGAAGAGATAGATAAATATTTAGAGATACAGAGAGAATGTGTGTTTTTGCGAGTGAGATAGGGAATCAAAGAAGCATAGATGGAGCGAGGTATAGATATAGATGGTGGGGGGGGGGGGAGAGAGAGAGAGAGAGAGAGAGAGAGAGAGAGAGAGAGAGAGAGAGAGAGGGAAGAAAAATGACATACATAGAGACAAATACAAATATTATATATTATTATTTAATATTGAACATTATTAATCATATAGGAAGAGCATGTAAGGATTTTGCGAAAGGTAAAAGAGGATTAATTTATAAAGCCATGAATATTTTTTCCTTTTGCTAAAATAGATGCATTTATTTTAGTGCGCATGTTGATTTCCAATCCTGCTTGATTGGTTGCATTAGATGTGTTGATTTCTTTGTAGTTTTTTATTTATATTTCTATCTCATCACTTGCAGTAGCTACATTTATTTTATTGTCGATGTTTATTTTTAATCCTATTTGATTTATTGCACTACCTGCATTGATTTTAGTGTAGACGTTGATTCCTAATCGTATTTGATTTGTTGCACTAGATTCATTCATTTAATTGTAGATGGTGATTTCTAATCCCATTTGATTGCTTGCACTAGATGCATTAATTTTAGTGTAGATATTGATGTCTAATTTGGTGTACTAGATGCATGTTTTACACTCGTTTCAATGTAATTATATTAATAGTGTAATTTGATTTCAATGTAAGCCCAAAAAAATTATTGATAATGTGCATTGATTTCTATGGTACAATAATTCAACCATAACTAAATTACTTGAATTTTCATTTTAAATAAAACTTTCACTTACCTGAAATGTTTTCTTCTTGAAATTGTGAACTATTTGTAATTTATTTCATTCTTATTATTCTTATTTTCCATCATTCAACATTATTAGTCACTTTTCATTCAAATGAGTTAATAGAAACAACCACCATTGATACTCAATCGGGGTTTAACACTCCATATGAAGTCACAATGATTGACATTGGAGAAAGCCACTATTAATACTGGAGAGCAATAAAGACAAGATTTGAAATTTACTACTGTATATCAAGATAATATTTGAATGGTCTACGATTTCAACTACCCTTTTCATATGATCGATATGAAAATATGGAAAATGATTAGATGTGACAATAAAAAAATAGAAGAAAATAGTTTGACAGTGATCATAATGATCACAATGATAAAGATTTGTAATTGATTCTTTATATTCACACTTTTTATCATTTAACATTGTTACATTGTCACTTTGTATTCAGAAAAGTTATTTAATCATTGTTGATCACTGAATTTATTAACAATCTCTATCATCTCAACAAATTGATTTAACTGAGTAAATTTAAAACTAAAATGATGATATTAATCTTAGACATATTTATCATATTTGAAATTATTTGAATACTTACATGTTCAACAAATTGTGTGTGACTGTGCACGATTGAAACTGTCACCTATCTATCTTAACCCAATATCTATCAAGCATCTAGAGGGATCCAATCTCTTGATGTGCAAAACCTTCCTCATGTTTTGCACTCAAATAATATATTTTCACATCAAGATATTTTTATGTCTTGGTGTTTGATAGGTCGAGAGTTAAGATGAATCTATGTTTGTAATATGAAAAATTTTATTTTCAGATAAATATAACAATTAAATTACTTTCAATATATTTTATTTTTAAATTTATAATTTTAGAGAAAGAATAAATCTATTAAATCCAAAGTCATTTTAGAGATTTTAAATCGAGGAAGATTAATATGAATTATCCTAATACTTGATGAAGTAAAAGTTAAAATAGAAATACAATGATAAATCCATTTAATAAGGAAACTCAATCAAATTAGAAACAAGTAAATGTATTTAAATCATATTAAATACGCTTAAAAGGACAGTTACAATAATCTTTTTAAATAACATTTAAAGGCTAAAATTTATAATTATGTTAATTTTTTTAATTTAATAGCTAACTACAATTAGTAATATATAATTTTATATATTAGTTAATTTAAATATGATTTTATAGATGTCCACGGGTTTTGGATAGGCATTGATTGGGACTATTGTTAAGGAACTCCTAGATGTTAAGTCACTCTTTCAATTCACTGCCCTATTCGAGTGTTATTTTTTAACATGACCACGATGTATACTCACCATGACCGAACTTACAAAAAAAATATGACTCGATAGATTAATTGACTATTTAATATTTTGTAAATTAGTTAATATTTAGGATATTACAATTGTCCTCTTCTCAAATTAATGACTTTTTCTATGGAAATTTCACTGTATTTTTCCCTTAATTAACAAGAGCGATGTATAAAATATTGTAAAAGTAATCTAATAAATTTCACTATTTCTCCTCTTTCCTAAACGTTAAGCGGTAATTATGAAATTCATTATCATGGAAGTTTATCTAAAATTTTGAAAACCTTGGAAAGTCATACTAACCCCTATTATCAAAAATATAAAATGCCTAGATAAATTCTTGTAAAAATATTATAACATCTAATAATTTTATACTGTCCTAAAAAAAATTAGATATTTTTAGGTGAATTATTTTTAGGAAAAATATAAATTACTGAATCTTCTTTTTGGAGAAGGAATAGACAATGGCCACACATGTACCTCAAATTTTCCCTAATTGTTATAGCTCTCAACAAGTTATATATATATATATATATATATATATATATATATATATATATATATATATATATATATATATATATATATATATATATATATATATATATATATATATATATAGTTAATGTGTCATATGTATGTACGTACGTGCATACATATGAACGCATACATGTTTTTAAAATGGGTTACGTAAAATATCTATCACTGAAATAAGTTGAACGATTTATTTTGTTTAGTTAGAACATAATTTGTTAATTAGAAGAAATAATCCTAGATGACAATTGGTTGATGATTTTGAAGATTATATTAAGAAAACTTCTAAATACATAGTGGATAAAAAAGGAAGCTCCACGCGTGGTCCAAATAAATAATTTCCTATAAACGTATTTCTAAATTGTTTTTAGCTTGTGGTTTCGATGTTCTACATGATATATGGCTGATTGGATGCATAAGCATTATGCAAAGGATGGTTCCCTCAAATGTACGTTGTGACAACCACAAGAACTATTTTTAATTGGGGTACTAGTGGTTCCCTTACTGTGAAAAACAACATTAGGCAAGTGTTGAGTCCATGTGAAGGATAACCTGAAAGAAAAATAGGACTAGGAATGATAGAGTTTCCCCAATGGCAAAGATTGAAGAGAGAAAAACATGGAGTAGAGGAATTTCTCTTTTCAATATTACAAATGATTTAAATAAGAATACATTGAAAACATCACTAATAAATTATTGGAGTTAAACTCAACATAAACTAGACTAAGTGAAACTAAACTAGGATACTTAGAGGGACAGTTTTGACACCTAACAGGTGGTTGGGATTAGATTCTCCAACACTCTCCCTTAATTACAACCACATAAAATTCAATTAAGATACTTGTTGGTCTATGTCTCATCTAGGTTTACAATTTTAAAATTGACTTCAACTTTTCTTCTTTTCTTTTTCCAGATCCTATAACCTCTAAATTGTTTTAACATTTTTTTCTTGTTGAAGGATTCAGATTTCATTTCTTCAGTTGTTGGTGCAGGTCTTACATCATTCCAGGTTGTCTAAGAAAGTCCTAGACTTCTTCAAAAAATGACTTGTATGTGGGTTGGTGCAACATATTATCTTCTGTAGTTCTCTTTTAATCATCAATCTCCTACAACATAAGACCATAATACAATTTCATCTCTTCACGACTCCAATGCGTGAAAATTTCGTTAATTTTCTCATCATGCATGCTACCTTCAAGGTTCATTTCTGCATCTTTTACGAAGACCTCATCAAGTCATGGTGTTGCAAGCCATGCTTCAAGGAAATTTAACTTTTCTTCATAATTATTTTGTGTACCTGCACATTGGAAATAAATGTTAGAATTAAAAATATTTGTAGAACCACATTGGTTCTATTCCTTCTGCTCTATAATGAGAGCTTCCTTCTATTGTACTATCAGCATTGATTCTACCTTTGTCCATATTTTCTCTTTATGGACTTCCTTCTTTTCCTCTTCCAATGTTTCTATCTCAGTCTCTTTGACTTCTTTACTAACATGTGCTGCTACAAATAGTTTGTCTTCCACTATCTCACCAAATAGCATCATGTGAATATGATGTTTTTGTTGCATCACCTACAACCTTTCATCATTAGCCAATAATTCTTCATCAAATATTACATCAACAATATTAATGGGTGGATTTACCATTGCATTGACTACTCCAATGACATCTTCATTGTCGTCAACAAGCTCTATTGCTGGATTCACCAAAATTTCATCAGCAAGATTTCTTGTTGGATTTACCAAATCTTCATCAACAAGATCTATTGTTGGAGTCATTATATTGCCATCAACAAGATCTATTGCTAGAACCACTAAATTTTTGTCCACTTGTGGTTGTGAATAGTGGGGTTCACGAGCATCTAGTTCTCCTTCTTTCCTTCTTCTATGACTTCTTCACAAACATCATCTATTTGTGGTTGAGCATAGTGGGATTCAACAAAATTTCCATCTCATAATAGATCTGTTGCTATAAATCAACCTAACTTCAACTTCATTTCTCCCCCCTTGCACCAAAACTCCTCTCAAGGGTATCCCAATCGTGCTTGGTTGTGTTGGCTTCTGAAATCAAGAGAAAGCTCTTGTCTTTTCCCATTTGTTGAGTGTTGGCCCACTACGAATCAACAAGCAAAACAAACTGTAGACATGACCTCTAACTTCAATAAGAATATCATCGCTTCTTGGCTTCCATAAACAAACAAGTCTACAAATTTAGACAAAGAACGATGCTTGCAAAAAAATAAAAAAATAAAAATTACAATATCAAGCTGATTGGAACAATACCCCTTTTTCTTTTCAATATCCTTCTGAAGAATTAAAAAAAATATCCTTTAAATAAGCCTTAAGAAAAATTCCATGTACTTTTAAAATAAACTTCAAAACATCCCTTCTTAAAAGATTTCACAGCCCCTTTAACAATACCACCACATTATATAAGCCTCTTCAAAAAGAATTACATGTATTTTTTTTTTAATCCTTTTTGTAATTCTTTAAAATCCCTTTTCCTTAAAAATGGGCTTACTAACTTTTAAAATATTACAAGTAACCTTCCTTTTTCTTTTAAATCATAGGTTTCCAAGAAATTCTCTTTTGAAATGACTCACGATGAGTACCTTTCATAAACTTCATGAACTTTGACTTTTCGAAAGAAAAAACTTGACTTGTTCCTTTGATTTTGATGTTGCAACGTGCTAACTCCTTTCTCGATAACACACTGTCCATCACCACTACGGAGCATTAAGCCGAAATTGGTGTAAGGAAAGATGACTAATGCCTGTCTCGTCTAGCTGCCCAATGTTAGTATGCTCTGAGTTGGCTCTTGGCTAACATTAATCTCAAAAAAAAAAAAATCTTCCACGCAAATTTCATAGCAACTTTCTTCTCACATCTACTTCACTTTTCTACAATTTCTGTAGCGAATTTCTGATTCTTTTTGTGAATCTTTGTTGCTCTCAATGCATCTTATGGTCTCTTTGCTCATGTTGTTTCTCTTTCGGGGAGTCTTATGCAAACTCGTCTAAATCTGTTGCTCTCATGGAGTCTAACACATAGTAAGCTCTAGTAACATGACAAAGATTGAAGAGAACAAAACATGGAGTAGAAGGCTTGCTCCTTTAAGTATTGATGATGATGATGATGATAGTAGTTAACGTCCACTGAGACCAATTTGGTCTATCGAACCTATAATTTTCTTTGTTTTTAATTGTCTGGCTCCTCATCTTTCTTGGCAAGATTGGTGTTGTAACTTTATTTTTTTCTCTATGGTCTTCCAACTTCCTTTATCTTGCATCTCCTTCATCTCTTCTTGATCTTGGGACATTGGTGTCCTAGATTTGTGGTCTATTGTGTTTGTCCTTTTGAAGATAGTCAGAGAAGAAGTTTGGTCTAGGAGATCTGCTTTGCTGTTAAATGAAGATTTATTTTATGGAGTATTTGAATCCTCATAACTGTTGATGCTTGAGGGGTCATCGAGTTCACTTTTTTGTTGTTGGAGGAGCTTTCTCCCTACTTGTCTTGAGAGTTGTTTCTTTCTTGCCAGATTCGTTGTGATTCAGAGTTTTCTCTAGACTATTCTTCTTTGATGACAGTGTAGTGTTCTTTTTGTGCTCCTTCCCACCATGTAGATCTATGGTGTTTTTTTTTAGCAGACTTTTTCTGGAAGACTTTTCGGTAATTTTTGGCTAGATGACCTGTCTCAAAGCAGGATCGACATCTGAAGAGGACACTTTCATAATCAAGTTTCTGGTTCCACACATAGTCTTTACTTGTTAGGTTTATCTCAGTTGGGAATCCGTCCCTGAAGTCCATTTCTACACAGATCCGCGCATAGGTGGTTCTAGCATATTCCTATGTTTGTAGGCACTTGTAGTAAAATTTCCCAATTGCATTTCTAATGACTTTTAGCAAGGATAGATTCCAGAGATGCAAAGGCAGGCTTGGCAATCTCACCCAAACTAGTGCTGAGGTTATGACTATTATTGAGGGATCGAATGATGAGTTCCATGGCTTCATGAATAGGCCTGAGTGGAAATTACAAATCACTTAAAGACCATTACATTGAAAACATCACTAATAAATTATTAGAGTCAAACTCGACTTAAACTTGACTAAGTGAAATTGAACTAGGACACTTGGAAGGACGTTTTTGACACCTAACAAGTGATTGGGATTAGATTCTCCAACACACAACAATAACCAAGCTGATATAGTGCTTATATCAAGAGTATATATAGAGTTTCAACTTCCAACACTATTATGTAAATTTGATCGTAAGCATAAGGTAGGATTTCTCAATATCTCAAAAACTATGTTATGGTACTTACACCTCAGAGTAAGAGGTGGAATCTATAATGACTAGTGCAGAATGGTAATAGTTTACAAACTTTCGTTGGATAGAAAAGGGTAATACCCTCTAATCACTTATCAGTCGTAATTCATAACCTGATGCTGCGTAGATCTAGTTAATGGGCTAAATGATATTTATGTTTATGGAGATTGGAATAGGTTATATCTCTGGTTAACTTGACTATAGTTATTACCAGTTTCACTAAAGCCATCTAGACAGTTGATATTAACTCCTATTTTTCACACAATTATCATCCTGGTATTCGATAAGATGCCTAGAGAATAAAAAGTTTTTTTTTTTAAACTAATTAATGAAATCAATAAATTTATATAGAAATAAATAAATCTATTTCTTTGCTCTATTCTGAGAAAAATTAATGCATTCAATAGAATGTATGCAGAAAAAAATAACTCTATTATTTTTTATGCTCTTGAATAAGACAATTAAAAATAACAAAATGTATATAAAAGTAATATGTTTCCTCTTTACAATGTTAAATTATTGAAGGAGCGTAACCTAACTAAGAAATCAATTTACCGGCTTCAGTAAAATGTATACAAAGTGAATTAATTATGTTCTTCAATTGTTATAGAAAGCAATAGAGCACAACGTAGGAAAAAAGACAATTTTTGGTGACATTAGAAATTATATGTGGAAATCTTGGAATTACCACATATTTATCATAGATAATTTGCAATCAAAATTTCGATAACCTTCCTTCATCAATAATATCATTTTCAAAATGTAAAAAAATAAAATTATAACTACAATTTGACCTTTAAGAGATGTTTACTATTTACAATCAAGAATATATGTACTTTCTCCCACTTTAGAATATAGTGGACCCTCATCAATTAGAAAATTCATATTTGGAATTATAAATTAACTTTCATTTATGTCTTAACTACTAACTAAATTCTTATACCAAAAAAGAAATATTAAATTAACCCATACATATTGATGACTATTCAACTTTGTGTTTGGCAATTCGATTAGGATGACTAGTTATTTTTATAGTCAAATGAAAATTAAGATTATATAGACTTGATAAATAAATTTATTCCTAACCGTCACCATTAACCTCTCTTCTAACTTCTTGGATACTCTTTTGCACATTTCCCATTGAGATGCAATGGGGATTTAAGAGAGATTTTGCGCATTTTCTATTGACATACAATCAGGATTTAAGAGAGATTAGTACACTAGTAGTTTGAAGGTGATCTCGAAATTAAGAGTTTCCCACTCAACAGAAACTCCACACACAGCTAGTTCACAAACAAAAGTCAATTTGGTCATTCAAAAAATATTTTAGAATTAGAACATTAGTTGAACAAAAGGGTTCATCAAAATATAAGTCTCATAGTTTAATCTTCCTTTAAAGGAAGTCTTAGTGTTTCCACTCGTCTTTCTCATGCAAGTTTATCATTCTCTTAATTTTCAAATTTTTATTATCTAGCTTGTCATGTGTCACAATCATTAAGTGTGAAGCCAAATTCATGTAGGATTCTAGATCCTTCTTCTGCCTCTATAAATTTGTAATTTCTCTAGGCATGGAAAGCAAGCAAGCCAAGGTCCATGCCTGTTACATAATGCAAAGTGATTTCTATTCTTCAGTGATTGTTTTATCTATTCCACTGTTTCTGATTGAGTAATATTGTTGTTTATCCATTTGTCTGCCTCTGAGTATAAATCTGTTGTGTGTTATGTATGCTCTCGTCTAACAATTGGTATTGGAGCCAAGTTCGAATATCCACTATGCAAGCCGCTTAGTGCCATCACATTTCTCTAGCAGCATTCGTTAAAACATTGGTTGTTAGCCCTGGCACTGTTGAAAGATCTATCCAGGAAATAGTTGGGGACCGCTGGAACCAAAAGGCAGTTGCTGCAAGAAAAACAAGGTCGTGGATCTATGTTGAAACGTGTTGCTGGAGATTGAAACGTGGAGATCCGTGGAGTTTGGAGTTGAAACATGGTGTTCGTAAGTTTTCTTTTGCATCAAGCTTTCACGTATACATCAAGTTTTTTCTCAAACCAACATATATATGTGTGAAATGTGAAAATGTTATTATATATGTTTTTATATTTATTATGAAACATATATAATTATATGTTGGAATTTTAAAAAGTATATTTTAAAAAGGAGCAGAAATTTTGAAAAGGGTATTTTAAAAGGAGGAAGTACATTATTACTAAATTTTAAAGAGTAATAATTAAAGTTTTATTTTTAAGTGGAGTTTTTGTGTTTTGGAGCGTGAATTTGATTGAAAATGGAGACAATAGTTATAGATATGAAGAAGTTAAGCAGGGCTAATATTTCCCTATGGAAATCACAGATGGAGGATATACTGATTTTAAAGGATTAATATTTTTTGATTGAGGACACAAGAAAGAAACCCTCATCAATGCCAAATGAAGATTGGAATAAGCTAAATAGAAAGGTGATTGCAACAATCTACCAATATGTAGCAAAGAATGTTTATTTCAATGTGTCTGGAGAAAACACGACAGAAGGATTATGAAAGAAGCTCCATGATCTATATGAGAAGAACACAACATCAAACAAAGTGTTCTTGATGAAGAGGCTTTATAATATCGAAATGAAGGAGGGTTCTTTAGCTGTTGAGAACTTGGATGTATTTAATATTATTACTAATCAACTTGCCTCTGTTAAAAATAATTTTACATGATGAAATTAGAGCCACATTTCTGATGTGTTCTATGCAAGACAGTTGGGAAAATTTAATTGTAGCTATGAGCACTTCAGCAACTACAGAGACCCTGAAGTTTGATGATGTCAACAATGGTTTAATGAATGAGGAGCTGTGACACAAGTCAACTACGGAAAACCAGGGAGGAGAGGCTCTAGCTCTATCTGGTCATGGTAGGAGAATGGATTGAGGCCGGCAAGGGCGATCAAGATCGAGAGGCCGATCAAAATCAAGGAGAGGTAGAATTATCTACCTTCATTATGGAAAACCCGGGCACATGAAGAAAGAATGTCGATTTTGGAAGAAAGGACAAAAGGATCAGAGGCTGTCTAGTACAAATCACAAGTCATCCAGCACAAATGAAGGTGAGACTACTGTTGTAGCCATAAACTGTGATGTGTTGTTTACTGTTTTAGTAGAGGATAAATGTGTATATATATCTAGCAGTAGCTTCAATTGGATCCTTGACTCTGGGGCATCTCACCATGTAACCCCATGGAAAGATAGTTTTGTTTCATATAATCCTGGTGATTATGGTAGAGTGCATTTGGGGGATAATCATTTTTGCAGTATTTCTGGAGTGGGAGACGTCCAGATCAAGATGAAAGATGGACAAGATATATTTATGAAATAGGTTAGGCATGTACTAGAAATGCGCATGAGTTTAATCTCTATGGGACGATTGAATGATGAAGGCTATTCAACAAGATTTAGAAAAGGAGGCTGGAAAATTAGCAAAGTTACATTGGTCGTGGCCAAAGGACCCAAGATAGGAACATTATACACATTGAAGACATTGATGGGAAATTCAGATTTGGTTGTTGTCACAAAAGAAGGAAATTTACCAGATCTGGGGCATAAACATTTGGATCACATGAGCAAGAAGGGCTTAAAAATCCTTGTTGGTAAAAATTTATTACCAGGTTTGAAATCCTACAATCTTGATCTTTGTGAGAATTGTATATATGGTAGAGACAGAAGGGTTTCATTCCTTAGAGGTGGCCATGACAGAAATAAAAAAGTGTTCGAAGTGGTACACTCAGATGTGTTTGGGCCTAATAACATCAAATCATTAGGAGGAGCATCATATTTTGTAACATTTATAGATGATGCATCGAGGAAGGTTTTGGAATATCCTATAAAAAGTAAAAGTGAAGTGTTTGGAATATTTCAAAAATTCCATGTTGTTGTTGAAAGAGAGACTAACAAATTGTTGAAGTGTTTAAGAACAGATAATGGTGGAGAATATTGCTCAAATTCATTTAAGGAATATTGTAATAGGTTTGGCATAAAGCATGAGAAGACTGTGCGTGGTACTCCTCAACAGAATGGTGTCGCAGAAAGGATGAATCACACCAGTATGGAAAAGGTGCGAATTATGTTTTCCAATTCTGGTTTGGAGAAGAATTTTTGGGTTGAAGCAGCCAAAACTGCTTGCTACCTCATAAATAGATCTCCAACTACAACCTTAGATGGAAGTATCCTTGAAGAAGTTTGGACTAGTAAGAATTTGAATTATTCTCACTTGAATATCTTTGGATGTGAAGCATTCATACATATTCCCAAATAAAATAGAACTAAGGTAGATGATAAATCTATGAAATGCATTTTTTTGGATATGTGGATGAATATTTTAGTTATCGTCTATGGGATCCAGTCAAACATAAAATTATTAGAAGCAGGGATGTTATATTTAATGAGTTAGAAATGTTGAAGAGGATTGTAGGTGAGTTGGAGGTCAAAAAGGTTATTGACAGGTTTGAAGAGTAGTAGGAAAACATACCACAAATACAAGAAAATGAACAACAAATTCAGGAGCATGAAGAACAACATGTGGAAAATGATAAACAACAAGAAATGTTGAAGGAACCTTTACAAGAGATTCAACCTGATAATGCACCACCACAGTTGGTTTGCAGATCTTCTAGGCCTCATAAGCCTTCACAAAGGTATCCTCCTTAAAACTATATTTTGTTGACTGATGAAGGTGAACCTAATTGTTTTCAAGAAGCTTGTAAAGTTGAGCATAGTAAAGAATGGAAGAAAGCAATTGAAGAAGAAATGAACTGTTTGCAGGAAAATAAAACTTGGGAGTTGGTAAATCTCCCAAAAGGTAGAAAGGCTCTATAAAACAAATGGGTGTATAAGATTAAGCATGAAGGTGATGAAAAGAAGGAGAGATATAAAGCAAGGATGGTGGTGAAAGATTTCGCCCAAAAAGAAGGTATTGAATTCACTGAAATTTTCTCATGTGTTGTTAAAATGTCATCCATTAGAGTCATTCTAAGTCTAGTTGTTGCTTTAGACCTAGAATGTGAACAGTTAGATGTAAAAACTACATTCCTTCATGGTGAATTGGAGGAAGAAATTTATATGGAGTAGCCAGAAGGATTCATAGAAAAAGGCAAAGAAGGCCTTGTTTGTAGGTTGAGGAAGAGTTTCCATGGGTTTAAATAGGCACCTCGATAATGGCACAAGAAATTTGATTCATTCATGTTGGAACATGGTTTTTAGAGGTTGGAAGCTAACCATTGTGTCTATATCAGGAGGTATCATCAATGAAATTATATCATATTATTGTTATATTTGGATGACATGTTGATTGCTGGGCATGATAAGAATAAGATTAATAAATTGAAGAATGATTTGGGTAGAAAATTTGCAATGAAGGATTTTGGACCAGCACAACAGATATTGGGCATGCGGATTATGTGTGACAAGAAAAACAAAAGGTTGTGGCTGTCACAAGAAAAATATACCAAGAATGTGCCTGACAGGTTTAATATGAAGGATACCAAACCAATTGGTACACCCCTTGTAGCCCACTTCAAGCTGAGTACTAAATTATGTCCTAGTAATGAAAGAGATAAAGGAGAAATGAGCAAGATTCCTTATGCTTCAGCAGTTGGTAGTTTGATGTATGCCATCTTATGCACATGACCAGATATTGCATATTCAGTGGGAGTAGTGAGTAGGTTCCTTTCCAATCGAAGAAAACAACATTGGCAAGCAATAAAATGGATTTTGAGGTATCTCAAGGGTACTAGTCATTATTGTTAATGTTTTGGTCATGATGAGACTGTGCTTGAAGGATTTGCAGATGCAGATATGGCTGGAGATATGGATACCAGAAATTCCAATACAGGTAATTTGTATACATTTGCAGGTGCAGCAGTATCTTGGGTGTCAAGGCTACAAAGAATAGTAGCCCTCTCTACAACAAAAGCAAAGTACATAGCTACAATGGAAGCTTGTAAAGAGATGTTGTGGATGCAGCAATTCCTAGGAGAGATAAGAATAAGGAAGGACAAGGATGTGTTATGTTTTGATAGTCAGAGTGCCATTCACTTGGCGAAAAACCCAACATTTCATTCAAAAACCAAGAACATTGACTTAAGGTACCATTAGATCTGGCATGTGTTGGAGGAAGAACAGTTATCCTTGGAAAACATCAATACAGATAGGAACCCTGTTGATATGCTCACTAAGATTCTACCATGAAATAAACATGAGTTATGTAGAGGTTGTTAGTGTCAGTCTTTGCAACCTTCCTCGAGTGATCAAACATGCTCTTACAAAGTGATTTTGAAGTGTCAAGGTCAAATTTTGTCATTTCAGTGAGTCTTCAAGCAAAATTTGGTAACTAGGTATTAGGTCTATGGTTTGCTTTTTCTCCTTCCAAAGTTGTCCAAATGTCAGTCCATGTCACCATTTAGCTGAGTGTACCATCATTCAGATGGTTGTCATCATCGTGTCAGGGTCTAATGGGTCATTTTACACCTTGTTCGTGCTTCAGTTGCGCCTAGGTAAGGTTCATTTCCCCCTCCTAGGGTTTTAAAGGCAATTTCTCTTGCATGGTCAAATCATTAGCAAAATTGTATCCAGATGTTCATACACCTTCCCCTATCCTTAGTGTACCTTATTAAACACTTCCCATCACTGAGATCCCCCAAATTCCTCATTTTCGCACAAACACTAGTTTCTTGCTACAAACCCTATTTTCTAGGCTAGGCCTGTGTTTTTCCCTTTTGGACCCCTTCCCCTCACTCAATTTATGAGATTCCACTTTCCCCTACTTCCTAACATCCCTCCCTACTTCCCAAATTTTTCTCAAGAATTTAGAAGCTCCCTATCCCCTTCATTTCACTTCATTTCGACAAATCCCCTGTTCCACACATCAGGGTAGGTTTTACTCAAATGATGATTCTGAGAAATAAAAGATGAATTTGGGAAAAATGAGAGAGGTTTCTATTCATAACAGGCCAAATAAGAAAAAACTCCTTAACTTTTTACACAAGTATCATTGTTTCAGAGAACTGTCAAAAATACAATTGCCTCAGGAGAATTGATGCAGCTATGAAGTGACCTTGGGAAAATCAAGTTTTCTCCTAGCTTGGTTAACCAAATGACTTCCTTGATGCGTGAAAGGATAACTAGACACAACTCTCTTTCCAATGAGCTTTCATGAGCTCAATTTGGAGTTGAGGAACACCTTCAAACGTTGACTGCAACAGCACTCTGCCTTGAGGCAGCCTCATTTGGCACTTTTTCACTAGTCTTGGGAGATTTGGTTTTTGATAGGGAAAATAAACTCCAAATTTCACAATTCCAGCTGGGTTGGAAAGAGACACAAAGACCTTTCCAACGAGCTATCCTACGCCCAATTTTGACACGGGAAAGACCTCCAAAAGTCTCCTGTAAAAAGCGCTACACAAAGGCTCTATGCGCCGTGCCTCAAGCCCAATGTGCCGCGCCTTCCCTATGTGCCATGCCAGTGTATTTTTGCACTGAGAAACGCACCCTAATGTGCTACACCTTCCATATTTACTGCGCTAGTTGCCCAATGCGCCACGCCACTAAAAAATTCAAAAACTTGCTCCAAATTGCTCAAAATGCGTGGGTCTTCACTTGTACAAGTAAGATGGGCTTCCATCATTGCTTTTCATCCAAGGTTAGTGCTCATGGTTTTCTTATGGTGTTTTTATCATCAAACCCTACCAAAGAAAATAGTATCAGGGTTTTGTGTTAATATTTGGCTGCCAAGTTATCCCCTCACCTCAATCACTCCCTACTCCATTTTCCCTTGATTTTCCTATCCCTAAGTCACATCATTCCATCTTATTCCTATTTCCCCATCTCATTTGTAAAATTCCCAAAACCTCAAGTTTTCCAAACAGTCAAGTAACTATCCATTGTTCCTATATTTTGTTGGCATTATCAGACAAGTGTTGTCCTTGATGGAAAATCACACTGATGACAAATCATAGTGCAGAAGGATAGCAGCAAGGAATTGATGATCAGTCTATAAGTATGAAGAAAAATATATACACGTTGGTTCACTATATACCAAGTCGCGTATACAAGCAGGTTCACTATATACCAAGTCGCGTATACGCAGGTTCGCTATATATCAAGTCGCGTGTACACGCAGGTTGGCTTCAGTAAAAGAGCGTGTATGTGGAAAACTTATCTTTGGTCCATGGCGGTTATTCCTTGGAAGTTGTGCCTATGGTTTTGGACCATGGTGTCTCGACGGACATGTTGATCCCTAGTTTTTGAAGTTGATGGTATTGTGTTACTATGGTTTTGGCCCGAGGTATTGAGCAAGGCCTAAGGCTATATAAGGAGAAGAACATCATTAGGCAAATGCATCTAAAAAGGCTTGAATATCTGATGAAGTATTAGATCCAGTATGCAGGTTATTGGTCGATGATGTATTGCTTGATCTGAGCTAAGGAGAGATCTCATCGATTGATGGAGAACAAGATCTAAGGAGAGATCGGGATCAAATGGTTTGAAATGAACTATCTTTATATGGTTGAGTATGCGTATTTCTAGATCTGCATACTGACGCAATGTTATGTTCTAGGTATAACTGATATCTGGTACAGCTGCAAGTTATGAAAAATTATGTTTAGATCTGTACGCAGGTTGTCTTCGGTAAAACCGCGTGTATACGCAGGTTTCCTTCATTGAAGTAGCGTATATCTTTTGGAGCTTGATTTTTGGGTTGCAGCTGGGTCTGACTGTTATTGCAGAGTTCTGTAGTCTGCTCTGTGTTCTTGTGATTGGGTCTGACAGGGTTTCAGTGGTTCAGTGATTCAAATATTGTTGATGCAAGTATTGGTTGATTTATAATCTGCTATGAAAGTTGAATGAATTGTGGTCTTCAGATTGTAATGTTGTGCTTCAGGAATATCCAGTCTGAAAATGTATGAAATGTGGTACCTGAAGGAAAGAAGATTGTAGGCCTGCACCTACATACTAGTATCTTAGCTAGTACAAGAGCAAAGGGTGTTGGAGCTCCCTTCTAAGGAAGTTTGGAGAACGAGAGAAGGTTGAAGCCTTCTGCAGGTTGTAGCCTGCGTACTGGTATAAGGCTGCACCAGTACAAAAGATTGTAAACTGAAGTTCTTATTAAAGAAAGATAGAGACGACTTGCAGCAGGTGGTTTTCACCCACATTGGGTTTCCACCTTATATCATGGTGTTCATGTGTGTGGCTTTTGTGTGATGATTTGTTCTGTTATACTGCATCTGTTTACTCTTAATATGGTGAATAATGTTCTAATGCATTTAACTGAAGATAAACTAACTGAATTATAAGATTTATGGTTATACGTTGGTTTCTTTAGACACAGTCGCGTGTACACGCTGGTTCACTTAACTGAAGTAGCGTATATGTTTCTGAGCATTGAAAAAGTTTTATTGATCTGATAATACTGATTCACCCCCCCCTCTCAGTATTATTTCCAACAATTGGTATTAGAGCAGGTTCTTCAGAGAAGCTTGATCGCTTGAAGGTAGATCGTTCATCATGAGAAACTACGAGAGAGAAGCATCAATCAGGCCACCGGTTTTTGATGGGACAAAATTCAATTATTGGAAGGTAAGAGGTACTGCCTATCTTCAATCTCTTGGTACAGAAGTTTGGGACATCGTAGAGACAGGCTACACTTTTCCTTCAGCTACTCGTACAGATGCAGCCGAGAAAAAGAAATATGAAACAAATACGAAAGCAGTCAATACTCTATTGGGATGTATATCTCAATCAGAATTCATGAAGGTAATGCACTATAAATATGCAAAAGAAATATGGGACAAAATTGTCACGAGCTATGAAGGAGACGAATAGGTAAAGCGTGCTAAACTTCAAACTCTCAGGATTAAGTATGAGACTCTCAGAATGTATAATGATGAAAGTGTGGCTAACTATTTCCTTAGGGTAGATGAGATTGTTAATTGCATGAAAAACTTGGGTGAAGAAATAAAAGAGGCTATTGTGGTTGAAAAGGTTCTAAGATCTTTGTCCCCCAAGTTTGAATCTAAAGTGTCTGCCATAGAAGAAAAGGAAAATCTGCAGATTCTCACTATGTCTCAGCTTCACGGAATTCTAACCGCTTATGAAATGAGAAAGGGAGGTCCATCAGACAGAAGAGAAGCTGCCTTCAAGGCTTCAGGCAAAGAAGATTATTATGAAGCAAGTCACGTGCCAGAAGATGAAGAAGAGGAATCAAATTTTGTCAGAAATCTTCAAAGGGGTTCTGGAAGGTTCAGAGGTAAGTTACCTTTTAAATGCTTTGCTTGTGGAAGAGTAGGTCATTATGCTGCCAGATGTCCTCACAAAGATAAGAATGACAAGGGAAAGGAACCTGTTAAATGGAACAAGAAACGAAATGAAAAGAAGAAAAGCTATTACACTCATCAAGATAGTGATGGTCTTTCAAATAGCAATGAAGATGAACAAGGTAATAGATATAAACTTTTAATGGCTTTTGAAGATGATGACTATATGGATGCTATAGATGTAGAAGGTTTTTGTGAAGAAATGAAAGATCTCAAAGTTTGCTTAGAAGAGAAGAGTGCTATTATTGATTCTCTACAATGTCAACTAGCTGAAAAGGAAAAACATCTTGAAAAATTGGAATGTGAGATTGTTTGTCTTAGAAAGGAGATTGAGAAAACAAAAGCGATTAATCTTAAATTTGTTAAATGATCTGAAACCTTGGATGAGGTTATCAATGTGCAGCGATCTCCTCTGATCAAGACAGGTTTTGGATATAATGGAGAAACATCTCAAGCATCTACCTCTAAAAGCTATCTTGATGCAGCAAGGAGAAGCGAGCAAAGGCCAAATAAAAGTCATCAGGTGAATCAGGGACAGTTTACCTCAAGAACAAATAAAGACCATCAAGAAATTCGGGGACAAACTGCCTTAAGGACAAACAAAAGCTACAATCAGCCTCAGGTAAAATATTCCCAATTTGCTCCAAGAATGAATGTGAATAGAAGCTACAATCGGTTGGATGATAGATCTGATTATCGCAGAAGTTTCTTTAATGGCCAATGCTTTTCTTGCCATAACTTCGGTCACAAAGCAGCTCAATGTGTTGCCTACAAGACAATCATGACTAGAGAAGCTCAAAAGCAAGGGAGAATGACTGGAACCATGAAAAGGACTTATAACAACTTTTCGGTTCTTGAAAATGAAGTTGAATGCTCTATTTGTAATAACTTTGGTCATGAAGACTCTGAATGCAGGAGCAGGTTCCGGAAGACAACTCAGAAGGAACAAACCTCAAATGTCAGAACATGGAGAATAAAGGAACCGCAACCAGAAAGATGTGGGATAGCCTTTTATGCAGAAGGTCAAGAAAGTCTATGGTACATTGACAGCAGATGTTCGAAGCATATGACAGGGGACAAAGAAAAGCTTGAGTCATATACCGCATTAGAAAAGGGGAAGAAAATTTCTTTTGGAAACGATATCTCTGCAGCCATAAAAGGAAAAGGTGTTGCTCCATTGAAAGAGAAGGTCAAAGCTGGAAATGTTTTCTATGTTGATGGATTGAAGCATAATCTTCTGAGTGTCAGTCAGATGTGTGATCAAGGAACAGAGGTAATATTTAGATCAAATGGATGTTGTGTTCGTGACCTTGATACAGGTAAAACAGTGATCAAAGGAAGAAGGACTCCAAATAATCTATACATATTTGAAGAAGGACCACAACAATGCTATTTGAGCAAGGATGATGAACACTGGCTATGGCATCGGAGGTTGGGGCATCTAAGCTTTTCACAAATAAGGAAAGCATGCAAATATCAGGCAGTTCGTGGTCTTCTAGATATCAAAATTCCAGACAACACTATATGCAAATCTTGTCAGTTTGGAAAGCAAACCAGAACTAACTTTCCAGAGAAGGAAGGATCAGCCAACATACCTCTTGAGCTAGTCCATACAGATGTATGTGGTCCATTTAGGAAAAGGACACCTCGAGGGGAAGAATATTTGATATTATTCATTGATGATTTCTCCAGGTTTGTCTGGTTAGGGCTTATGAAGCACAAAGATGAAGCATTCGAAAAATTCAAATCCTTCAAAGCTTTGGTTGAAAATGAATCATGACACAAAATTAAGTGCCTCAGATCTGACAGAGGTGGGGAGTTTACCTCAAACGAATTTTTCGATTTCTGTGAAGAACGTGGGATAAGAAGAGAATTCTCTACAGCTAGAACTCCTCAGCAAAATGGGGTTGTGGAAAGAATGAACAGAACAATCCAAAAAATGGCTCGTGCTATGCTTGATGAATCAGGTACTCCCGCAACTTTCTGGGGTGAGGCTGCACATGCTGCGGTTATTATTCTTAACAAAACAAATGTCCAAGTAAACAACACTCAAACACCTCATGAGCTCTGGAGTGGTGAGACTCCTTCGGTGAAGCATTTCAAAATCTTTGGGAGCAAATGTTATATTAAGAATACTGA
The DNA here is from genome assembly GCA_031772625.1 of Pinus tabuliformis. Classification (NCBI taxonomy): domain Eukaryota; kingdom Viridiplantae; phylum Streptophyta; class Pinopsida; order Pinales; family Pinaceae; genus Pinus; species Pinus tabuliformis. The sequence goes on from CM062820.1 coordinate 1,339,841,205, forward strand.
TGAGCAACTTGGAAAACTTGAACTAAGAGCAGATGAAGGCATTCTTCTTGGTTATTCTCCACATAGCAAAGCATACAAGTGCTACAACAAAAGACTTGGCAGAATTGTTGACAGCATTGATGTAGTGGTTGATGAGAAGGGATATATTCCTAGGCAAGTTCATCATGAAGACATTGAAGAAGATGAAGGCTACCCTCAAAGGCAGAATGATGAAGAAGAAGAACCTCAAGAAGAACCTCAAGAAGAAGAAGAACCTCAAGAAGAACCAGAGGAGTAGACAAGAATAGAAGAGAAGACTCCATCCAGATATGTTCAAAAGAATCATCCAGAATCTCAGATTGTGGGGCAGAAAGAAGCAGGAATACAAACAAGAAGAAGAATTGCAGAAGCTTCAATCTATTTGGCATTACTCTCTTCCACTGAACCACAAAATGTGAAAGAGGCATGCAAAGATGAATGTTGGGTCAAAGCAATGGATGAAGAACTTGAGCAGATCGAAAAGAACAATACTTGGGAATTGGTTCCTAGACCAAAAGATAAAAATGTCATAGGGACTAAATGGGTCTTCAAAAATAAATTGAATGAAAATGGAGAAGTAATTAGAAACAAGGCCAGACTTGTTTGTAAAGGGTATGCGCAGCAAGAAGGAATAGATTTTGAAGAGACCTTTGCTCCTGTTGCAAGACTTGAGGCCATCCGAATGTTCCTTGCTCTCTCAAGCTTTCAAAACTTCAAGGTATTCCAAATGGACGTGAAATCAGCCTTTCTGAATGGAGACTTAGAAGAAGAAGTATATATTGAGCAGCCAGATGGTTTCATTCTTGGGAATGATCCAAACCTTGTATGCAGATTGAAAAAGGCTCTCTATGGTCTCAAACAAGCTCCAAGGGCTTGGTACTATCGTTTGGACAAATATCTTCACAAACAAGGTTTTTCAAAAGGATCAGCAGATAGCAATCTCTATATGAAAGTTGAAAATAACAAATTGCTAATACTTGTTGTGTATGTAGATGATATTATCTTTGGTAGCAATGAAGAGGCTATGAGTCAGAACTTTGCCTTGGTTATGCAGAAAGAATTTGAAATGTCATTACTTGTAGAATTGACATACTTTCTTGGATTGCAAATCCAACAAAATGAAGGAGGTATTTTCTTGTCTCAAACCAAGTACCTCAAGCAGATCTTGAAGAAGTATGGCATGGAAGATTCAAAGCTAGTTTGTACCCCCATGGTTACAGGATGCAGCCTCAGTGCAAATGATGAATCAGAAGCAGTTCACCAACCCACTTATAGATCCATGATTGGGAGTTTGCTTTATTTGACAAGTACCCGACCAGATATTATGCATGCAGTAGGAATTGTTGGAAGATTTCAAGCCAACCCAAAGGAAACTCATCTTCAAACAGTCAAAAGAATCTTCAAGTATCTTCAAGGGACCCAAAACTATGGCTTATGGTATCCTAGAGATACAGATGTCACTCTTCATGCTTACACAGATGCAGATTGGGTCGGAAGTGTGGATGATAGGAAAAGCACAAGTGGTGGTGCTTTCTTCATGGGTTCCAGATTAGTATCTTGGTTCAGCAAGAAACAGAGTTCGATTGCCTTATCTACAGCTGGAGCAGAATATGTGGCTGCGGCATCTTGTTGCACACAACTTCTTTGGATGATGCAGACCTTGCAGGATTTTCAAATCACTTGCACTCCACCAGTCTCTATCTTATATGATAATACAAGTGGAATCAGCATTTCAAAGAATCCAGTCCTGCACTCAAAGACCAAGCACATACCAATCAAGTACCATTTTCTTCGGGAACAAGTGCTTGAGCAGAAGGTCAAGCTGGAGTATGTTCCTTCTAAGGAACAAGTTGCTGATATTCTCACAAAACCACTGCCCAGGGAAACTTTTGAATATCTCAGACAAAAGCTGGGAGTAGTTGATGCTTCATCCTGCTGTTGAAGCTTGTCTGTTCTACAGAAAAGTTGGTATACGCAAGTTACGTAAGGGATATCCGCGTATATACGTCGATTTATGGTGGGAAAGTCGCGTGTAGGGTGTACGCGTGTTGCAGAAAGCATATCCACGTGCATACGCTATTTTATGCAGGAGAAATCGCGTATATGGAGTTCTTAACAGCAAGGGCAGACTCCAGTTGGAGAAGGTCTGAGATGGGTATGCCAGAATTCTTCAAGCACAGTTTCAGGGGGTGCAGCAGGCACAGGTTCAGGGGGAGCAGCTTAAAGTCTCATAAAGCATTGTTGGCATTTAGATGCTTTTGGTTCTAGTACACAACTGTTGTTGGTTTCAGGAGAAGGAGCTCAGAAGGAAATCTTGGTTGCTGATCTAAAAGATGTGTATCAGATGCTGCTTGTGACTTCCATAAGTCTTGGTCTAGATTTGTTGTCTCTATGTCATGTATCTCTTCTGTGATATCTCTTTTATGGTGTCAAGGTCATGTAAAGGCCTATGTTGGTTTCCCCACTATGCCCGGGATGAATGATGTAATATAATTTGTTGGTTCTGATGTATCCCCTCTTGGTTGGGAGTATGGATGTATGTATTGAGTCTTTTGGTGATAGGAAGGTCCCTTATGGTGTATAAGTTTTGGTTCTTTTGAAGAACATCTTTTGCAAAGCTTGCCTACAGTCAGAGGGAGCATGTTTCAGCACATCCAAGCAAAGATATCAGCATGTACTCAGGGGGAGCACAGCCCTTTGCCCTTGATGACAAAGGGGGAGAGTGATTTGATTTGGTGTTGTTGCCATCAAGTCCAAAGGGGGAGATTGTTGGCATTATGAGACAAGTGTTGTCCTTGATGGCAAACCACACTGATGAAAAATCATAGTGCAGAAGGATAGCAGCAAGGAATTGATGATCAGTCTACAAGTATGAAGAAAAATATTACACGCTGGTTCACTATATACACGCTGGTTCACTATATATTCCTTGGAAGTTGTGCCTATGGTTTTGGACCATGGTGTCTTGACGGACGTGTTGATCCCTAGTTTTTGAAGTTGATGGTATTGTGTTACTATGGTTTTGGCCCGAGGTATTGAGAAAGGCCTAAGGCTATATAAGGAGAAGAAGATCATTAGGCAAATGCATCTAAAAAGGCTTGAATATCTAATGAAGTATTAGATCTAGTATGCAGGTTATTGGTTGATGATGTATTGCTTGATCTGAGCTAAGGAGAGATCTCATCGGTTGATGGAGAACAAGATCTAAGGAGAGATCGGGATCAAATGGTTTGAAATGAACTATCTTTATATGGTTGATTATGCGTATTTCTAGATCTGCATACTGACGCAATGTTATGTTCTAGGTATAACTGATATCTGGTACAGCTGCAAGTTATGAAAAATTATTTTTAGATCTGTACGCAGGTTGTCTTCTGTAAAACCGCGTGTATACGCGGGTTGCCTTCATTGAAGTAGCGTATATCTTTTGGAGCTTGATTTTCGGGTTGCAGCTGGGTCTGACTGTTATTGCAGAGTTCTGTAGTCTGCTTTGTGTTGTTGTGACTGGGTCTGATAGGGTTTCAGTGGTTCAGTGATTCAAAGATTGTTGATGCAAGTATTGGTTGATTTATAATCTGCTATGAAAGTTGAATGAATTGTGGTCTTCAGATTGTAATGTTGTGCTTCAGGAATATCCAGTCTGAAAATGTATGAAAAGTGGTACCTGAAGGAAAGAAGATTGTAGGCCTGCACCTACGTACTAGTATCTTAGCTAGTACAAGAGCAAAGGGGGTTGGAACTCCCTTCCAAGGAAGTTTGGAGAACGAGAGAAGGTTGAAGCCTTCTGCAGGTTGTAGCCTGCGTACTGGTATAAGGCTGCACCAGTACAAAAGATTGTAAACTGAAGTTCTTATTAAAGAAAGATAGAGACGACTTGCAGCAGGTGGTTTTCACCCACATTGGGTTTCCACCTTATATCATGGTGTTCATGTGTGTGGCTTTTGTGTGATGATCTGTTCTGTTATACTGCATCTGTTTTCTCTTAATATGGTGAATAATGTTCTAATGCATTTAACTGAAGATAAACTAACTGAATTATAAGATTTATGGTTATACGCTGGTTTCTTTAGACACAGTCGCGTGTACACGCTGGTTCACTTAACTGAAGCAGCGTATATGTTTCCGAGCATTGAAAAAGTTTTATTGATCTGATAATACTGATTCACCCCCCCCTCTCAGTATTATTTCCAACATATTTGTCAAAATTCCAAAGGGCAAAACATCACTTGAAAAGACCCCACTGTCCACACTGCCCTATTTCCCACAGTCCCTCCCACATTTGGAAATTGCACCAAATTCACATTCTTCATCTCATTGAAAGCCAAATAGACTTTGAAACACCATGAAGGTAGACACTAATACATCATATGACCGAGACAACGACTCTACAACTGAAACTGCATACACCAGGAGGGTATTGAGGAGGCGCAAAACACATGATCGGCTCCAAGCCTTGATTGAAGCTTCTTTGACTGATCATGGCACTTGATGGGGGACCTACAGCCCAAATTTCAAGAAATTTGGAGCCATTTTTGACATTTTGAAATTTTTTGCACTAAAACAGCGTTTTTCTCCCTGTGCGCCATGCCACGTGGCGCGCGGTTTTGATCGAGAGCTCCAAATTGCAAAACGTTTACATCATTGGATTTGGCATGAAAAATCATGACCGTTGGTGCATGTACAAGAAATTTGGGCAAGTTTTGAGTCCCTAGGAGGTCAAAAACACTCAAAAAATGACCTCACTGCCCCTATTTTGACACACGGGAAGCAGTCTTGGGAGATTGAAGTTTTGGAGGAGCAAATGACATCCCAATTCAGAAATTCCACTTGGGTTGGAAAGTAGATAGGTAGGGATTTCCAAAAAGCACACTTGGGCTCAATTTGGACTTCAGGAAGTGCCTCAAAATCATCCCCAAAGTGGTGTGATGCATACCGATATTGGCACGATACATACAAAATTTTGGCTTGTTTTTCACTGTTCAGCTCAACAATTCACCCAGTTTTGACAAGTTTTGCTTCATGAAGTTATTCTTGACTTTTCATTCACTAAAAAGTGAAAATTTAATGAATGAATAAGTTTCCTACCTTATAGAGGCAAGTTGTTTTGATTGCCTAGATTTTAGTGCTTTGTTTAGAATTGGTTGAAACAGCTTCTAGAATGATGAGCTCGACCCATAGAGGCAAGGGAATGGGTTGGGCTAGTCTATATCATGTAATTCCTAAGTCATTTTCAGGGTTGGACACTAGGGATTGCTTTGGCATATCATTGTACATTTTATCTCTGCATTTTTTGCTAAGGAAAGACCAAGGTTTTGCAACACTATTTGGGATCCATGTGGCTTTATGTTTTGATGGTGTGCTTCTCTAAGTAATTGTAAGTTCATTAGTGTTATGTGTATCATTTTCCTCTCTTTTCTTCTAAATTTGAGCAAATGAGTGATTAAGGTAGAACCCATTAACTGTTATGCTCTGCTTTGAATGTGTTTAAATTTCCATGTTTTCATCTCTTTAAGGAGAATTCTTGAGACTTTCTTGCTCTCCTTAGCTCCTCACCAGTCTAATCTATCCATTCACTCACTTTAAAGCATCAAAACGATTGCCTTCCTTGCCCCAATCAGAACTCTGCAGAAACTGTGCCTCATTCTAGAGCCCAATTAGCCTTTCCCTATTTCCAACAGAAAACCCCCAAAAACTCAGAACAAACCCTTGTACTTAATACCTAGCCTAAGATTAGCTTTTATTACAGTCATCTTGAGCCCCATCGATTATATTTTGCCAAGATTGACCCGGAGAGAGCCCTCTCCTGTCCTCGTAGGGCTACCTACGAGGCTGAGCATGGTTTGATGTGGACCTAGAACCTTGTCTTTTTAGCCTGAGACAAATCTAGGTTCTAACAGAGGCATGGTAGGACTCAGTGTGACTTGATTCATATTTGGCTTCAAGTGGGAGAATGTTAAGTGTGAAGCCAAATTCATGTAGGATTCTAGATCCTTCTACACCGCCATTAGTTTCTAGATCATTCCAGATCTCCATCTGAATCACATACAAAATTCTAGATCCTTCTTCTACCTCTATAAATTTGTAATTTCTCTGGCCAAGGAAATCAAGCAAGCCAAGGTCTAGGCCTGTTACATAATGCAAAATGATTCCTGTTCTCCAGTGATTGTTTTATCTATTCTGCTATTTTTGATTGAGTAATCTTGTTGTTTCTCCATTTGTTTGTCTCTGACTATAAATCTGCTCTGTGTTATGTATGCTCTGGTCTAACAACAATTTCACCAATGCTTTCAAACATTTCATTTTTTCATTTTTATTAAATAGGTAATCTCTCTCACCCGAAATATGTTACTCGCCTCTTTTAGTTTTTGAATACAACTTCTCTATATTTTTTTTGCTAAAGTGGTTTCCCAATTAGAATTAATTTTAGGTGTTATTTATGTGTGTCTAACCTTCCATTCCTTTTTCCAATTTCAAATTTTAGTTAGATATCTTAATTTTATTTCCTTCAACATGAGGGTTCTCATGGAAGTCTTTTTACGTTGTTTTTTAATTTCATTATTTTTAATTCATGCACAAAACCCCACTTCCATTGTAGAGTTCAATAAATATTTTACTACTGCTATTTCTAAATTTGTCATATTTCCCCACATGTTTTTGGATATTTAGAATATTTAATTAATATTAGCTGTGATATCCCTATAGCCTATATATGTATGTTGGCAATTATGATTTAATAATATGAAAAACAAATTATTATTGAATGTAATCCAAAATGGTGGGGCCAGGAATTAGTTTTGGAGTTTTGGAAACTACCATTATGTTACATAATTCTTTATGGATGGGAATAGCACCCTTAGTTATTTCTTTTTAGAAGAAAATGTGAATATAGCTCGAGGTTCACCAAAAAATTAGTTCGTTAAATCCAGTTACTGACTCATGGATATTTGAGGGGCAAGGTTGGAAGACCAGCCTCAAAAATGCACATCTCTGGGTTTCCTCCTAGTCGATCTAAGCATAGATACACACTAAGAATAACCTAGATGGTCTCTTCATCCAAATCTTTGAATGGTCAGATTTGTAGGTGTTAGACTAAATGGGATTTTGAGAAAACATATTTACAAAATAAAATAGAATTTATGGGCATCCTCACTTGTGGATGTAGGATGAATGGTCGTAGAAAATTATGGATCTTGGCTTCTCATTTCACATAACTAGTAATGCTTTTAAAGGATAGATTATCTCCATTGTATATGGATTCTTTGTCTGGAATACAAGGATTTATATGTTTTAATAAATGACTAATCATATTCTTCGCTCCATATTATAAAATCTCCCAAATGTTTATAATTTTTAGCTATGCAACAAACGCTTTTTCTTGTAACCAACGCCTGTAAGGGTCTCGGGAACTAAATCTCCTGCAATGAAACTTTAACACATATGATATATTGCAAATAAGGACATATACATGATGAAACTTTAATACATATGAGATATTGTCAATAGGGTCATGTACAAAAGTGCATGGTGTTAGACCAAAGCATACATAACACGCAACAAATTTATACTCAAACACTTAGACAACAAAAGCAGAGAATAATTCACAGAGACAGAAAAATGGAGAAACAACAAGATTACTCAATCAGAAACAATGGAATAGATAAAACAATCACTGGAGAACATAAATCACTTTGCATTACATAACATGCTTGGGCTTTGGCTTGCTTTCCTTGGCCAGAGAAATTACAAATTTATGGAGGCAGAAGAAGGATCTAGAATCCTATATGTGATTCCGATGGAGATCTATAATGATTTAGAAACTAATGGTGGTGTGGAGATCTAGAAAGATATGATCTAGAAGGATCTAGAATCCTACGTGAATTTGGCTTCACACTTAACATTCTCCCACTTGAAGCCAAATAAGAGTCAACCAGTCACACTGAGTCCTACCATGCCTCTACAGAACTCATGTTTATTTCATGGTAGAATCTTAGTGGGAATATCAGCAGGGTTCCTATCTATATTGATATTTTCCAAGGATAATTGTTCTTCCTCCAACACATGCGAGATCTAATGGTACCTTAAGTCAATGTGCTTGGTTTTTGAATGAAATGCTGGGTTTTTCGCCAAGTGAATGACACTCTGACTATCACAATATAACACATCCTTCTCCTTCTTTATTCTTATCTCTCCAAGGAATCAATTTATCCACAACATCTCTTTACATGCTTCCGTTGCAGCTATGTACTCTGCTTCTGTTGTAGAGAGGGCTACTATTCTTTGTAGCCTTGACACCCAAGATATTGTTGCACCTGCAAATGTATACAAATAACTTGTATTGGACTTTCTCGTATCCATATCTCCAACCATATCTGCATCCGCAAATCCTTCAAACGCAATCTCATCATGACCAAAACATTAACAATAATGACTAGTACCTTTCAGATACATCAAAATCCATTTTACTGCTTGCCAATGTTATTTGCCTAGATTGGAAAGGAACCTACTCACTACTCCCACTGAATATGCAATGTCTGGTCGTGTGCATAAGATGGCATACATCAAACTGCCAACTGCTGAAGCATAAAGAATCTTGCTCATTTCTTCTTTCTCTCTTTCATTACTAGGACATAATTTAGTACTCAGCTTGAAGTGGGCTACAAGGGGTGTACCAACTGGTTTGGTATCCTTCATATTAAACCTGTCATGCACATTCTTGATATATTTTTCTTGTGACAGCCACAACCTTTCGTTTTTCCTGTCACGCATAATCTGCATGCCCAATATCGGGTTGTGCTCATCCCCAATCCTTCATTGCAAATTTGCTACCCAAATCATTCTTCAATCTATTGATCTTATTCTTATCATGCCCAACAATCAACATGTCATCCAAATATAACAATAATATGATATACTTTCCTTGATGATACCACTTGTGTTGTGAAACAAGCTCAAGAAAAGATAGAAAAGATAGATCAACACCTTAGAATTCAGCCTCTTCGAGGGGGCAACCTCCTTTACATTACATAGATGAACAATTCTTGGAAGATACAAACGAAAATACCTCCTTTCTATATATAGGAGTGTAAGGGGTCATAACATAATCAGAGCCAACATAACAATAATAATGTAAGGGCACAATAATAACAATAGTGGGCTTCTATTGGGCACAATAGTAACAATATGGGCACTACATGGGTACATCAACATAATAAGTGGGTTATACTAATAACAATAAGGGGTTACACTAGTAGTATAGGGGCCTAACATGCCCCTCTCTTTCACAAAGCGTTGTCCTCAACGCTTGAGTAGTTCTTCATGCTTCTGTATAAAATTCTTGTCCTCCCATGTGGAATATTCAGCGGGTAAGTTCTTCCACTTGATGAGATACTTTGAAATTGATCGATTTCGTAGCTGTCGGGTTCTTGTTTCTGTGACTGCTCCAGGTTCCAATATGATTTTTCCTTCCTCTTTAATTTCTTGCAATATTGTTTGAATTCGGATCTTTTGCAACTTTTGAATAAGTGGCCATACTTCTTCATCCTTCTTCCATTCATCCCTTGCTTCGTTTATCCAATATGGTTGGATAATATAAATAGCGCAAAACAATTCTTCCACATCCTCATCCTTGAAGAGTCTTCCCATATGGTAAGGTCACCATATTTTAAGTGCCTATTGTTTCGTTTGATTTTGCACCGAAGTGGCGTTATCCTTTAAAAGTTGGAGAACTTGTTGTTGATGCTCGATGTGATCTTTCACTGCTTGAACCTTTTTCTTCTTGAAATGTCCTCCTATCTCTAGAGTTTTAGGAGTGGTAATTTCTTCCAATCCTTTACAAGATATGGTCGGATTTATTTCTTGATGCTCGATGTGATTTTTCACTTCTTGAACATTTTTCTTCTTTATATGTCCTTCTATCTTGATAGTTTGAGGAGTGGTAATTTTGAACAATGAATTACAAGATATGGTTGGATTCATTTCTTCTTTCTCGATGTGATCTTTCACTTGTTGCACCTTTTTCTTCTTGATATGTCCTTCTACCTTAACAGTTTGAGGAGTGGTAATTCTTGCGAATGCTTTACAAGATATGGTTTGATTCATTTCTTCTTTCTCTGGGGTGGGTTCCTCGCGTATATCTTCTTCTTTTGTTGTTTCTTGATCCTTTTCTTCCTCCTCTTCATATTCTATGTAAAATAATTTCTTCTCAGCACACTTATGACCTTTAGTGCATTTGCTATCACAATTGTAACAAAGCCCTTTTTCTCTTTTTTCTTCCAATTGTTGTGGTGTAACCCTTGTAGGTTGTGGAAGGCTAGGAGAAACAACACTTCCATATTTATAGTTGTGAGGGGTACACTTCCTGGTTTCCATAATTTTTCTTTCCACTATGTCACAAAGCCCTTTTACTCTTTCCAATTGTTGTGGTGTTGCTCTAAATAAGGTGTTGCTCTTTGTATCCTCATAATGTGCTGTCATTTCCTCCGTGAAAATTGACCTTGTAACAAGTTGTTTACAAGAGAAAAGCCCTTTGTACCATAAAAATTGATCTGGTTCTAAATATGAAGATGAAATACATACCTTTTGTAACAATTGTACACCATGTTTATCAAAATATTTCTCCATCTGAAATATCCAATTTACCAGATCCTTGCCATCAAACTTCCTCATCTTGCTTTTTCCAATGCCACCAGTCTTATCCAAATTGGATTCTCCAAGAAAGAGTTATGCACAATCTGCCAAGATGACCTGATTATAGACTAGTTCAGTAGAGTGAACTTGTACGACGTGCCACGAATCACTGTTTCAACCTCTGGATATGAAAAATGCATACAAGAAACTACAGTCCATCCTCTTTCTGTACATTCTTACGAAATTTTAATCTGATCCTCAGAGAGAAAGTTATGACGATTTTCCCCCGGTCACCTGTTTTGAATGTAATTCAGGAGTCTGGAAAAAGACCAACTTCCTCAGATCATATCTCCGCAAATATCGCCTAAAAAGCTCTGAAATTCGGTCCCAAGGTTCAGCGCGATTTCTTCTCAAATGGGTTTTTTTTGTGACTTCTGAAACGTCACAGAAACAAAGTTATAGCGAAAATTCCACGATGACCTGTTTGGAGCAGAGAAACCCTAGAATCCAAAGCTCTGATACCAAATGTTATGAAACAAGCTCAAGAAAAGATAGAAAAGATAGATCAACGCCTTAGAATTCAGCCTCTTCGAGGGGGCAACCTCCTTTACATTACATATATGAACAATTCTTGGATGATACAAATGAAAATACCTCCTTTCTATATATAGGAGTCTAAGGGGTCATAACATAATCAGAGCCGACATAACAATAATAATGTAAGGGCACAATAATAACAATAGTGGGCTTCTATGGGGCACAATAGTAACAATATGGGCACTACATGGGTACATCAATATAATAAGTGGGTTATACTAATAACAATAAGGGGTTACACTAGTAGTATAGGGGCCTAACAACTTGATATAGACACAATGGTTAGCTTCCAACCTCTAAAAACCATGTTCCAACATGAATGAATCAAATTTCTTCTACCATTGTCGAGGTGCCTATTTCAACCCATGGAAACTCTTCTTCAACCTACAAACAAGGCCTTCTTTGCCTTTTTCTATGAAGCCTTCTAGTTGCTCCATATAAATTTCTTCCTCCAATTCACCATGAAGGAATGCAGTTTTTACATTTAACTGTTCACATTCTAAGTCTAAAGATGCAACTAGACCAAGAATGACTCTAATGGATGACATTTTAACTACAGGTGAGAAAATTTCAGTGAAGTAAATACCTTCTTTTTGGCCAAAACCTTTTAGCATCAGCCTTTCTTTATACCTCTCCTTCTTTTCGTCACCTTCATTCTCAATCCTGTAAACCCAATTGTTTTGTAGAGCCTTTCTACCTTTTGGGAGTTGGTAAGGTTTACCAACTCCCAAGTTTTATTTTCCTTCAAAGAGTTCATTTCTTCTTCCATTCTTTACTGTGCTCAACTTTACAAGCTTCTTGAAAACAATTAGGTTCACCTTCATCAGTCAACAAAATATAATTGGAAGGAGGATACCTTTGTTAAGGCTTATGAGGCTTAGAAGATCTGTGAACCAACTGTGGTGGTGCATTCTCAGGTTGAATCTCTTGTAAAGGTTCATGCAAGATTCCTTCTTCTTGTTGTTCATCATTTTCCACTTTTTGTTCTTCATGCTCCTGAATTTGTTATTCATTTTGTTGTATTGGTGGTATGTTTTCCTGCTACTCTTCAAACCTATCAATAACCTTCTTGACCTCCAACTCACCTATAGTCCTCTTGAACATTTCTGACTCATTAAATTTAACATCCCTGCTTCTAATAATTTTATGTTTCACTGGATCCCATAGACGATAACCAAAATCTTCATCCGCATATCCCAAAAAAATGCATTTCATAGATTTATCATCTAGCTTAGTTCTATTTTATTTGGGAATATGTAAAAATGCTTCACATCCAAATATTTTCAAGTGAGAATAATTCAAATTCTTACCAGTCCAAACATCTTCAGGGATACCTCCATCCAAGTCTGTAGTTGGAGATCTATTTATGAGGTAGCAAGCTGTCCTGGCTGCTTCAGCCCGAAAATTCTTCTCCAAACCGGAATTGGACAACATATATTGCACCTTTTCCATAATGGTGCAATTCATCCTTTCTGTGACACCATTTTGTTGAGGAGTACCAGGAACAGTCATCTCATGCTTTATGCGAAACCTGTTACAATATTCCTTAAATGCATTTGAGCAATATTCTCCACCATTATCTGTTCTTAAACACTTCAGCAATTTGTTAGTCTCTCTTTCAACAACAACATGGAATTTTTGAAATCTTCCAAACACTTCACTTTTATTTTACATAGGATATGCCCAAACCTTCCTGGATGCATCATCTATAGATGTTACAAAATATGATGCTCCTCTTAATGATTTGATGTTAACAAGCCCAAACACATTTGAGTGTACCAATTCTAACACATTTTTCTTTCTTTCATGACCACCTCTAAGGAATGAAACCCTTATTTGTCTACCATATATACAATTCTCACAAAGATCAAGACTGTAGGATTTCAAACCTGGCAATAATTTTTTTCCAAAAAGGATTTTTAAGCCCTTTTCACTAATGTGACCCAAATGATTATGCCACAAATCTGCTAAATTTCATTTCTTGTGACAGCAGCCAAATTTGATTTCCCTACCAGTGTCTTCAATGTTTATAAAGTTCCTGTCTTGTTTCCTTTGGCCACGACCAATGCACCTTTGCTAATTTTCCATCCTCCTTTTCCAAAGCTTGTCAAACAACCTTCATCATCTAGTCGTCCCATAGAGATTAAACTCATGCGCATTTCTGGTACATGCCTGACCCGTTTCAACAATATATCTTGTCCATCTTTCATCTTGATCTGGACATCTCCCACTCCAACAATACTGCAAAAATGATTATTTCCCAAATGCACTCTACCATAATCACCAAGATTATATGAAACAAAACTATCTTTGCATGGGGTTACATAGTGAGATGCCCCAGAGTCAAGGATCCAATTAAAGCTACTACTAGATGTATATACACATGTATCCTCTACTAAAATAGCAAACAACACATAACCATCTGTGGCTACAGTAGTCGTCTCACCTTCACTTGTGCTGGATGACTTGTGATTTGTACTAGACAATCTCTGATCCTTTTGTCCTTTCTTCTAGAATTGGCATTATTTCTTCATGTTCCCGAGCTTACCACAATGAAAGCAAATGATTTTGCCTCTCCTTGATTTTGTTCGGCCTCTCGATCTTGATTGCCCTTGCAAGCCTCGATCCCATTCTCCTACCATGATCAGCTAGAGCTAGAGCCTCTCCTCCCTGGTTTTCTGCAATTGACTTGTGTCGTATCTCCTCATTCATTAAACCACTGCTAACATCATCAAACTTTAGGGTCCCTGTAGTTTTTGAAGTGCTCATAGCTACAATTAAATTTTCCCAAATCTCTGGCATAGAACACATCAACAATATGTCTCTAATTTCATCATCTAAAATGATTTTAATAGAGGCAAGTTGATTAGTAATAATATTAAATTCATTCAAGTGATCAGCAACTAATGCATGTTCTTCTCATATAGATCATGGAGCTTCTTCCATAATCCTTGGGTCGTCTTTTCTCCACACACAATGAAATAAACATTATTTGCTAAATATTGGCAGATTGTTGCAATCACCTTTCTATCTAGCTTATTCAACTCTTCATTTTTCATCGATGAGGGTTTCTTTGTTGTGCCATCAATCGGCAAATACTGATCCTTTAAAATCAGTATATCCTCCATCTGTGATTTCCATAGGAAAAAATTAGCCCCGCTCAACTTCTCCATATCTGTAACTGCTGTCTCCATTTTCAATCAAATTCATGCCCCAAAACACAAAAACTCCACTAAAAAACTTTAATTATTACTCTTTAAAATTTAGTGACAATGAGCTTCCTCCTTTTAAAATACCCTTTTCAAAATTCCCGCTCCTTTTTAAAATATAATTTTCAAAATTCCAACATATAATTATATATGTTTCATAATAAATATAAAAACATATATAATGTTTTAACCTTTTCACATTTCACACATACACATGTTGGTTTGAGAAAAAGCTTGATGTATACATGCAAGCTTGATGTGAAAAAAACTTACGAACACCACATTTCAACTTGAAACTCCATGGATCTCCACATTTCAAACTTCAGCAACACATTTCAACATAGATCCACAACCTTGTTCTTCTTGCAGCAACTGTCTTTTAGTTCCAGTGTTCCTCAGCTATTTCCTAGACAGATCCTTCAACAGCTCCAGGGGTAACAACCAACATTTGAACGCTGCTAGAGTAAGGCGATGGCACTAAGTGGCTTGCATAGTGGATATTCGAACATGGCTCTGATACCAGTTGTTAGACTAGAGCATACATAACACACAACAGATTTATACTCAGAGACTTAGACGGAAAAAGCAGAGAATAATTCACATAAACAGACAAATGGAGAAACAACAAGATTACTCTGTCAGAAATAAGGCAATAGATAAAACAATCAATAGAGAATAGAAATCACTTTGCATTACATAACTGGCTTGGGTCTTGGCTTGCTTTCCTTGGCTAGAAAAATTACAAATTTATTGAGGTAGAAGAAGGATCTAGAATCCTGTATGTGATTTAGATGGAGATCTGGAATGATCTAGAAAATAATGGCAGTGTAGAAAGATCTAGAATCCTGGAGATTTAAAAACTAATGGCAGTGTGGAGATCTAGAAAGATCTGATCTATAAGGATCTAGAATCCTACGTGAATTTGGCTTCACACTTAGCACATGGCTTACCAATTTATATACAATGCTACAAAAGTAAGGAATAATACATGTCATAAGTTTTCTTGTTCAAAAGAAAATGAAATTCTTATGCGAAAAATTAATTCGAGTGATGGGATTTTGTTCTGAAAAGTATTCATCTCCTCTGTGTTAAACTCTTGAAAACATTGCATGGTTATGTGTGTGTAAATATAGAATCATTGCTCTAATTTCCAATAATACAAGATATAGGATTTCCTATTGAAAGAATATGAAATTCTAATACTCAAAAATAATTTAGGTAATGGAATTTGGTTTTGAAAAATATGTGGCTTGCTCCTCTACATTAAACTCTTGAAATGATTGCAAGGTTCTATGTGTGGAAAGATAGATTCATTGGGTTAATTTCCTTGGAAATATTTGCATGGCTCCTATACACTAAAATATGGAAATGATTGTAGGGTTATGTGTTTGGATAGAAAGATTTATTTTGTTAATTTATTTGGTGATATTTGCATGTTTCTTATGGATTAATATCTTCAAAAAAGATTGCATGCTTCTTTTTCGTAAAACAATAAGTTAACCGTGTTAATCTCTTCGAAAGAATTGCATGATTCTTGTGTGTAGAAAGCTAAGTTGACTATGGTGATTTCTTGAATCAATAAGGTTTTATAGTTGTTTGCACATTCTTTACTCACATGGAAACTAATATAAACATGGTTGCATCTAAGAAATGAATAAAAGGTTATATTTTTAAAATTGCATGCATGATCTTCATTCAGATGTAAACTGCAAGTTATTATCTTTTAGTTACAGGTGATGTTATAATTGGAATAAGAATGAATAGGGGATCTTCTATAATTTTATGCATTTAATTAATGCATATGAATAGGCATGCTTGATATTAAAACATGATTTTATAATTATATGAATGTATTTAAAGTATGTGAAATGTGAATAAGAATGTGCGGTTTTATAAGTTATTTATTTTATTAATGAAAGATAATTAGGCATGGTTTTATAATTGTATTCATTTATTAATGGATTTTGAAAAATGAAAAATTATGCGTACATTTTAAAGTATGTGCATTTGTGTAATGCATTTGAATAAGAAAACAAGATTTAAGTTTTACTTTATATTATTACCTAATGTCATTATGTTGGTAATAACAATAATAGTTTTGTATTGAGGCAACAAGTATATTATTACACATGATATAACATTTTTTTTTGAGAAAAAAATCGAACTTTCTATTGAAAAACAAAAGGTTACATTGTATATGCTATAAGCATTAAAGTCATTGTATGATTTGTCATCATAGAGTTGTTGAGATTTTGCATGAGATAGATCTCCTGCAACCATCTCAAGGTCTAAAGATAAATTCACCAATCTGTTGTGTGATTGGAGTCTCCTTTAGCCAGAGAAGTCCCAACATAACCAATCATTTCCTAAGCATCGTGGCTGTTTTACATAGCACAAAACTAGAACAGTTTCCAATAATTTGGTTTCCTGCTATAGTTGCTCCATCCCCTGGTCTCCTCAGAGGGGAAAATGACCCAAACAGAGATGAGGCAGCCATATCCCCGGGTCTCCTCAAAAAGGAAGACAACCCAAACAGAGATGAGGTAGTAGTATAGGTCAATTAAGTGATATGAACAAATTAGAAAGATGATCGAACAACAAGAAAAAACATGAAATAGTCTGGCCTAGATGAAGCTTCAGAGAGGGAAAATTGGAGCATAAGGTGGATGATCCGACACACAGATCTCGTCCATCTCTTTGTGTTCTATTCGCCAACTGCCCAAATTTTGTTGCAGACCCTCTTTAGAAAGCTTGTCTACATCATCATTGTGTTCCCTGTAGATATGACATAATGAGATGTGGTTAAAATGAGATTTTAGACTCATGGTTTCCTCCAGAAGAGATGATAGCATGTAATTCTGGCATCTGTTTGTTCCATTGAACCATTTGACAATGTTCAAAGAGTCCCCAAAGATCTGAATCGTGGTTATGCCCAGATGAATGAGCCAGCAAAGGAGTAGTTTCAAGGCTGTCAACTCAGCATAGTTGTTGGTTCCAGTCCCTAAGCCTACTGAGGCTTTGAGGCTACTATGAGGGTTTAAGTGTATGATTAGCCCTGCTCCGCATTTATTCTCATGGCTGGAGGCCCCATCGAAATAAGCCCAAGGAATCCCTTCCCAGATGGTCTCTTCTATGTTCGGTCGGGGGTGCTTCTCATGAGAGGGTTCGGGAATGCTGGTATATATAGATGCACTTCCAATAGCTATGCTTTCTACCGATGGGGTGTGGTCTTGAAAGATGCTTTTGTTCCTTGCAATCCATAATCCCCAGGAGATGATTAAGGGCAATTTTCTCATGTTTCCTTCTGGATGTTGAGTCCACCAAGATTTCAAGGTTGTAGCGATCACATGCCCATTCCATACTATATTTTTATGTATCAAGTCCCCTACTGATACACATGATATAACATTAAGAAGAATAAATAGAAAAAAACAATACCATGGGCAAGCAATTTTTTTTCCATTTTGATTAAAAGCATTAAAATCATGGTTTTGTAAATTTTAATTAAGGTGTTGCATATATTAAACACTATAACATGTACTTGATGATGCATTCAAAGCTTAAATATCAGATATGTCTTTTACTTTTCTTTATGCATGTGAAAGGAAGTCATACATGAAAAGATGTATAGAGCATTAAAGATTATTAACAATTATTACATGAAAATGATAAGTGATTGATATTAAATATTTAGGTTTTGATAAATTGCCATTTCACATAATTGTGATATCAGAGTTTGTTGATAATAGTGGTTGCATGAAAGAATCTTGATTTATGTGAAGAATTGATCGAGAGATTCTAATAAACCCTTTTGCAATACCTGGAAGGTGGATTATAAGTAATACTATTGTAGGAAATAAGGTCAATATGTATAATTCTTATCACATGTAGAATGGAATATCATCAAATGCAGTTTACAAGGGGTAAAAATAACCATGCCATGAGGACATTGTACTCGAAGAAATGTGAGGTAGAGTGCTTGAGAAACATGACATTAAGTTGAATGTATTGACCTCTATAAAATTATGCTCAAATTAAATATTATGTTTGTTTATAAAATTTCAAAAATGGGCAAGAGATGGACTCCCTTGTTTCCATTGAGTGAGGGATGAACTCATGAACAAAATATTTAATAAAGTAAATGTTTGTTGATTTTTCCCTTCATGGTTGCTAGGTCATATTGGTATCCATTTATGTGATTTCCTATTATGTTATCTTAATGAATTCTCTACTTTGCATGAAATTGGAAATTACATCATTCATGTGTTGTTAACAAGCATAGTTAAATAAGCAATGTTAATGATGCAAAATTTCAGCATATAAAATTATGTTAACAAGTTGCATTATTGGTTATTAATTTATGAGATTTGTTCGTTATTTTTTAAGGTTACTTCACTTAATGATCATGATTACATCATTTTATCATCAGTTAAGGAATATGGGATAAGTCATTTGGGAATATTACATGCTAGTAAAACAAGTAAAAACTTCTAATCCATGTGTATTTTATACGAGGCATACTATGGAGTGTTATAAGTGGTATTACAGATAGGCCGCGACACTGGAACTTCCGGGATTCTGTAAGAATGAGAAGGATTAGAGGTATGATGTTATTACATATAATATCAAGTATGACACTAATGAAATTACATGGAAATGCATGTAATAGATCACATTTAATATGAGATGTATGATGGCATTAACGACTGGATTAAAGAATGTTAGTGTTAATGATTGTTTTGAGGAATAATTGTACTCATGGAATTTGATTCTTCATGAGGATGAAGGAAAATTAGATAATTTTGGATATTCACATTGTAAATACCAATAATGTGGACTAACTAATGGCCTTTGCATGCATACTTTTATGATATTTTTTAATGGTGCATTAAAAGAAAAAAAATTAGAGTTGCAATACATTACTTATAAGAAAAGAATAAATGTATTCATTTCTTTGTATATAATGAAAACAATGTTATCATGAAAGAATGTAGAATGGAATGGGTTTTCCTTGAAGTGGATAATAGCTTCTTTAAAAATAAATTAAACGAATGCCCTTGAATGTTTAAAATAAACGATGAGTCAAGTGGTAGGTTTGAATTGTAATGGCTAATAATCGATTGTGTCATGTATGGATTTTGATTGAGTTTACGATAGTTTGGTACAATTCACTATTGAGTATGTTGCACTACCTCCTATGAATTAACATTGCATGACATCATCATTGGTAGTTTCAATACTAATCAATTTTATCTGATCTATCGAAAAACTATTTAAATTATCTTCGAAGATATATCTCAGTATGGATCATCTAGTTTTTTATTGAAGATTATTGTTAAAAAAGTAAACAATGTGATAGTAGTAGTTCATTTTCATGATTTTGCTCTTGAATTTGGATTCAAAATTATTACCATATTTGTTATCAATAATCAATTACTAATGGTGAATTATATTTCTTGTATCATTAAATCTCTATATAGGATTTTATACATATAAGGATAGTATACAAGAATATATGATAACTACGAAAGTAGATATACTTTTCACCATGCATAAATATTTAAATATTTTTCAAGAAATTATGTCATGATAACAACAATTCCTTAAAATATAGTTTGATATAATAGCATGGTTATATCAATAATAAGAACTTAAAGGAAAAAAAAATATGGCCTTTTATATGGACATGCATAAAATGTAACTAGTGTGATAAGGGAAACAAAAATAATTCGATATTCTAATAATGTATTGTAGTAGATTATGTATTCTCTACTAACTCAATTATAGAACTAGTAGCAACTAGGCATTGGAGACTACATTGATTTCTCAAATCTCATACATGACATTGTAATTTTACAAGTTGATGATTCAAAAATGGTGTTAGTACAAATGAGTCGGTATACATCATAAATCTAACAAACTATTACATTTTCATCCTTTATGAATCATGTTGGTGACACTACATATTAAACCTAATCAGTTAGGTCCATTATTTTATAGAATGTACATGGGATTTTGAATTGGTTGACATTATCGATTTATTTGAGCAGATTAGTCCATGTGATTAACTTCAAATTATTATTTTTTCATAATGATGTTGGGTGTGGAGCCTGATTATCTTTTTTATTCAGAGGTATTGCCTTGTTGGACCCCAATTAGTAATGGGACAACAATGTCACCAGTTTAATTGCCCTCAGGGATGCCCAAAGGGGGTGATAGTTATTTTATGAGACACGACATCCCCCCATTAAAAATAGATGTAAAATTTCCTTGTAAAATATTATAATTCCATAGTCAATCTGATTTATTCATTAGGTGGATGATCTAATAGTAGAAGTTGTATTTAATTTACGGTTTCTTTCCCTAGAATGCAACCCTTTTCTATATATGAGGGAATTATGTCGTGGTTGTGTATGTGTATTATGAGCCAGAAAGCACAGGAGCTTCACTCAATGAACCTCTAACATATCACGTGCGATCATGGCATACTAAAAAATACCCCTAATTTGACTACATATTGGAAATACCTCTAAAAATAACATTACTTAACCCCCTACCAATATAAACCCAATACACCTTCCAAATTTCAAAAAACCCTACTTTCATTAATAATTTTTATACCCCTTTATATTTTTTCATTAACTTTGAGCTCCCTTTTTTATACCCGCCAATGTAAAAACCCTCGACCCCCTATTAGATATTCAATATATTATGTAATTTTTTCCTTAATATATATCCCCTAATATGAACTAACGAGTTATGGTATTGCCCCCCAGTGAAGCCCCCGTGCGAGAAAGAGAGACGAAATTGTGTGAGAACGAAGAAGAAATTTCAACGAATATGCTCTAGGTTGTAGCTTTTAATTTTGTTGGATAATATAAAAGTAAGGACTAGTTGTTTCTCCATGAGTGTTTCCCAAACTGGGTGAACCACATATATCTGTGTCTCTATTCTTTTATGTGTTTTCTCTGGGTTTCTTATGCAATATTTTATGTGTTTCATTTCTCTAAAATAGATAATTGTCTAATAACTAGTAATATCATAGTTGAAGGTCTATTTGGATGATAAACTCGCACGAGAGAAGGGTTCCTCATTCAAGTGTGGGAAATTGCGGAATATGATAGGTTTAGGGTTGAGAAATTTTACGGCCAAAACTACCAGTTGTGGAAGATCCAAATGGAATATTATTTATATAATAAATATATGTATCTACAATTAAGCAAAAAAACAAAGAAGTCAATGCGTATTGTAGACAAAGAATGAGGGATTCTCAATAGAAATACACTTGTAACAATACGGTTATGCCTAGTGGTGTTGATAGCCTTTAATATGTCAAATGAAACTACAATAAAGGGTTTAATGATGACATTGGTGAAACTATATGAAAATCCCTCAGCCTCAAACAAGTTATTTATTATGAAGCATTTATTTAATATGAAGATGTGAGAAGTTGGATCTGTTGTTGATCATTGAAATGAATTTAATATAGTTATGAGTCAGTTATGTTTTGTAGGGGTAGATTTTGATGATGAAGTTAAGGCTATGTTATTTATGTGCTGATTACTAGAAAGTTGGAATGGTTTAGTTATGGCCATTAGTAACTCTGTATCTGGATCTAGTACTTTAAATTTTCATCATGTTGTTGGTGTCATCCTTAGCAAGGTAATGTAATGGAAAAGCTTCGGTGAAACATTAGGGAATGATTTGACTCCAGAGACTAGGGGAAGAAAAATGGAAAGAGGAAAGAGCCCAAGATATCACAGTAAGTAAAGGAAAGGGACGCATGAAATTGGCTAAACATTTTCTCTGAACAGACATAGAACCAAAATGGATGGTCAAGGATAGTGTGCTGGAAATGTTAAAAGAAAGGACACCTGAAGAAAGATGGTAAGTCTCAGAGGGGATTATAAAGAGACACATAAAAATAAAACAATTATGAAGTGACTGTGACAGGTGATGTGTTGCAAGATGCTTTGATTATTTCATTATAGAATATTATTTATTCCAGAGTGGTAGATTCAGGGGCCTCATTCCATGCCACACTTGATAGGAAATATTTTCATGACTGTGTTCAAGGAGATTTTGGACAGCTTCATCTGGGTGATGATAAACCATTTAAAATTGTTGGAATGGGTAAGCCTTTTATAAAAAAAATACAATGGAAACCAATGGCTATTGAAGGAGGTAAGGAATTCACTAGATCTAAATAAAAATATAATTTAAACATGGAGGTTAGCGGGTGAAGGTTGTCTAACTACATTTACAGACGAAACCTGGAAGGTCACTAAAGGAGCTCTGGTAATAGAAAAAGGAGAAATGGTTGGTACATTGTATTTATGCAATGGTATTTATAACTATGTTATTGCTTTAACCTCCATAGGAGAAGAGAGACCATTGTGGCATCACAGGCTCAGTCACATAAGTGAGAAAGGGATTATTATTCTTAAATCAAGAAATTTCTTGCTAGGTTTGGAGCATGTTGTTTTGGATTTTTGTGAGAATTGTGTTTATGGAAAACAAAAGAGAGTTAGATATCAGGAGTTGGGAAATAAAACAAGAGCCAAAAATTAGAGTTTGTGCACACAAAGGTATGGGGACTTCCTCATGTATGATCTCTTGATGGCTCTTGTTATTATGTTTCTTTTATTGATGATGCAACCAGGAAAACCTAGATTTATTATATTTGAAATAAATGCAATGTATTTGATGCTTTCAAGAAATGGGAATATTTGGTTGAGAATGAGAGGGGAAAGAAGTTGAAGTGCCTCATATTAGAAAATAAAGGAAAATGTTGCAACAAATTCTTTGATAAGTATTGTTCAGAGAATGGAATTTGCAGGGAGAAGATGGTTCGATGAACACAACAAGAAAATGGTGTGTCCAAAAGGATGAGCAGGATAATCATGGAGCATGCAAGGTGCATCAGATTGCATGTAGAAATTCCTTTACAATTTTGGGCAGATGTTGTATATATTTTTGTTTATCTAGTAAACATAGGGCCTTCAAGTTCCTTGGATGGTGGTATTCCAAACGAGGGATGGATAGGTAAAATGGTGAACTACTCTTTTTTAAATATTTTTAGTTGTGAAGCCTTTTTCCACATTAATAAATAAAATAGGACAAATCTTGAGGGAAAATGAAAGAAATGTACCTTTATTGGATATGGTGTTAATTATTTTGGTTATCTCTTATATGATTATGAAAACCACAAAATGATTAAGAGTAGAGATGTCATGTTCAATGACAGGGTCTTGTATAAGGATAAAATGTAGGAAAATAAATAGGAAAAAGAAAATAGACAATAGAAAATTCTTGATGAGATCATAAAAAAAGTAAATTTGTATGAAAATCATAATGATCAACAGGCACAACAACAACAACAACAACCAAAACAACAACAGAAACCTCAAACACCTAAAAGTGGTGTTAGAAGTTCTATCAAGATAAGTAGACTCCTTGAACGATACTCTCATTCATTATATTATGTATAGTTGACCGATTCTAGTTAACCAAAATTTTATGAAGAAGCAATGTAGGTAGAAACTAAGAAGAAGTCGAAGATAGTGATGAAATAAGAGATGAACTCCTTGGTACATAAACAGACTTGGGACTTAGTCATGTTGCCTGTAGGTAAAAGAGAGTTGAAACGAGGGTTTTACCCCAAAAACCTCAAACTCATTCTCAGGGTGGAAGAGTTTTCCTACCATGCATTCATGGTGTAATAGATAATATTGCTACGATCTTGGGGAAGAAAGACATATTCACCCAATTCATAGCACCTAGAACAATTAAATAGGGTATGAGGTCTGTTAAAGATAACATTTATTGACATCAACTTAAGGGAGTTTATGAAATTGATTGCTCTTATGGCAAGAGTTATATCGGGGAGACAAGGAACTCACTATAAAGAAAGTTGACAGAGAATAGAGCTAACATTAGAAATGGAAGATCACACACTTCGACCCTTGCAGAACATTTTTAAACAACAAAGCACCATGTTTGTTTGGGGAATGCCACAATTGTCACAAGAGAGGAGAAGTATCAAAGAAGGAAAATTAGGGAGGCTCTTGAGATTATCAAGCAACCCCATAATCTCAATAGGGACAATGGGATGAAGCTCAGTGGTAGTTGGCTTCCTTTAATTAGGCATATTAGGTCTTCCATTTCGTCGCAGGTATACCATCTCACGTATTGTTTTCTTTCCCCATCTTCATAAAAAATAATATTGATTGACTAATCTATTATTATAAATAAATAAACAGTTATTATTAATATTTATCATAAATACGTTGATTATTTATAATAATAATAATTTATTTATTCATTTATATTAATTATTAATAAATTATTTATTATTAATTATAATATTTAATAATAATTATTAGGTTTTTTCACTTCTATAAATTATTTATTTATTGATTATAGGTAAGAAATTATTAAATTATTTATTTATTTATAATAATAATTAATTATTTAATTACTTTTTTATAATAATTATTAAATTGTTATAAACAAATAATTACTATTAAGGATTATTATACATAAAGTATAATTATTATTTCAATTTTTGATCTAGTGTAAGAATAACAATTTATGCATTCTAGGGTTTTTATTATTTATTTATTTATAATAATAAATAATTATTATTTTGTTTATAAATAATAATTAAACAGATAATGATTTGTTTATGATACTTCTTTAAATTATTATAATTATGTAATTATTATTATTAATTATTATTTCTAAATTAATATTATTGTTATAATATTAATTATTATTGTTAAGTAATTAAATTAATTTTATTTATTATTATTAATTTATTAATAATAAGTAATTATTAATTTCATTAATTTAGGTTTTTGACTTTATTTGTTAGTCGACCTTTTTTCTTTTGTTCTTCGTTCTTTTTAAAATATTTATTCCCCTTCTCCTCTTTCTCTTCTATCACTCTTTTACAATGTCTTGTTGATGGATCCCATTTGGGAGTTCAAACATAAACAAAACATGATCACTACTGTGGATATTCCAAAATTTAGCTCAACAGAAACTAACCACAGAAATTTGAAATTCAAAATAAATGTTTGCTCGCTTTTCCCTTCAGGGTTTCTAGGGTAGATCGGTGTCTATTTATGTGATCACCTATTTTTTTATCTTAATGATTTTTGTACTTTGTGTGAAGTTGGAAATTACATCATTCATGGCTTTTGAACGAGCGCGGTTAAATGAGCAATGTTAATAATGCAAAATTTTAGCAGAAAATATTATGCTAACAAGTTGCATTAATGGTTATTACTTTTCTAGATTTTATATTATTTTTCTAAAGTTACTTCACTTAATGATCACGATCATATTATTTGATCATCAGTAAAAGAATACGTGATAAGTCATTTCAGAATATTACATCGTTATTTTTTATGAGGTATACTAAGGGGTGTTACATTAAGTTACCTAATTTTGAATATTCTAAGGTTTGGTATAAATGTATGCTCATAATCCATTTTCCCAATTATTATTGAAATTTTCAATTTAGATCTTATTCTGACATATGTTTTGTTTGTACTCTTAACATAACGCTTTAGTCCATAAGTTTGAACTCTAATTTTCTTCTTGTTTTCCTAGCACTAAGTGTGCCATGTTTGTTGTTCCCTTCAAGAACTCGTGATACAATTCCAATGCTACCACATTAATTTTTCATCAACTATATGTGACTAAAAGAGTTGAACATAGGAATGATGACAAATATACATGTAAAATCCAAGGCCATCCTATGTTGTGAGAGTAATGGTGACTGACAATCAAGGATATTGTGCAAAGCACCTTGCAACTCAAAAAATGGTGAAAGGTTTCCCTAATAGAATCGGGGATGTTTTCCCACCACTACCATCAAGCTCTTATATCATCTATATATAGCCCTCATTTGTGTGTGAGTCATTTAGAAAACACATAATTTGTTCCCACATCCATTAACATGTCATCAAAATGAGATATGTGTGTGTGTGATAGAGATTAATTCAAATTTCACTATTATTTTTTCTTAGCAATGAGACCATTTACATGTCCCCTCATGCACCTATGCATCATCATAACCTCCTATGACACTAAAAAAATTGTCAGTACAATTTGATCATAAATATTAGTCATCATAATATATGCAAAATAAGTAGAATCAATATTATCTATTGTCATAACCATCAACATAGCCTATGCTAGAAATTGAAACAATCACATCATATGTCATCATCACATGAAATAATAACTCGATCTTCAATGTTGAGTGTCCTTAAGGAATAATTTGTATGTCATAGTATTTATCTCATAAATCGAAGTAAAACTGCAAGTTCTATCTTAGGTCAAAACAAAATGGGGCATTGTACTCTATTATACTTATTTTCTTATATATGCTGGTTATTACTATTCAAAATAAAGCCACATAATTCTTGCACTAGTAATTTACGTATACAAGAAGTTACTATTTACATTTAAAAATTAGTATACTATGTTTAATAATATTTATCCTAGATTTAACTTCTCATAGAGCCCTATGTTGAGGAAAAATATATTATTGCTAACCTAAATTTATGGTTATGTTTCAATTACTTCACATTCATTGGTGATATAAATACATTATAATGCCAATATAACTTCTAAACGTAAATTTAGAATATATATATATATATATATATATATATATATATATATATATATATATATATATATATATATATATATATATATATATATATATATATAGATATATATATATATATATATATATATATATATATATATATATATATATATATATAGAGAGAGAGAGAGAGAGAGAGAGAGAGAGAGAGAGGTGTGTGGGCAATAAAGTTTCTCTCGTAGCCTAGTACATTTTCGATCTTCCGTAAGGGAAGAAAGTCTCACCCGAGACGCTATTGGGTATTAGGTGTAATGGTCAGCGTATAGATGGTGACATAATGTATTATACCACTTAAATCTATTTCAATATCCGTTAACCATTATACTGTACTTAAAAAACCTTTGTGCAAGAAATAACAAAGAACATTACAAAGGAACTTGACAGAGGAATTTGAAAATTTGAAACATGCACACAATCACAAACATATCCACATATATTGAAAAATAAATATTCCTGCAACAACATTATCTTATTATTATCATGTCATATCATCATTACATTTTGGATCTATAATATCCAAACGAGATATTTCAAATACCAATCCCAAAAATCTTTAATATAGACACAAAATTACAATAGTAGAATATGAGTCAAAATTGTACTAGCATGTCAGCCCTTCTCTACTATCACCTCCTATGAAGCTCATAGTGCATGACTTTATATATTTTTGGTCACTGATCTCATCAAGTTTCAATCACACTCGCTTGATAGTGTCAAACCTAATAGCTTTAATGAGATCAATCCACTTCATGCTCACTTTGTCCATGCTCACATAATTCCTTCAACGATAATCGCTTGATCCTTTTGTCTATACTTTCTTAACTAAAAAATAACCACATGGTCCACTGCTTACCACTTCTTATTTTCCACTACTGGTTTCTCGCTAGATGAATCATTCATTTTTGTAGCTTTCTTTTCCAATTATCTACAACCATATTATAATCAAAATTTCCCAATTAATGAAGGAACCAGTAGTCCTTGATCATAACCTATTGACTCATCCTCGAGTCAATTTATCTCTTTCTTAGTTGATCATTCATTTGCTTCCTTTGATGTTTCCTCTTCAAATGAAGAACCCAACTCAGGAACAACCTACAAAACATTCTAATAGTAGTAGGTTTATATATCCAAGTGATCTAACCATTTATGCACGAAGGCAATGCTTTGATTAACAAAATGTTGGGTTATTTCAACATCTATTGCCTCATGATGAGATGCAAGCAAGTCATTCTACTAATTTTTCAAATCCATGTTATGCATGTATAACTAGAAGTATATAGCATGATATAAATTTCCTTCATGAGGTTGTGCCAAGATGGCACTAAGAGTAGTACCAGACACACCAAAATTTGTATAAAACTCTTTATTCCATCGAGGATAGTCTAGAATTAGAGCACTTTCTAACATCTCCTTCAATGTTTCAAGTGCGCATCACACTCATAGGTCCACATATAATGCTCAAAATTATTTAAGAGCTTCTCCAATGGAGAACTAATAAAAGCATAGTTGTCGATAAACTTGTATTATAACCTATGTGGCGAGGAGTTGATCTATGGTATTTAACATTGGTTGTAGGAGGAATGTTGAGGATGATAAAAAATTTGGTGGGGTATACTGAAACACTTTCTTTACAAAAATATGGCCGAATAAGGTTCTAAATAGTACAACAAAAATATACTTCTTTAGATTAACAAAAATCTACAACTGTTTGCATCGATGAGACATCACCATTAATTTGAGTGATTTTTCAAGAGACTATAAACTATGCAATATTCCATATATATATCTCTAGAAATTTATGTATGTACAAATGGAAGGCTATAATACATGGAATATTTGAGGGGATAATATTCGTAGGTGGGCTAATTTTTCATGATTTTTCCAAAAAAATGATTCGCCAATTTCATTTTTTTCTGAAAATGATTCATCAAAATTTCACAATATCAAATTATTTTACCTTAAAAATCACCAAAATTATATAGAGACCCTATATAAAATCATTATAAAATTGAATAATTTTACAAATATCTCAATAAACATTTTATTGTTTCATATTAGGGACTAGTGAGATTCACCAATGGTTTTAAACTTCAAGATAATTTTCCATCCTTAGAATTTTCCCTACTAGAGTAACAATTCTAGGAAATATTGCAGATACATTTTAAGACTGAACGACATCACAAGATATGAATATGAGCCCCATTTTATGGTAGAAGTAGATTTATTCTTATCTTCTTCCACAATATGCACCTAATGATATCCTAAGAACATGTCTGCAAATCAATAAGATTTCTAGCCTGCAACATTATCTAGAACCTCATCATTAAAAGGTGTCAGAAATGGATCATCCACACAAGCATTATCTAGGCTACAATAATCAACACGGAATATAATTTCCTCATATTCCTTTTTATTCTAGACGGTTATGGGACTTATCTAATCAGCTTCATCCATATGGAAGATAAGGCCTGTTGTTAGCATTTTATCATCTCACTTTTGACTTTTTCCTTGACCGTAGAATTTAACCAATATAGATGGTGCTTTATTTGATATGCATCATACCTCATAACGATCTTCATTTCCTTGAGATCCCCTTTAATACACTTTATCTCGAAATCTAATGCAGGAATCGGGTCTTCATATTCCTTATGAAAGTCAAATATCTCCTCGGTAGTCTTCTCATCCTAGTAATCTCCTATAGACACCAACTTAGGCTTCTCATCATAGTAGATAGTAAAATTTCACAATTTCAAGGGATATAAACGTGGGGCATCCTAATAAGGCTCATCCATGATTCTTATCTCACCTTCATATTCATTAAAATAAAGATGTCTTAGTCCTTCTAAATCCTCATCATCAGGTTCCTTTTCATTTTGTCCACAATCAACACCCATCTCGAAACCCAAATCCTGTAGTACAACTTCGCAACCTAACTTGTCAAATAA
This sequence comes from Pinus tabuliformis, assembly GCA_031772625.1. Classification (NCBI taxonomy): domain Eukaryota; kingdom Viridiplantae; phylum Streptophyta; class Pinopsida; order Pinales; family Pinaceae; genus Pinus; species Pinus tabuliformis. The sequence goes on from CM062820.1 coordinate 1,339,871,288, forward strand.
TTTTGCAAGAGGTTTCCTACTCCAATATATATATATATATATGACACCCTTCAAATATTTTGCAATAAGAGCATTTTCACTTGAGAAACTAAAATAAATGTAGAGCTAAGAAAACAACTCATCCCAACTAGAAGTATACCTCTTCATCTTTTCCCTCAAATACCAGTTCTTAGGAACACATCCCAGAATATGAATAAAATGATGTATCGAAAATTCAACATGTACCTTCTTCTTCGTCCATTCTATAGAACATGCCTAAACATGCTTCTTAGGACTGGTATGAACCTGATACAAAGAAACAACTCAAATTCCTTTTTCAAGTGCAAGAAATTTGCATAAAAGGAAATACATCACCACTATCCAAGATGAAAACTGGTTGTGATGAGAAACCCACCATTTAGAAGGAGTAGTTTGTAGAACAACATCCATCAGGGGAATTATTTTTTTCTATGCCATAGTAGATTCGATGTGTCATAAAAAATAATTTACAAGAATAATATTATCAAAGATATGATAGCACCTTACCTTTATGCCAATATGTTGAGCCTATCAAACAATTGTTTACTCTAAAATATCTAATCCTCCTCCTAGGTCCAATACCTTGATCTGGATCAATGAGTGAATTTCTTGAAGAATGAGATAAACTAGGATATTTTAGGACCAACGTCGTATTTTCATAAGTGAATTCAATCCACATGTATTATATCTTGCTATGAAAGGATTATGTTCAAGGAGTATGCAAAAGAGATAATGTAGTGTGACACTTGTGAAGCTAAAGCCATTAAAATATCATCGAGTAAGAAGATGAACGGACACTAAATCACCAAATTAGAATGATAGATTGAAGCACATGTAAAATCAGTCATGAAGATATCAAGGAAGCAACAGGAAGACAAGTTTTGCATTGGCACAACAACATGAAGTTCTGTTTCATGATTTCCAAGTCATGGCTTGTACAAGTGTCATCACAATGTCATATGTGTTAATGGGTCTTGCCACATGATGTGGAATGTAATTATGTATTTTTAGGAAAATGACAAAATGTAAAGGTATGGAAGTCCAAGAGTCACATATGGGCCAAAGAGTGAATAGAAGTTTAAAAGTCACTTACAAAGTCAAAGAGTCATGAGGGAAGTTCAAGAGTCATGGGGATATGAAGGGTAATTCCTCTTGCTATAACACCCTGATAACTCAAACAAATTGCTTTTTGGAGGCTTATACTTTGGATAGATGGCCTTGGTTTCTAGATCTTGGCATTGGACAGATCATTCTTTTTGAGAAGGAAGAAAGCACTTAATGTTCCACTATTGGGGCTGGTGTCTCAGCATTGTAACCATGTACTTGGATATTTCACTTAATAATCATAATTTCATTGAGCCAAAAAAAATTCATGCACATATCATGAATATTGTAAATCTATTCTTTCGATGATTGCGGTATATGTTATTTTCATATACTAAAGAAATTGAACTACTTCATTAGCTATGGTGCTTATCTTGTTGAATGTGGGTTGTATTTTCTTTAATGATCATTGTGTGTATGTGAATTATTTCACTAGGTAATTAACAAATATTTCCTTTCTCTTGTGTACCTCTCTTAGGATATTACTATTACTTTGCCTCTAGAGAATCAATCTTTACTTCCCTCTCGTGTAAGCCTCCTTTTACACATTATAATTGGTGTTTCACAGTGTAAACTTATGTGTTGATTTCAAAGGTTATGCAAATACTCTCTTATCTCATTTGTTGTATCTACGGAAATTCATTGAGTGATGGTGGTCAGCCTGATACCTTGGATGGTGCTCCTACACCAAATGGTGTGAGGTATAATTAGGAATTTATATTGGGGAGACCCCCTTGGTTGAAGGACTTCTAGAATTGTAAAGACAAAGGTAGTTAGGATTTCTACTAATGGATACATCATGGATCATGAAAAAGTGACACTCTATTAAGGATGACCAATTTTATATTAAAGACATTTCTCTTGATCAAGAATATCATAGTGATCCAATGATTCTTATGATATACAAGATTGCTGAACCTAAGCTAGTAAATTGAAAAAAACAAGGATGATAGTCTCTAGAGAGACATTGGAAAGCGTGAAAGATTTGAATATACCATTAATGCCTGTCATTATTGTCTCCCTCTCTTGTGTACCTATTTATGCATCAACGACGTGTAACCATCGCTAACATAGATATGCATACATTTCAGAGTAATCATTGTGAAAAAAATATGAAAGAACACATATCTAAGGTTTATTGGTTTATGACAGAGTACTTAACTAATACCTAGAATGTATGTGAAGGAAGAGAATTTAGAGAGTCACATACTCGAATATGAGGTTATTAAAATCATGGCATGTAATATCATATTTTGCAGGTTTGGTGGTGTAATATACCTAGTCCATTGACTCAAATATTTCCCCACATTTGATGTGTACATAATTCGATAGTTAGAGAATGAGTGAGGAGAAGTTGAGTGTGCAGAGAAAACACATTTATTCACACTCTCGCACACTAGAATTTATTGACTTTAGCTAGAAAAGGTGAGAAGGGGTTAGGGGACATAATGAAAAGGTTAGGGAAACAAACCCTATGGAGTCGATTGTGTCCAATCAGACCATCATGTTGAGAAATGTAACTAGTTTCAGTATTCATACTTGTCATTCCCATTTCAATATGTATCCTATGTATCAAAGAAGAAAAAAGAAAGAAAATTTATTATTAAAGCATGAGTTTCATGTTCATTATTGATCGTCTTCTAGGTGAAAGCATGTTCTTCATTCTTCTAGGGTTTGTTAGGTCTTAGGATTTATTTCCTTGATTCAATGGAGTCAATTTTATAAGAACCTTCTAGGCAATTTTTAATTGTAAAAAGATTTATTTTTGAGAATAGAATGTCTGGGGGCATTATTTAGTTTTGAAATTTTATTTTTATTAAATTTTAGAGAGGAGTTGAGAATAGGAGTTAGAAAAAACATGATGAGAGGACGACAATAATGGGAACGAAGTAGGAAGACAACCAGGGTTTCGAACTATCACAGAGGTAGTCCTCCATGAAAGGAGACATAGGAGGGAGCTTGACTCCCTCCTACAAGCAGGCTATGGCTAGCAAGGGAAAAAAACCAATGGAAAAGGACATAGAGCCTTCAGATGGAAAGGATAGAAGCAATGAAGAAGAGGAGGGAACTAAGTTAAGGGAATACAATGATGCATTTGAAAATGAGGAATAAATCAAGGAAAAAAGCACTAAAGATAAAGCATACATGGGACCCTGCAAACCCAAGGCAGCGGTAACTCCAAGAGTCATTTTAAATGATCCAGAACTGCGGGCGCACATGGAGCACATGCAAACATATGCAATCATTTGTAAATTCATGGGGTTGTGGCCCACTAAAAAGCATTACAAACATGGATTAAATACCACTGGAGACCAAAAGACAACATTGACCTACATCTTGGGTCCAAGGGATTTTTCACTGTAGTATTTGCAAATATTGAAAATAAGGATAGAGTGTTTGAAGGAGGGCCGTACTTTTATGTTGCAGCAAGCCTCTATATGCGACCTTGGATTATGAACTTTATTATGGAATGCGAAACTTTTACTTCAGTCCCAGTCTGGGTAAGGCTCTGTTTTTTACCTCTTGATTATTTGAAAACATAATCTCTATCAGCCATAGAAAATAAGTTAGGGAGTTTTGTCAAAATTTTTAAGGCTACTAGAAGGGGAAAGAATACTTCCTTCGCCAGAATTTGTGTGGAGATGGATCTCTCCGGAGCTTTGCCGGATGAGGTTATTTTGGATGTTTTTGATGAGGAATGGATACAAATGGTAGATTATGAACATATTCCTTTCAGATGTCGCAAATGTCACGAGCATGGACATCTATTCAGAAACTGCCCTCTCAGTAAGATAGAGAACAAAAAAAAAGCTGATATAATGAAGGATCCAAAAAGCTTCATCAAGGTGGAACACAAACGGAAAGAGTGAAAGAGAAGACTAAGAACACGCAAAGTTGCAAGGAAGCAAGTTAACCAGAACACATTCCAAGTCCTCGAAGTAGATGAAGGTCTAATATATATTTCTAAAGCAAGGGAAGGAAGCCCAATGGAGGAGGAGAAAGAAGAAGAAAGTGAACAAATACAAGAAAAAAAAAACAAAAAGAATTTATGCTAAGTACTGTAGAACAGGCAATCGATCTTGAAATGACCCAAAGTGAGATGGATATGGAAGACGATGAACTCTAGGAAATTCTTGAGAAAGAGAACCTAGATTTAGAAGGTTTCTTGAATCAAGGAACCAAAGAAGGGTTAGAATCGTTACCTACAAAGGAGTTCAATAGGGTTCAACAGCTGTTTTTATGGAAGACCCAAACAACAGGGTTGAACAACTAAAACACAAAGATAGATAAGGCAACGAAGGAGTGAAAACGATGAAAAATATAGCAGGACTCACACCCAAAATCTGAGGAAAGAAGAGGGGCAGAAAAAAGAAGAATGAGTTGTTGATGGAATGCGAGAAGTTAATGATAGATTCAAGTAAGATGAAAGACCTATCCAGTTACTCCTTTACTAATCTTTAATTATGAAGTTCACTTCTTGGAATATCAAAGGTCTAGGTAGTAAAAGGAAACAAAGGTCACTTTGTAATAGAATGAAACAAGCATCTCCGGATGTGATTTTCATTCAAGAAACTAAGTGTTCCATTCAGAAAATAAGATATATCCACAGTAAATGGCTCAATAGATTTGAGTTTCTAGAAGTCAAAGCAGAGAATACACCAGGAGGTATTGTCACTATCTGGAATCCACAAAAAATCGACTTAATAGATGCGAAGGCATCTAGGGATTATTTATCTGTAGTAATCCACCTAGTAGGAGAAAAGGAAACCTATCTGGTTACAAATGTCTATGGCCCACAAAGAAGGGATGACAAACTTAGGCTTCTAAACTCTCTGAAGACTCTTAGAAATAGACATGTAGGAATACCCTGGATCGTAGGGGGTGATTTCAACATGATTAAATCACTCACGGAAAAAAGGGGGAACTAGAGTTCTTGGCAAAGGCTCTTTAGCTTTTCAAACCTTTATTGATAAGATGAAGCTGGTGGATATTAAAATGAATAATGGAATCTTCACCTGGAACAATAAAAGAGGAGGAGAGTCTCAAGTAGCTTCCAAATTAGATAGATTCATAATCTCAGAGGATCTTATGCTCAATGAGAAGGAAATGGTAGCAAGAGTGCTACCCTTTGGCAGTTTAGATCACTGGCTGGTACAACTGGAGGTTCAAGTCATTGGTAACCCCAAGAACAAACCTTTTAGATTTGAGAACATCTAGCTTTCCCACCCAGATCTCATTAGCAGTATAACCAAATGGTGGGCAGAGGATTTAAACATTCAGGGAACTAGAATGTTCCTCCTATAGAAAAGATTAAAACACATCAAGCTCCAGCTTAAAGATTGGAACAAGAATGAATTTGGTAATATCTTTGAAGAGAAAAAAATTATTGAAGGCAAACTGCAGGAACTTAACTAAACCCTTATCAAAGGGGGCCATGAAAAAGTCTGAAGTGTTCATGCCACCAAATATCAGCAACTATGGGAGAATATATGCAAACAAGAGGAAATATTTTGGAGACAAAAATCTAGAGTCCAATGGCTAAAAGAAGGTGAACGTAATACTAGATTTTTTCACAAATCCACCATGGCAAACAGATCACATAATAGAATTTCTTTGATTAAGGATAAAAGAGGAAATAATCTCAAATCTCATGAAGATATAGAGGCAGTTCTAGTCTAGTACTTTAGAAACATAGCACAGGAAACCTGCTATGAAGGAGATTACTACATCCAGGATTCCACTAAGCACATACCCAGGTTAGTTTCCAGAGAGGATAATGTTAACTTATACATGCCTGTGACAAAAGAGGAGGTAAGCGGGGTTCTCAAAGAAATGAAAAATGGTAAGGCGCCAGGCCCGGATGGTTTCTATGTCGATTTCTTCAAAGCTTACTGGAAGATTGTCAAATAGGACATTCTGCAGGTAGTGGAAGAATCCAGGAGGCACAGAACCATTTTGAAAGCTTTGAACTCCTCTTTTATAGCTCTGATCCCTAAACAAGAGTTGGCTCAAACCCCTGATAGATTCAGGCCTATAGCTCTATACAATGTGATTTACAAGATAATATCAAAGGTGGTTGCAAATAGACTCAAACCCCTCTTGCCATCACTAGTTTTAAGGGAACAATTTGGATATGTGGAAGGAAGGAAAATTCTTAATAACATCATCCAAGCTCATGAAGTGGTGCACTCTCTTACTAGTAAGAGAAAAGTTGGAATGATCATGCAACTGGACATAACCAAAGCTTATAATAAACTGAATTGGAACTATATCAGGAAGGTTCTTATTACTTTTGGGTTTGATCACAATTGGGTAAGATGGATCCTAGCTTTGATTACTTCTTCTAGTTTTTCAATTCTAGTCAATGGCTCTCCTTTGGAGACTTTTACCCCTTCCAAAGGCCTTAGGCAGGGTGACCCTCTCTCTCCCTTTCTCTTCATCCTCATGATGAGAGGACTGGGCAGGGCTACCAAGCATGCAAAAGTAGTTGGTAACATCAGGGGAATACAACTCTCCAACAATGGACAAGCCTTAACTCATCAACAATTTGTGGATGATACCATGTTAGGGAATACCCACTGTCAAAGAAGCTCTTGCTTACAAACAAATCCCCAATGACTTTACCATGGCATCTGGTATGGAAGTTAATCTTTCCAAATCTAAGATTTTTTCTTCAATACTAACATTTCTATTCAAAGGAACATATCTAGAATTCTAGGCTTCCAAAGAGACTCTCTCCCCTCGAAATACCTGGGGGTTCCATTCACTACAAAAGCATTACACAAGAGTATTTGGGAGCTGATGGTTAGTAAGCTGCAAGACAAGACCAGGAATTGGACAATCAGATCATTAAACTTGGTTGGCAGGTTGGTCCTCATAAAGGCTATGCTTCAATCAATCCTAATCTTTATGCTTTCAGCTATCTCTGCCCCTAAAGGAATTCTACATCAAATGAGAAACATTCAAAGAGAATTTATTTAGGGCAACGGGGAAGAAAAGAAGAAATGTGCCTTAGTTGCCTGGGAAAAAATGTGCAAACCGAAGAACCATGGAGGTCTTGGATTGGATGATCCTGAGAGTCCTTGTAAGGTTCTACGGGAAAAACTATGGTGGCGATGGATAAAGGAACCAGAAGCACAATGGTCCATCACTTGGAAAGAAAAATATGCAAGTTCTTGGCTAGATAATGACCACATAAGGATGGATGGGAATATAAGAGGATCCCATATTTTAGAACAAAGCCTGGGATAACAGAAGCTTAATTCAAGACCATAGCTTCTGGGAAATTAGAGAGGGAGACTTAGCCTTATTCTGGGAGGATAGATGGCAACAAGAACCTATTATGTTATAGGAGGACTTTGAGAACCTCAAAGCAGAGATAGATACCAAGGAGCTCACCTAGGTAAAGGATTTTTGGGATCAAACTGATAGTTCAGGGAAATGGAGAAAATGGAGAAAACTTGATCTGCCAAATGATGGTCCTCTAAAAACTAAGGCTAATGAAAATGTTAGAGCAAAGGAAAACTCTAGTTTCAAGGGTGCACGACCAGCTGAGATGGGGCAACAACAATGAGGGGAACTTTAATCTCAAAGAAGAAAAACTCATACTCCTTGAACTTGCTTCCCATGCTCCTGACAGGATTTGGCAAAACCTTTGGAAGCATCAGGGTTGGATGAAAATTAAACTTTTTCTATTGCTCGATCTGCAAAGGAAAATCGTGACCTGGGATAATATCAGGAAAAGGGGTTTCCTAGGGCCTTCTAGATGCCAACTTTGTGAGGCTCAAGAGGAGACCATGGAACACCTTCTCAAAAATTGCTTTTTCACCTCCAGATTATGGGATTCTTTTGCAGCTATCTTCCAACAATCTGACAAAGATATTGGAAGTATGTTCAATACTCTCACCAAATGGTGAAAGAACTTTTCGAATAATGAAGTTCTTGGTTTAGCATGGGCTCTTACACTAAGCTTCATTCTTTGGAATGTTTGGAAAGAAAGGAACAAGAGAATCTTCAAGAATGTCAAGAAATCTTCCCAGTTTATTTATGATCTGATCCAAAAATAGATGAAGGAAAGGGTTAGCACTACTATTCGAAATCTTCCCTCGAATCCCCCTTCTGCTACAAACTAGAGGATTCTCTATAGGCTAGAGTTGCAGGGTCTTGTTCCTCAGGGCTTAGTCAAGAAAGCCTCTCTTGTCGATCCTGAACTAGAATTTTGGCATCCTCCCCCTAAGGAATTTCTAAAATTCAATGTTGATGGGGCTTCCAAAGGTACTCCAGGTGAGGCAGGCCATGGAGGTGTGTTAAGGGATGACAAGGGAGATTTTATGTTTATCTTCCATGGCCACTTAGGAAAGGCCACCAACAACATGGCGGAGTTAATGGCCATGGAACAATGTCTTGATTTCCTGGTTCAGGAAAATTGCCAAAATACGGTCATTGAAGCTGACTCTGAGCTGGTCATTAACTCAGTCAAAAGAATAAGCTGGGGAACAAAACTGGAAAAACCCTCTACAAACTGGAGGCTTGTTCAAGTCTTCCAACATATTCAAAGTCATCTACAAAGATTGAGAATAGTCAGTTTTTCACATGTGCGAAGAAAGGCCAATAAACTAGCAGATTTGCTAGCCAATCAAGGAGTGATCTGCACAGATAATAGGGCAATGATGAATTGGCAAGAGTTCCCTAGAAACAAACTAAATATCGAGTGTCAAAACCAAGCAAATGAAGACAATACAATGTTCCTTAAGAGAGCCATGGAGGTGGGTACAATTAACTAGCAATTGTTTGTTCAGAGGCATGCTCACAATGCGGTCTTTTGAAAGCAGTTTGGAGAGGTTAATCGGCGATTCCCAGATTAATTGGTTCAATGAAGCATCCAGTTGCACTGAAGGGGAATAAAGGGCTTCAGGGGTTGCAGGAAGGTAGGCGTTGAATGTTTCATGCATTGGGTCAAGTAGGGTTGACGATGCGAACAAGCGGGAGCAGATGACACTTGAAGACCATGAAACCAGAGATTTTCAAATTTTTCCCTTTTCACCACGACCCGAGTGGTTTTCAGGTGATCGCAACCCTCACAAGCGGGAAGCAGTTTTTCCCTCTTCGGGCGCGGTCCCACTCAATGAGCTCCATGTGGCGGTGGGGTTGGGAGGAAAACCACCCTTGTCGCACACTAAGTTTCTTGAATGTTGGTGGGTGCAGTACCTATCTCCATCATTGGATCTCTCAAGGCAAATCAATGGATTAGATTGCTCATGTAGGTTTGCGGACGCTTGTGGTAAAAGGTGAGAAGCTTATCATGGTGATTTGGTCTATAGCTGTTAGATCAATTACAAAGGTTCAATGGTCAAGATTAAAGAGTAAGGCTAGGATTGGTGGGAAAGGAGTTTCCCGGGGGAGAAAAGGCTTACCGTGCAGGCAACCAAACCAAAGTTTAAGAAATCGGGTGGAATTATTGCCTTCATATGCAGACAACCATATGTTATTTTTGGGTACGAGTCCATGTGTATTTTTCTTTTGAGAAATGTAAAGTTTGGAGATAGGGTGTAGGGAATAGTTTTGATGGGGCTTCTCCCCAATCACTGACCATGAGAGTTTTGATGTATTCTATGTACTTTATTTTTTGATTAATGAATTGGAAGGTACTAATGTTGCATTAGCAAAAAAAAAGAATAGAATCTCTGGTAATCTCCAAGAGTGTCAGCGCTGAGAATTTTGCCTTCATTTTTTAAACTCTCACTCATAAGTTTGTTATATTAAGGAAGTAGTCTGATCTATAGCTAGGAAGTTGAGATAAGGAGAGTGAAAGTCTAAGAGAAATTGGGAGGATGAAATTGTTATTCCTAGGATGTATCTCTCTCCCACATGAGAAGAAGCTACTATTTTTGTATCCAGAAAGAGTTTGAAGTTGCAAGTCGAATGGATGGGAAGAGAAAATGTTCCTGAGGAGTATAATTGCAAGAACATGTTAATGGATAGAGAAAAACCCTTCTCTTGATGTACTTCACCTTGGAAAGAGTTTTTTTTCTCTAGGAAGGTCTCAAAAGGAAGATAGAGTAGTGTTTTTGAAGTAGTTGCTACGATGGAGTAATTGAGCCAAAGTTGTAGGTCAAGTAGTAGTAGCTAGCATGTCGAGGTTGCAAGAAAGAAGCAATTTGGTACAGAATCAAGCAAGGAATTGAGGAAGGCTGACGTGGTTCTAGGAGAAGGACTTGATCTAAGGATTGGGTCTTTGTATCTCATTTAAACCAAATTCTAAGAACAAAAGAGTTTTCAGGTTCTCCCTTTGGAGTGGTTCTTTTATGACTAAGAGCCTATATCTATGTTCCCTTTTATTGTTCAAATTTCTCCATATTGTTTTATGACTAAATCTCACTAAAGAAAAAAAAAGAATATAACTAAGATTCACAAGTATTAAGGCTAAAGAAAATAATATATAATTTCTACAACTTTAAATTTTCTAAAGTGGTATCAGAGCTAAGGTTAGTGAATTAGGTAGATGGAAGGACACTAGAAAGAATTGTTGATCAAGGGATAAGAAGCTCTTAAGGCCTAAAAGAAAAATTTTGTATATTGAAGGGATCTATTTAAAGGCTCACTGGTAGAACACCCTTGTAATCTATGGTTTCTAAATTGAATAAGATAAAAAATAAATATATCTCACAGGAAGGAAATTGATCTCAAAAAAAGGAAGTCTATTTTCAAGGCATCAATCTTGGAAGTTATTGATGGAGGAATCTTGGAGAACATCTCTCCATGTAAACATCAAGAACTCTCTTAAATTCTTGAATACATCAAGAACATTGGTAAGTATCACATTATCTCAAAATGGTTCAATATTCAAGTCATGTAGATTCACTCTTCGAGGAGAGAAATAAGCTCATTGGGGCTTCAAACTATCTAGCATGGAAGAAAAATATTGACTTGATACTCAGAGGGAAAGAAGTAATGTGATGTGTTACCAGGCAAGTCACTAACCACGAGGAAGATAAGACTCAAGAACTAGTAAGGTACAAAAATGAGGTAGTAAGAGCTCAAAGCAGAATAGTTAAATTAATTAAAGCTTCCTTTGTTCCATTTGTTGCAAACCTAAAGAATTCTAAGGAAACTTATGATAGTTTAGTGAATTTTTACTCTTTACGTATAACAAGTCAAAAAAATGTTATTACAGAACAATCATTAAAGGAAGTGTTAGTGCCTAGATTTACCTCAGGCTGAAAAGGCAGGATCCACGACCAATATTAAACCACACTCAGCCTCGTAGCTAGCCCTACGAGGACAGGAGAGGGCTCTCTCTGAGTCAATATTAGCAAATGATGATCAATTGGGTCTTGAGATGACTGAAATATATTTTGATGTTAGGCTATGTATGAAGTGCAAGGATTTGATTTTATTTTTTGAGGGTTTTGTTCGAATCTAGGGAAAAGCAATTTTGGGTCTGGGGATGAAGGCCAGTTTTGCAGAGTTCTAATTGGGGCAAGAAAGGAAATCGTTTTGATGCTTTAATTTATAAATGTGGAGGTTTCATATCAGTGATAAGCTGAAGAGGGCAAGAGGGTACCAAGAATCCTCTTCAAACTGAAGAAAACATTGAAAATTAAACAAAACTAATAGGCAGAGCACAACAAGCTAAGGAATTCAACCTTTATCACTCATTTGTTTAATTTCAGAAGCAAAGAGAAAAGAAAATGATGCACATAAATTTCAGTGAACTCACAAATTACATAGGGAGGAACACCATCAAAACATAGAGCCATAGGAATCCAAAAAGGTGCTGCAAAACCCTGGTCTTTCCTTTGCGAAAAATGAAGAAATCAGATGTACAATGGAATGTCAAGCAATCACAAGTGTCCAACCCTGGAAATGACTGAGAAATTACATCATATAGACAAGCCTAACTCCTTCATATGCCACTAGGGGTCGAGCTCATCATTCTAGGAGATGCTCCAACCATATCTAAACAAGGAACTGAAAAATAGGCCATCAAACTTGCCTCTATATGTTAGGAAACTGATTCATTCACTCACATTTCACCTTTTCGTGAATGAATCTACTAAGACAAGTGAAAATGTGCCAAAATTACATCATGGTCATGAAATTACATCAAGTTAGATCAAGAGTAACATCAAAAAGTAAAACTAGTCAAAACTGGCTGAAATTCTGAGCTGAACAGTGAAAAATAGGCAAAAATTCTCTATGCATTGTGCCCAAAACATGTATGCATATCACAAATTTGAGTCTGATTTTGAGGCCCTTCCCGAAGTCCAAATTGAGCTCATGATAGCTCGTTGGAAAAAACTACCTATCTAATTTCTAACCCAAGTGGAATTTCTAGATTTGGATGTCATTTTTCCCTCTAAAACTTCAATCTCCCAAGACTACTTCCTATGGGTGAAAAAGGTGGCAGAGAGGTCATTTTTTGTGTGTTTTTGACCCTTTAGGCAACCCAGAACTTGATGAAATCCTTAGGTAATTCATGAGCATGAATAAATTTTCAAATAAAATCCAAAAATGTAGAGTTTTCCTCCAGAGGATCTCCCAATTATAAGCGCGCGCCAAGTGGCGCTACGCGTTGGGCAGGAAAATCTGTTTTGAAGCCAAAAAAAATTCAAAATTGACAGACGTTTCTCCAAATTTGCTGAAATTTGGACTAAAGGTCCATCATTGAGTATCATGCTCAGCCAAAGAAGGTTCGGCCAAGATTCGGAGCCTATCATGCCTTTTGCATCATTTTATTGCTCTCCTTAGTCTTGCCTTAAGGATTTTGATCCTCGCTTTGCAAACATGAGTATGTGCCCGAGAATGATTTTTCATGTGCCTGAGCATGTCCTTGTCTTTGTTTACCTTTGCAAATAGCTTCTCAAGATGAATATTGACCCTCTCAAGCCAAGTCTCTCAATCAGCCTCTATCTCCTACTCCAATGAAGTGAACTCTATCCTCCTCCTTTGGGCAGCTTGGCGGTTTTGCCGAATGTTTTGTAACTCCATGACTATATGCTGATCCTACAGTTGTTTGTTTCACTGCTCCAAATATTTTATGAACCGTTGAGCTCTCTACAACTTGTTGGTCAATGCATCTATCTCAGCTTTCTACTCCTGAGTGACCTCCCTCATCATTGAGCTAGGAGAGCTCACATCATCATTGATGAGTATGAAATCAGTGTCTAGGCCTCCTGAAGGGTCCTCATGCTACATAGGCTTCTTGCCCCTATCCTATACCTGTACTACTGACGACGGCAACGAGAGCCCTTCCACCCTAGGTGGAGATAGTACTCGTCGGGCTACTGCAAATAATCCTCTCATGCCTCTCTGATAGGTGACATATCTCGGCACACTAGTAGTCTCTGCCTCCTGACCTCCATGCTGATGTGAAGGTTCACCTGCTTGATGGACAACCTCCTGATGAGCTGCTGAAGCTGTGAAGAACTCATGAGAAATGAAGTCTTCCCATGTGATACCCTAAAAGCCAAGCTGATATACAACAATGATCTTGATGAGCGCATAATGGTAAATGTTATTGTACTTCTATTCAGGAGTCTTCTTTTGCACTAGAGTAGTCATCCTCTCGATGTTTTAGCACATGAAATATGGAATGTTCATCATCTTCACTCTCATGAAATGCATCAATAATCTGATATGGTATGCATAGAGGCATGAGAAGCGGCCCTCACAACTGAAGTATCTGATAATGAGTCTCATCAACGGCGCATAGGATTCTTTCAAAAACCGGAATGGGAACACCCTGCTTAGCTGTTTCACATAGCTGGGCTTGATATATGGTTCATAATGTACTTTTTCTACCTGCATTCTTTTGTTCCACTCCTCACCTACATCCGGTATTCTTGTTGCTTGAGAAATTGTCTTTGGTGTCAAGGCAAAACTTACACCAGCAAGAGTTACTTGACCATCATGCAAATGCAAAACAAATAACCGAGAAAACTCCTGATGATGCTGAATCTAAGCAATCATGTTACACAAAATATTGTCACCATGACTATTTGCAGTCAGTATGGGTCTATCATCATTCATACTATCCTCCTAAGCAAGTCTCAAACCTCAGCTCTTCATGTCAAGCTTTGAAAATGAAAGAAAGACTTTAAAAATCAATAAAGCTTTGGTTCCGCACTTTCTCTCACTATTTCCTACGGTCCCGCACCCCCTGTTCACATTACCTGTGGACCTGCCCGCTCTATCTCTAAAGCAGTGGGTGTGGACCCCTATGAAAGTCAAAAAGGCGCAAGTTTATTCTTAAAAACTCACTTTGGGTTAATTCTAGATGATTCTAGAAGGAATTTTGACGTGGATGGTTCGCTCCTAGGTGGTTTATGCATCCCAAAAGTGAAGGAGCTAATCCCTTGATGAGAGAAGCTTATCCCTTTGAAGGAGGGCTTTATCCCTTTGAAGGTGGACCTAGTAACTTCCCTCCAATGCACTATAGATTAAGGCATTGGGCTGGTTGCTAGGGAGGTTAGAAGCTGAACATTTTTTAGGGTAAATGCTGGTGGAATTGAGACTTCCTAGTTAAGCTTGAGAGGAGAGATCACATACCTTTTGGCTTCATTGGGAAGAGAGTGAAGCTTGTCAAAGTAGAGGAGACTTCTTGCTGGACCCTGGGAGGAGCTTGTATAGGATCAAGGCACAGGTTGTAAAGTTCTTCTTTGATTTAAATTAATACAATCAGATTCATTTTACTCAACAAATTGTCTTATGTGATTTGTTTCATGAATTCCTTGATCATCATGATAAGTATGCTTTATTACATTGGCTTTTTAGGTGCTATTTAACGTGTGTTCTTCTTTGTGTTTGCAGGTCCTCTATAAGGGAGCTCATTTGGATCAATGCAGCGAGGCTTCCACAAACTTGCATTGGACCCAAGGTAGGCCTAAAACACTTGTTTGCCTTTGTTTATAAGTTGCATATTTAGAGAAAGATAGGATTTGTTTGGTTTGTTTGTTGCTAGATATCATTAGATACTAGGGAGGTTGGTCTTGTCCGCAAGAACGACCCATTCCGTGTGACAAAATGGTGACTCTGCTGGGTAATTGATTTTTTGATTTGCTTTTACTTTGACCTGAGAAGCTGTGTTTTTGTTTGTATTTTTGGCTTGATGTATGTGGGATTGGGTAGGTTTAGTTAATCTTGAATTATTTTTTTGTTTCTGATACTTTTGGGAGAGGACCGCACCCTCTGCTTGTAACACAGTGCGGACCTATCTGCACTTTTTCTTTACACACAGAGCGGTACCACACCTGTGTGGACTGCGAGCCTGCGGACCCTGTCAAAATTTTGAAAAACTTAAGATTTTCTCTTAATGTCAGCTTAGGATTTGTTTAGGTGTTTTTAGCCTCTGCCCAGATCTACACGTGACTTGTCAGGAACTTTTCTTAGGTTAATTCCATTGGCATTAGGGTTTTAGGTGAAATTCCTAGAAGTTTTGGTTGTCGTGCTTGATTTTCATTTCGGTCTTGTAGTAGCTCAAAGCTTAGAAGCTTTAAATGCCTCATATCACCTTGGTTTTTACTGGCCTTCTTATGAGTATGACCATTTGCAAAATATGCCTTTGTTGAGAAATCCATCTTGTGTTTCTCTTTGCGAAACTTCGAAAAGACTTGTGTTAAAAGTTTTGGATTTCATTTTTAGAAAAGAAATCAAAAACTAGTTGTTTTTTGACTGATTTGTGATTCTAGACAAATTAGTCCTTAGTTTGCTTATAGCTAAGTAAAACATCCTTGAAAATAAATCTTGTAAGCTTTTACTTCAAATAGTTCTTAGAATTGATAGATCTCAAGATTAGATTTTTCCATAGTTTTGAGTGTTTTATGAAAATACAAAAAAATCTCTTTTGAAAAAGTTTGTTTTTGTAGTATTTGAGTGTTTGAAAGAAAAGGGAAATTTTCGTGAGCATAACTAGTTGTCTTGTTTTTTGAGTGTATTGGAAAAGACAAAAAGCTCTTCTTTTGATTTGTTTGTTAGGGAAAAGATTTGCTTTTACAAGCATTTGCATTCTAAACTCTTTCCTAGCTAGAAATTCATTAAAGGGAAAATATTGCTTATCATCTTAAGTGCATTTTTTAGTGATTTCGAGTCGAGTCTTCACACCATAAGTTTCATCTCCGCACCTCTTGACTTAAAGAAAAACCAATAAAAATAACACTTAAAGTAAAATGTATCTAGTAATCTTTTTATTTCTAGGGCTCTATATCACCAACATAGCTTAGGCTAGTATCTTGGAGTAGGGAGTAATTAACTCTCGAAGATAGTAAAACAAAAAAGTAGTTGTATCTTGCGGTAGGAGATAAAATCCAATTATTACATCTATGCTCTGGGAAAGCTCCTCTTAAAGGAGAAGCATGAGATCATATCTGAACTAGTGTGGGAATCTGCCCTTCCTCATTGGGAATGACAAAAGATATTCACGTATTAAAAATGGTAAACCTCGGATTAACCATTGTCGAGGAGCCTAGGGTCACTTGTTGGTAAACCTTGGATTATGTCAAGGAGCCTTCAAGGGGATTGAGCTTGTTACTCTGCCCTTGCGTGCGTATTGGATGTAGATTGTTCCCCCAGGTATATTTGTTTCCATTGGTAACCATAGTGACCATATTCTATAGGATTCTTTCCTAAGGTGACGGTGGAGGGAAGATCCCACTGTACCTGGAGCAGACATCGACTAGACTCACTTAGATTTTCTTGGGGTTCTCTTCACTTGAGACGGTTTAGTGGAGAAACTTGTGCCATTCTATTCATTAAGTAGGTTCTCGGGGTAATTGTTGCAACCGCCATTTCTGTATTGAACTCTACGACATTGGATTTCATCACCAACTATTGTTTTAGGTATGGAAAGTTACTGTTTGTCTGTGGTTTGATATCCTAGATTCTTTAGGCGTGTGATACAAAATTGTTTGGTTCTTTAGAGGCTTTAGGTGGTTTTCATTGGGATTTTTCTTTGTTTGTGTGTGAAGTAGTTAAAATATTTAATCGTGGCTGAATTACCGAGGAAGTCCCATATACTTCGGGGCCAACCTCCTGAGTTTTCACCAAGCCAGCCTGAAGGGCTACGAGCCCTTGTGACTCCTAGAGATAGTAGAGTAGGGTCACCTGAAGAAGGAGAGTCTTCATTGGTTGTACATCCTGATTATCAAGCTCTAGTAGCAGATTATAATCCACAATCTATTTTTGTTTTTGAAGTTACTGGTAGTTTTTCATCTACTAGTGACTTAGTTGAGGAACCTGAAATATTTGAACCTGAAACTGAATTCACTGCCATGCCAACATCAGGATTTGCCTCTCCAACTTCTAGTGGTCCTGGTTCACCCAGGGTAGAAAGAATAATTACCCAAAATCTTCCTTCTGGACTTATAGCTATTGAAGAACTTGCTACTCCGGAAGAAGAAGGTATCCCTATCCCTGAAAATCAACCAGTTATAGAACTTAGGGAGTGTGAATCGATCTTTTACAGTCCACCTAGTAGCGACGTTTGGTATCTTTCATTGACCAATTTTTTGGAAAACCCGGGACTAGCTTTTTCACCACCTCGCATTCCTTTTCACCCAACACCTAGGGGTTACTATCCTCCGTTAAATATGTCAAGACAGTCCTCCATGTTTTATCAATCTCCAGAAACCTTTATATACGGTGGTCCTTCTATTACCTCTGGGTATCAGTCACTTACTGTTACTTTTTTGGGAGCATCTCCTCAACCTATTGAACAAGGGCTATTAACTGGTAATAACGGAACTAAGCCATTCAGTGTAGAAGATATTCTTATGATGTCAGGTACTATTCCTAATCCGCGGCCTAAAGGTGGCCAGTTACCGCCTGGGGGGAAACCTCAAAGTCCTCAATTATTGCCTGGGGGGCAACCTCAAGGTACCCAATTTCCGCTTGGGGGGCAACCTCAAGGACAGTACATACCTACGAGACAGTGCGTTCCTCAAGGTCAACCCCAGACTCAGTATGTGCCTCAAGGTCAACCCCAGTATCAATATGTACCTCAAGGTCAACCCCAGTATCAGTACATGCCTCAAGGTTATCAACCACCTTGTAGTCAATCATTTGTCCAAGGAGCTGGAAATGTACCTTTGAATTGTCAACCCTACCCTCAACTCGGTTATGGTCCTCAATATTCTCAACCTGCTATGGGTTCGTACCCCGGAATGAACATAGTGTGGGATCCATCTCAAACTCAACAGATCTTGCAACCAAATGTGCAGTCGTCATCTCAATCTGGACAACCGTTGGTTTCTGGTTCGCCCCAGCAACCGATCCAGTCTACTATTCAGACTTCTGCACCTTCTGTAGTTTCAAACGACTGTTGTGACTACTGCAACATCTGTTCAATCTAACCCACCTACTTCTGGAGTATCGACAACTTCGTTTTCTACAGTTCCTATATCAACTCCTCAGACATCTTTACCTTAGCTTGGATCCACAATTCAGACTTCAGTTTAAATGCCTATAGGACAACTTGGTCCAAGTACAGTGGTCACAAGTCAACCTAAATTTACTTATGAACCGTACCAGGGATAGTACCAATTCGGTCTTACTATGCAGCAACTAGTCTATCAGTATCAACCGTACCCTTGGTATACATATCAACAACCTCAACAACCCCAGTACAATCTGGTTAATCCTGGTTTTCCGGGAGGATATAATATCCCAAATGCAATTCAAATTCCTATTTATCCTAGATATCCTCCTCCTGGGGCTGGTATCATGACCCAGGGTTTCAGCGACCCTAATCATTAGTTACTATTCATTGCAACTTTGGACTTGCCTGACTTGTCGCGCCTTATGAATGATCCAATTAACTATCTTCCATTTTGGTCGTCAATGCCGAATAAGTTGCCTAGTGATATTCCTAAGTTTGAAGGCAAATCAAGAAAGGACCTGTCGAACCATGTGATGACTTATCACCTCTGGTGTGCATCTAACTCCATTTCAGATGATTCAATCTATTTAAGGCTTTTCCAACGCACTCCAATTAGTCTTGCAGCCAAGTGGTACATTGAGTTACCGTGAGAAACTTTTTGTGACTTTAGTCAGTTAGCTACTTCGTTTTTAACTCATTTTAAGTTCCCAGTCAGATATGACAATGGCACGAAATTATTAACTTCATTAAAACAGTCAACATCCACCTACATTTATGATCACATTCATGAATGGAGACATCGTCGGTGTTTAGTGAAAGTTTTTATCCCAGATCAGATCTTAGCTGAATGGTTTGTAAAATCTTTATTATCGAAGATCACTGAGGATGTAGCTAAGGCAGGATTCATTACTGAAGAGTAAGTAATTTCTCAAGCTCAGTACCTTGACTTAGTTTATACGCAGTTAGGTACGTTACATGAGAAAATCCCTGACCTTCCTAAACAAAATCAAATAACTACAGCTCCTTCAGGGTCTCATGCCGCTGATGGTATGATTGGTACGGTTAATACCAAAAGTAAGAAGAAGTCTTCCAAGTTTTCTTCTCCTATCATAACTTTACCAGATTCCCTGATAGGAGATTCTTCTGCAGAAATTTCTGCTGATATTCATGTTGTAGAGTCATCTATGGCGAAATAAAAATATGACGGTAAGAAGAAAGGGAAGAAGAAAAATAAAACAGATAAAAATTCAAAAGAGAAACCAGAAAAAACGGAATCGACTGATCAGAAATGCAAACCTCGTTATCCTTGTCTCATTTCTGACGAAGAGCATTTTACAAGAGACTGCCCTCATCATGCAGAGGTTGTGAAAATTGTCAAAGGTTCCCAAGCACTTGCTATTTTGAAGGATCATTTTCCTAGTCGAGACAGTAAGATGATAGGTTCTTCCTCAAATGCCTCCAAAGAACCCATAATGATGATGTCACATGTTAGGATTGTGACTCGATCGCAAGATTATGGAAGTAAAAGTCATGTTGATGGTAAGGAAGTAGAATCTTTTCATTCAAACCCATCAACTTCATCTCCCGGTTCCGATCCACTACAGATCGAGAAACCTAACCCAGACATTGTAATCAAACCGCCCGCCAAGGGTATACTTCGAAAGTCAGCTTTCAATCCACATGCAAGAGCGGCTCAGAACTATAACATTGTTGAAGATTTGGCTATTTCACCTTCAACAATGTCGGCTTTGGAAGTGCTGCAATCATGTCCATCACAGCGTAAATTGCTATTGTCGGCTATAGGAGCTGTTGACGTTCAGGACTCGAACCTTATAATTTTCGATCTAGAAAGTAACACACTGTGCTTACCTCAAAAAATTGATTTCCAGATTCCAGTGTTAGTCAAAAACAGACCTCGTTATAGGACTGTAATTGATGAGGGAGCCTTGACGTGTATTATGTCGATCCAGTGTTGGAGATTGCTTGGTTCTCCTATGCTAAATCAATCCCCGACAATTCTAAAGGCCTTTGATGGCCGTGGGTTTCATCCTTTTGGCATTCTCTAGGATTTACCTATAGGGGTTGAAGGTAACACTGTTAATCTATATGTGGAGGTGGTTGATGCCCCTCTAGATTACAACATTCTCTTAGGTCGTAGTTGGTCTTACTCTATGACAGTTGTTGTTTCCTCGGTCTTTCGGCTTATAAAGTTCCCTCATAATGGAAAGATCGTAACTATAGACCAACTGACTTACTTTTCATCTGACCTAGCCTCTTCTGAAAGTATTCGGCATGTCATCAAAACAACTATCCCGTATAAGGATGTTGGAGTAGGACTAGTTAAAGATTATGGTTTACTGGGAACTTTTCCTTTTCCTCCTATCAACGCATCGTCTACTACTGCAACCATTCATATGATTTCGTCAGACACTATTGTTTATGATGATCCATGGATCGTACCTTCTGAATCTGAGATAGATTCATTTGGTGAAGTTATGCCTTTGAGTCCATATGAAATTGCATATCAAGCCATGCAGTCATTTTCTGACCCTTGTTCAACCAAAATCGACTTAATGAATGTGGTCCATGAGGAATCATTTTCAACATCAAACTCAGACTCAACAATGTTTTCCGAGCTTGTTCACACTGATGAGAAAATTCGTGAAATCCTATGTGTCGATGATTTACAATGGGAATATCTTCATCATAGATCTTTGTTTTTACCTGAGATTGATCACTTTGAAAATGATTTTTCATCTATTGTTATGACTGAATATGTCAAGGAACCTCAGAATCCAATGAAAAATCCTGATTCTAAGTTAAATTTGGGAAATATTTCTCGAACTATTCCTATTGATATTTCCGTTAAGCCTAGAATTGTTGAAAACATTCATATAGTTGCCTCTTATACGGAAGATGAAATTCAAACATATAAGGCCGTATTTCAAGAATTCCACGACGTGTTTGCCTGCTCATATGAGGAAATGCCAGGAATCAACCCAGCAATTGTTGTTCATGAAATCAAAACTTACCCGGATGCTAAACCCGTTCAGCAACGTTTGCGTCAGATCCACCCGCGAAAAGCTGCTGCTATTAAAGCAGAAGTTGAAAAATTACTCAAAGCAGGTTTCATTTATCCAATTCCATTAACGGAATGGGTATCGAATCTTGTTCCTGTTAGCAAAAAGAAAGGAACAACAAGAATATGTATCGATTATAGGGTCATTAATCGAGCCTGTCCAAAAGACAATTACCGAACTCCCTATATCAATCAAATCATTGATGATTGTGCCGGCAGTGAAATATTCTCCTTCAGGGATGGTTTTTCTGGATACAATCAAATAAATATTCTACCTGCTGATCAACCAAAAATGGATTTCATTTGTCCGTGGGGGATATTTTCTTATTGCAGATTACCTTTTGGGCTCAAGAACACCGGGGAAACTTTTTAAAGAGCCATGTCCTACACGTTTCATGACATCAAGCACATTGTGCAACCCTATCTCGATGATTTACATACTCATTCATTACATCAAGCTGACCATCTCATCCATTTACGAGCAATCTTTATGAGGTGTAGCATTATCAAATTAGGTTGAATCCACACAAGTGTTTTTTCTGTATAGAAACAGGTCGGTTACTGGGGTTTGTTGTTTCGAAAGCCGACATTCGCGTCGATCCCTCGAAGGTTGAAGCTATTGTCAAATTGCCTCCTCCTTCAAGTCTACGCCAACTCCAAAGTTTGCAGGGGAAAGAAAACTTTTTACGTCAATTCATTCCTAACTACGCCGAGATCACAAAGGGTTTTACCCAGTTGTTGAAACAGAATACTCCATTCTTTTGGGATGAGATAGTTGAAAAATCTTTTGATGCACTAAAACACACGTTGACCCATGCACCGTTATTGTGTCCTCCCAACTACAACAAGGACTACTTCTTATATCTCTTAGCCTCGCATTCCACCATTGGAATGGTGTTAGTTCAGGAAGATGAATTCGGTACTGAACATGTGAATATTGCCTTAGTTGAACCTTAAATCCAACTGAGCTAAAATACTCACATGTGGAGAAATTGGCATTGGTAGTTGTTCAAGCTGTCCAACGTTTTCGTCATTACATTTTACTACGCAAGACTACAGTAATTTCTTATTGCAACCCTATGATCTATATTTTGACCAAACGATTGCTAGGGGCAAGTACTCCAAATGGATTGTGATCCTGCAGGAGTTCGACTTGGAATTTGAAAAGTCTAAGTCGAAGAAATCTTTAGTTTTTGCAGAGTTAATGTGTGACTTCTCACGTGCTGACACGAAAACTGTGGCAGAGGAGCCCATTGTGGATGAATCCTTGTTTCTAATCATAACTTTAGATCCATGGTATGGGGATATCATATTTTATCTCCAGACCTAATCCTTTCGGCCAGAAATTTCAAGGTCAGAACGTCGAAAAATACGATTCCAGTCCCAATAATTCAAAATTATTGGAGATACACTTTATCGTCGTGGGGCGGACTCTGTTTTTCAATGTTGTTTAACTCATGAGGAAGCTAAAATGGTTCTAAATGACTGTCACTCTGGTGTGTGTGGCGGTCATATGTCTGGGTTTTCCACAGCCCAAAAGATATTGTGCGCTAGCTACTTCTGGCTGTCTTTGTTTAAACATTGTATTAACGTGGTCCGAAAATGCCACAACTACCAAATTTTTGATCGAAAGATGCACACTCCACCTGCTTCTCTCCACCCTAAAATTGTCGTTGGTCCTTTTGCGAAATGGGTTATCGATTTTATTACATGTAACCCTCACTCGGCCGGGGGGCATGCGTATATCATCCTTGCAGTAGATTATTTTACCAAGTGGGCTGAGGTGATGCCTACATTTGAGGCAGACGGAAAACTGCTGCGATTTTCGTGTTCAATCATATAATTTCTAGGTTTGGTGTTCCACAAGCGATTATCACTGATCATGGGCGTCATTTTCGAAACATTATGATGACTGAACTTACAGACCAACTTGGCTTGCATCATGACAATTCAACTCCATATTATCCACAGGCTAATGGTCTAGTTGAAGCCATCAACAAAGTTCTATTCATCGTGATCCGACGAATCATTGGGATTTATAGGTCGAATTGGCATAACATGCTATTTTTAGCGCTTTGGGCGTATTGAACGTCAGTAAAAATGTCAACCGGTTTCACTCCTTTCCAACTAGTTTATGGTCTGGAAGCTGTGTTACCCATTGAATGCGAAATCCTGTCATTGCAAATGGCCATCGAATTACTTCCAGCCACTTCCGAAGAGGAAAAACGTTTGTTATACTTGGCTCAGCTAGATGAGAATCGACGTGATGCTGCATTAGCGATCGAAACTCATGCCAAATGTATTAAAGCTCAGTATGATTGAAATGTTACCCCTCAAAATTTTTCGGAAGGGGACCTAGTCTTATTGTACGATCAAGCGAATGATAAATTAGGCGCTAGAAAATTCATACCCATGTGGCATGGTCCTTATGTTGTTAAGCAAAAGCTAGCAAAAGGGGCCTATGAATTGGTAGACTTTGATGAGGTCTCTTTAGGTAAACCCAAAAATGGTCTTTACATAAAGAGTTATTATGCTTAAATCTGGGTGTGGAAATTTTTAGTTAGGTTTAGTTTTCATTCTAGCTGGTGTTTTTTAGATTAAAAAGTGTGCTTAGCTTAGAGAGTGTTTTTTTTTCATTATTCCTACTTGTCTTGATTTTACTCTTGATATTGCAGATGTCGACGCCTCTCCAAACATACATTGGTTTTGCTGATGGTTCTTGTCGTAATACACAGAACATTTCTTCCGCAGCTTGGGTTATATATTCGCCCTCTGACGAGTTGGTATCTATGCATGGGGTAAGCCTCTGTCAAACAACAAACAACATTTCCAAGTATAGTGCAGTGATTGAGTTATTATCTGAATCTATTTCATTTGGGATTCGGAGTTTGATAGTGAGGTTAGATTCTGAACTCGTTGTATTACAACTTAATAGAGTGTATGCCATTAGAAATCAAGTGTTATTAAGATTATTTTTGAGAGTTCATCTCTTGGAACGTGAATTTAACTATATTGAATATCAGCATATTCCAAGATATTTAAATACATTAGCACATGCAATTACTTCTCGAATATTAAGTAGACATTTGCAATAATCATACAAGTAAATTTAAAAACATTCCATAATATGTTTTACAAGATAAGCTAGTAGTAGTGATATAGTATAATATAGGAGTGTGTCAAATATACATCGTCTTCGATCATAGTTTCAAAAACACCTTATGATCGGCAAAAATGATAGTACAAAAAGAAAAAAATGTCATATGTGTCTACAACATGCGATCATCTGATCACTCGTGATGATCACGATAAGAAACCACTGTACAGGCCACCCTGCAAAGGAACCTCTTGATGGCTCTCCAATTCGGCCAAGGTCTCTGCTGATTCGTCCTATGGGACTGGTGCTGCTGCAGCTGGTTGTTTCCTCTCATAGGGCCGGAGAGTGGCTGGTCACCGTGGACCTACATCTGAATTTGAAACTTTTACTATCGATTTTGGGACGACATAAAAATAAAAAAAAAATTAGAAAATTAGAAAATGTTGAAAATGATTTTACCTGAGTCATCCCATTACTCTCCTGGTGGAAGAGCCATGTCTGTGTCACCACGAAAATCTACCCTAGCATAAGGAAAGTCCTGAATAGAAAAAACTTGGTTCTCCAACCAATGGAAATACTCAGGAGTGAATCGAATGACTTCTGCCCCCTCCTCAGGATGACGGGCCATAACTGCTACCCATCGCATCAGTTTGGGCTCTCGGGGAAGTCTAGCTCCAACAGTGAGATGATGTGGGACCAACATTGGAACCCTCTCCAGATCAAATATCACGACTAAAGCACCATATCCAAAGGTATTTAGTTGTCCATTATTTTCTCTAGTCAGTTGGCCTTGTATATTAGCCAACACAGCATCGCACCAGTTGAAGATGGTGCCTCGAAAGCAGTCTACTGCCATTCGCATTTGGGATCCAGTGGCTATATGTAGTGCTGAGCTTTTGCAGAGCCTAGTAACAGTAAACGCAATCACTTTCAGTTCAGGAAGGGATATGGTTTTGATATCTATCCCTTTGTCTCTAGTCTGGTCATTGCAAAACTCTAGCCGGAGGCTATCGACAGACTGGCCACCTAGCCTAGTCCCGAATAGAGTCAACTGTTCACTTCTCTTAGGCAAACCAGTCAAAAAGTAAATGTCTACTGGCTCCATTTCGAGCTGGTGACCACCAATGAAGAAGCATTGGTCCTGTATGTTCCACTTGTCTACCAGCCACTGCAAAAAGTCCACCTTGGCCCTCATGCCAGGTATGGCCTAGAATTTGTATAAGTCGCATGCCTTCGATGCATCAATCGAAGGTTGATGATTTATCGCAGAAAGATCTACATCCTCATGCTCCTGTTCTCGCCAATCAAGCATGATGTATACTCTACATTCAACAAAAAGGCGAATTAGAATATCTAAAAGAAAAGTTTTTGGGTGAAATTTGAGAAATTTATGTTTAGAAACCCTTGCTGCGGGGACCGTACCCTCTCTGTTAGAGATAGTGAGTGGGTTCACACTTTTCCTTCATGGCAGTTGCGGACCCCCGACTCTTTTCCTTCTACGAAAAAGTCGGGGTCCATAAGTTGCCTATGCTATGCCTGTGGACCCCCGTGCGTGGGTTTCTAACCTAAAAATCCCTTAAAAAATGAAATTAAAGCCTAAAAACAAATTTGAAATGGATGAAATGAAAGAGCAGGATGATGTAGATTACCTGGAGGAGATGGCGTTCGATTTCAACGGACGGATTTTCTGCAATCTTCACGGGAAGTTTCTAACCAAAAGCTCTATTTTCTCACCCATAACTCAAACGGTAAAAATGAATTTACAAAAGCCCTTTTTATAAGCTTTTTTGAATAAATGAGTTTCTAATTTGTCTATTTTTCACTTTAAAGAGGTAACTTTTGCAACATTTTTATCTATTTTAAATAGGTATGAGTAATGTTTGAGTTTTTGTGCAAGATAACGGATTTTTCAGGCAAAATCGGTCATTTTCGACAAAAAACATTAGAGTCACCTTTAAGATATTTTCTGACTCCTAAAACATGAAAAAAATGCCGGATTTTTGTCATTTCAAATTCGATATTGATTATAAAACGACGTGTCGTTGATCCCTTTTTTACTTTTTTGGATCAAAGGGACTAGCTATGAAAAGTATTCCTTGGTCATAATAATCAAGTGCTTCTCTCAAGTATTATTTTATACTTTTTTGGGCTTGGGAGACACAAATTTATTAAGTTTTTTTAGACTCCCTAAAATTGAAAAACGCTGAGTTTCTCCTATACTGGACTCGTTAAAGTTTAACGGTAAAGGACCTGTTCAATTACAAATAGGAATGGACCACTCCTTATTAGGGTTCGAATTTTAAACTAAGTTGGACTCATCTGAAGGATGAGCTTATAACCAAGCAAATGTTATCCTCCTCAAGCTTGTCAAAAATAAAGAGGTACTTTCCAGAAATGGTGGGGGAAAAGAGAGAAAAATGAGCATGTTTGTCATACTTTGTAACCACTCTTGAACACGACACTTTTTATTCACCTGGGTTGGGAAATCCTTTGCCTAACAGTTGATCAAACCATATTGAAAGTCTTCAGCCAGTTTCTGGGTATTAACTTTGGGTCATTTCTCACCAAACCATCTGTTGTGTCGTTATGTGTTCAAGAGGTCAGTGCAAATAAACCATTCGTCTGCAAAATATCTGTCATCCATCTTGACCATCCTTGAGTCAGTCCTTGCAACTAAATTTCTTCAAACTTGATCTATGATTTCTTGTTGTAGGCTTTCCTACGACGGATCGCTTTCTATCAACTTCAGCTCATTATCTAGAAAGATGATCTAGAAATCGTCAGTACCTTGGGATCTATATGCCTCAATGGTAGGTTTCTCGCCTTCGACGATAGGTTGCATCATTGACCTTCGATCAAAGGATTCTGTGACATGTTCGACATCAACACATCTATTCACATCTCATGGATTGTACTGAGTACTTTGAGAGCCATTGACATTACTAGTGGTTTCTCTCACACTTGTTAACAGTTTACATCATTGACTGGTAATCAAGTGGTTTCTACCATGTGCGACTCCGACATATTCATTCACATGGTTAGAATCATACTATTTCGGAAAGTAGAAATCAACACCCTGGACCTAGTTTCCACCATCCAGGCTGCGAGGAATTTTGTATTCATTATACAGTGGACTATTCATAAACAGATGGCTGCATCCATACTGTGTCTACATGTGTCTATACTTGTGATTTATTACAAGATCATTCCTATATCAGAGCAGTAGTTAGTTTTCTAGTCAGTTTTGATATGAGTATGGGAATGCCTACCTCAGCGATGATATGATCTCATATATATATTTTGCATTGAATTTTTTTACAGGTCCCAACTGGGCTCTCCACAAGATGATCCTCGAAATGATAAAGTACTTCACTCTTCCTAGATGATAAATGAAATCCTCATCTACTACAGACTTCACACTTTAGGGGGGAATCTGTTACACAAAATATTGTCACCATGACTATTTGCAGTCAGTATAGGTCTATCATCATTCATACTGTCCTCCTAAGCAAGTCTCAAACCACAAATCTTCATGTCAAGATTTGAAAATGAGAGAAAGACTTTAGAAATCAATAAAGCTCTGGTTCCGCACTTTCTCTCACTATTGCTTGCGGTCCCGCACCCCCTGTTTACATTACCTGCAGACCTGCCCACTCTGTCTCTAAAGCAGTGGGTGCGGACCCCTGTGAAAGTCAAAAAGGTGCAATTTTATTCTTAAAAACTCACTTTGGGTTAATTCTAGATGATTCTAGAAGGAATTTTGACATGGATGGTTCGCTCCTAGGTGGTTCATGCATCCCAAAAGTGAAGGAGCTAATCCCTTGATGAGAGGAGCTTATCCCTTTGAAGGAGGGCTTTATCCCTTTGAAGGTGGACCTAGTAACTTCCCTCCATTGCACTATAAAGTAAGGCATTGGGCTAGTTGGTAGGGAGGTTAGAAGCTGAACATTTCTTAGGGTAAATGTTGGCCGAATTGAGACTTCCTAGTTAAGCTTGAGAGGAGAGATCACATACCTTTTGGCTTCATTGGAAAGAGAGTGAAACTCGTGAAAGTAGAGGAGACTTCTCGCTAGACCCTGGGAGGAGCTTGTACAGCATCAAGGCACATGTTGTAAAGTTCTTCTTTGATTTAAATTAATACAATCAGATTCATTTATCTCAACAAATTGTCTTATGTGATTTGTGTGATGAATTCCTTGATCATCATGATAAGTATGCTTTATTACATTTTCTTTTCATGTGTTATTTAATGTGTGTGCTTGTTTGTGTTCGCAGGTCCTCTATAAGGGAGCTCATTTGGATCAACGGAGCGAGGCTTCCACAAACTTGCATTGGACCCAAGGTAGGCCTAAAACACTTGTTTTCCTTTGTTTATAAGTTGCATATTTAGAGAAAGATACGATTTTTCTGGTTTGTTTGTCGCTAGATATCATTAGATACTAGGGAGGTCGGTCTTGTCCAAAAGAACGAATCATTCCGTGTGACAAATCATTTCACAATACTGAAAGCATGACTGTTGTTGGAAAGAGGCCATGGCAAGTGGGTAGGCTTGCAGTTCAGTCAAAGAGGTGGGCCCTTCTCTAACATGTTTTCCTCCTTTATGAGGTCTTCTCGGTGCATGAAGCTCTGCGGTAGAACCACTGCCTTGTTCATATGATGAATCAGTCTCCATTTCCATAATGTTTCAAGCAAGGTGTATGATTGTTTTGTTGAGAATGACTAATTGGTGCCTTTGTTATCAATGCCAAATGTGCCAAAGGGAAATGAGGGACTGTGACGAATATGAAACAGTGGGAAAAGTGGAATTTTTTAAGCGAAATTAAGGTGTGCAATAACAATCACTTGAATGTCGGGAATTGGGGATTTAGGGATTTTGCAAATGATATGGGGAAAGGGATAATGATAAGAAATGGTAGTGTTTAGTGATAGGAAAAAAAACAAAATGGGGACAAATGATATGAATTATTTTAGAATATAGGGGAGAATGATAGGGACTATATAATGATGTGACAGTGAGGGGAAAGGAATTACAGGTAGGAAATGATAGTATGACAATGAGTATTTAGCATGAAAATGACTTTTTAAAACACCATTTGAAACCCTAAGGAGCAGCTTCAACAAAAGGATAGGGTTTATGTTTTCACCATTCAAACGTTATATTCTTCTCTTCAAATCACAGCAAACACCATTTAATAGCAATGGGAAAGGCTCACACACTTACTTGGATCATAGAAGACTGAGTCAATTTGAATAAATTTGGAAGCAGTGATGAAATTTCAGTTTGCAGTTTTGTGTGCCGCACACACAATCCAGTCCGTCGTGCCATCTATGTGCACCGTGAAAGTTAAAAATTACACAGTGAAAAACCTCTGTATGCATCGCACTGTCTATGTGCGCCACACCTTCCTCCTAATGCGTCGCGCAAGCAATTCAACACACACATAGCCTTAAAAATCACAATTCCGCCCTTCCACAATCTAACTTGACTTCTTGTTGTCTCTTTGTGTCCAAATGAATTGTTTGGACACCGAAACATCTTGTATAACCATTGGACTTAAATTTTTGATCTCAATAACCCACTTTCTAATGTTTCCTCTTTGGCACTTTTCACTTTCTAATACAAACTCTATTTTTTGTTGTTTCCTTTGATTTTTGACTGAAATGGTGAAATGCTTGGCAATTTTTTGCAGGGATGATGGCCTTGGATTTCAGCAAAGGATGACCACGGCTGCCCTAAAGAACTGTAGAACTTGAAAAACCTTAAAAATTACATATTTATCACAAAAAATAAATTTGATGATTTCTTCTTCGAAACAGAGATTTGAAGAAGAATCATTCTCAAGAATTATTGATAATGAAAATTTTGGAATGAAAACTTATTGGGGACATCCTCATGTGCTTGCTGGCATTATTGGACACTTTGAAGACAAAATTTGCAAAACCCTAGACGTAATGACTGAAATGACTCTTGGCTAACCAAAAGATCATCCATAATGACTGTAAAATTGACTTGATGAACTTTGATGATCAGACATGACCAACAAGTACATGACATGAGGGAAGTATGGAGACAAGACCCTTCCGCCAGAAGATCTATGCTCCTAATGGAATGCAGATGATCGAGCTGAATGAGACACCTGAAATGAAATGCAACAAAAGAGGTTTTGATCTCTGATGGAGGGCTGAACAGACTGACTCTAACAGTGGCTCCAATGGGGATGGTAGCTCCTTGGAGGTGCCAAGAACTACAGATCTCTGGGAGAGATAGACAGTGCCTTCATCCGTTGGGCTATGGAAACAATAACTTAGCAAACTGACACAAGAATTTTGACTCATTTATTGACTGAAATTTGACTCAAACTGACTTCTAAAACCAAAGTGACTTAAAAACATGACTCGACACACTCAAACCAAAGCTGAAATCATTCTTCAGAATTATAGCCTTCGCTTTGGGCCCCAAACTAAAGAAAAGATCACAACACACTCTTGCAATGAAACTGAAATAAAATGGTATATACAATGACAATGTAATCAATAGAAAATATCTCAAAAATTATACTGCTTGAGTAGCCGACCATTGATTGGCCCTCCTGGATAGTCTTCCCCATTGATCTCCTTTAGAATAAAAGAATTCTGACCCCGATATGCAGCAGTTTCAAAGGGAACTTTCCAGAGATTCTTGAACTTTCCATGCTTACCCTTTTCTCATTCCTTGCATCCCATTTCAGCACCACGTCCTCCAATTGGAACTTGTCTGCCTTGGTTTTTCTGTCATAGATTTTCTTAATTCTCTCCTATAGCTTGAATGTGTTTTGGAAAACCTCTTCTCTCATTTGCTGCAAATGAATCATTTGATTTAATCTTCACTGCATATAATCTTCTTCACTGCCAGCTTCCTGAAGAAGTTTGACAACCGGAGCTGTGAGAGAGGTAGGGAACACTATGTCAACTCCATATACTAACTCAAAGGGGGACATAGCAATGGATTTCTTCTATCTCACTCGATCTACCCAAAGTGCATTAACTAATTTCTTATGCCAACCTTTCTTATTTATTTCCAGCAACTTTTTAATGATGTTAACCAAAGATTTGTTGGAAGACTCCGCCAATCCATTGCCTTGTGGATGATAAGCAGTTGGGTGTCCCAGAGTGATGTGATACTTATAACAAAACTCAGCCATCCTTTTTGATTTGAAAGCTGCCACGTTATCAGCGATTAACTTATTTGGGCAACCAAAATGAGACAAAATGTTATTCTCAAGGAATGAAATTATTACCACATCTGTAGCCTGCCTGGTGGGAATTGCTTCAACCCATTTCGTGAAATAATCAGTCACCATGAGGATCCACCTGTGTTGAGATGAGGAAGGAGGATGGATCTCACCAATGAAATCCAAACCCCACTGCTGAAAAGGGGTGCTTACCTCAATAGGTTTAAGTGGAAAATGCTGTAATTTCTGTCTTCCTTCAAAAATCTGACATTTATGACAGCTCTTAACAGTCTAATACACATCAGCAAAAAGTGTCGGTCAATAGTATCCGGCTCTCAAAATCTTGTTGGTCGTTGTTTTCCAAAAAAGGTGACCCTCGCAATCTCCTTTATGGAAATCCTCCATGACCTGCGTCGCTTCTTCTTCCACCAAACAATTCAACAAAACACCACTAGGATCTTTCCAATAAAGTGCAAAATTCCAAATACAAAACTTAGCAGCCTTCAACTTCAAAGTTATACTTTTGTTCTTGGCCATTCCAGGAGGTGATGACAAATTTTGAAGCACAAAAACAATGTCTGAATACCAAGGAGAAAAGAGGAAAAATTCTAATACCTAAGTGGGCAAATTTTCTTCATCTTCCTCGGACATAGCAGCAATTAAATTAATGTCCAAGGCGTGCAGATTTGACTCAGCCATAAGTTTTGCTAGCCCCTGTCCTTTATGAGATTTGTCGGTTTGATTTCTACATCATATTCCAGCAAGGCAGCAATCCATTTCCCTCTCCTTCCCTCTGGATCTGTTTGCACTAGGACATCTTTGACAGCAGCATTGGGAACATAGGCAAGGATGCGAGAATGAAAAATATAAACCCAAAAATATTTCAATGCTTTTACCAATGAAAGGGCCTATTTTTCAATAATATTATACTTCAATGCCACATCCCTTATGGTTCTGCTGAAGAATGCAACCAGTTTTTCGAGGTGGTCTCTCTTCTACATCAAGACCGCTGCTATAGTATGATCCAAGGCAAAGGAAAACAAAATAAAATCCTGAGTATAGTCTAGGTTGATCAAAACCGGAGCTGAA
This sequence comes from Pinus tabuliformis, assembly GCA_031772625.1. Taxonomy (NCBI): domain Eukaryota; kingdom Viridiplantae; phylum Streptophyta; class Pinopsida; order Pinales; family Pinaceae; genus Pinus; species Pinus tabuliformis. Next base: position 1,339,904,260 of record CM062820.1, read on the forward strand.
GAAAGAGCTAATTTCACCAAATTAAAAGACTTAATCGCTTCCTCTGTCCACCTTACTGCACTATCCTTTTTTAGCATATTTGTGATCTCTGTTAAGTGTTCTGCAAGATTGGGAACAAAGCGGCATAGGAAATTTATCTTACCATCGAAGGATTGGATTTCTTTCTTACTTCATGGGAGATAAATCTTTTGAATGGCCTCCACCTGAGCTGGATCAATTCAGATGCCCTCCTTTGAGATTATATGCCCGAGAAGCTTGCCTTCATCCATGGAAAATAGGATTTTTATTATTGAGCGAGATGCCATACTTCCTACACCGCTGAAAGACAATCTTCAAATGATAGAGGTGCTCTTCATCTGTATTGGAGAAAACTATTAAGTCATCAAGATAAACAACAAGAAAAACATCTTTTTCATTGGCAAACGCTATATACATTGCCCGCTAAAAGGTTGCACCAGCATTTTTCAATCCAAACGACATCTTTGCATATTGAAAAGTGCCCCATGGAGTGGTGAACATTGTCTTGTCACGATCATCCTCATGGACCAAAATTTGGTTATAACTGAAATAACCATTGAGTAGGAACATCCGTGATGCTCCAACTACTCGCTGAAGTATGTGATCCATCTTGGGCAATGGATAATTGTCTTTCAACGAGACTTTGTTTAGTTTTCTAAAATCAATGCATAACCGAATCTCACCTATCTTCTTGCGGATGGGAACCAAGTTTGATATCCAATCTGAAAATCAGATAGTGACTATGATACCAACTTTATATAACCTATTCACCTCCTTTTTGATTGAGGGCAGCAACTTTGGATTGATTCTTCTTAGCTTTTGGCGAAAAGGCTTTTGATTTGGCTTGATCGAGCTCACATGCTGAATTATGCTTGTGTCATTTACTTTCAAATCTGAATAATCCCAAGTGAATACATCAGTAAAAGAGGATAACAAACTGAGATATTTTGCCTTTACCTGTGGGGAAAGCGCCTTTGATAATTTTACCATCTTGGGATGTTCAGATGATCCAATGTTCACATCTTCGACTCCCTTTTCGGTTGGCAGCAAGGTCGGTTTTTTAGCCACATCATCCTGATCGAAGAGCTCCTCTAAAGGTATTAAACCTTTTGGAATGATGTTATCTTTGAGCTGCAAAACTTCCATTTTATTGACTTCCATATTCTCATCACCATCATCATTCTCCATATCAATAGAAATGTCCTTGAATTTACCTTTATTTTGCAGAAATTCATCGATCTCATCATCGTCTTGGAACACTTGCCAATACCTTTGATTGTCGGGCATAGCCGGGTGATGCTTCACATGAATCTCAAACTTATTGTTTGAGTTCATAGGAATCTTAAAATCTCTTGCTGCTATTTCAAGTGAATCTGCAATGACATTATGAGCACGGGGCACACAAGTTATAGTGTAATCAAAAAATACCTTCAAGATATCCAACACCGCATTCGAGGATGCTTTTCTTGATACTCACCTTTCACCTGCTTGATGACTAACTCAGAGTCGCCATACACTGAAATCCTCTTAGCATTTAATTTTCTAAGAACTTTCAAAACATAAATCAAAGCTTCATATTCAACCTCATTATTTGAATAGTCAAAAGCTTATTTATAAGAGCAAACCCTTACATTGCTTGGAACTTTGTTTGGGGCAAAATCCAGACTACGTATCCATATACCAATGCTAGAACCTTCTCTTCCTACAGCGCCATCAAATTCCATACTCCATAGGCCTGTTTCATCCTCTTCCAAATGCTGAAACTCTTTTTCTTTACCTTGTTGTGCATCATTATGTTGCTGGTGGCAGACTGCTGATTTTCAGCGATGCCATCAAGTCTTTGCCGCTCTTGTCTCAAGAATTCTCTAAAATTTTCAGTAATCTTAGGAATGTCTTCTACTTCCACTAATTGGCTATTTACATCATTAAAACTATCTGAATACAAAACAAATGACTCTAGATTAGTACGTACATAGTTGATTGGATGATTTACCAGTTTCTCCTTGCTAGTGATCATGTACTTCATTTTCTGCTCCCGGTATAATTTCATCATCTGACCGGCCACGGGATTCGTAGCATAGGAGAAGTCAAGTTGCATTGTCCCTTTAATCTTTTCTCCCCAAGATCTGGAAAGAAGCATGCCAAATCCAGGAGGTATATCTACCACCACCACGTCCATCAAAATATTTTTAGCGAGAATCTAATCCAAATTGACCACCAAATCTTTGATAAGCCCGATGCACCTTACTCTATCGGAATCAAAAGAGTAAAGGTCATGGTATTTTCTAGTGATTTCCAATCCCAATTTCTCCATGATGGCTTTCAGCATAAGATTATGAGAAGATCCAGAATCAAACATATAATTATTTAAAACAAAGTCATGCACCCTGAGACTGATATAGAAAGGAGCAACATCACTATCTTGGGACTAAACTTCCAATGCTAGCCCAAAGATCAACTCGGGACTATCATCCTCCACATTTACCATGTCTGATGATGGATCTAAGCTCAAAATTTTAGACACCTAACTTTTATAATTGCTGTTCTTCATCAGCTCGGTCAAAGGAATGGATATTTTCAACTTAGAAATTTCATTTTCTAAGTTAAACACTGAAACTTTATCTACCTCTTTTGTTGGAACATCTTTCTTTTCCGCTTTGTCCTTTGACACATTGGAGTGATTTGGTCTTTCACTTGCTGATTTTGATTTGCTGCTGCTAGGATCAGCTGTCTCTTTTCCCTTTTTCTGCACATTAGGAGGATCATTCTTTAAGGCTACTGCCTCCTTCCTTTTCTGAATTGGATTTACAGGCACATCTCTGTTTCGAAGTGAATATTTCCGCTGCTGAGCTAACAAAGCATTCATGTATCCTCTTTGGTAATCATCGAACTCTTCCTCAAGCACTTTCTCATTTACCAAAATAAAATTTTCATCCCCCCGTTCAGCTGGATTCTCATAATGCTCCTCATCCTCAGTGATGTAAATTGGCATGTCATCGGGTGTAAAGAAATTATTTTCTTCTCCAATCACATTCTCCTCCTCTTCTGATTCTGAACCAAGTACAACATTATGTTGGAGAGGTGTCTGCACTTGTTGCTGTGCTATTTGATCTTGGGCTCGCTGCTCTCTTTGTTTGATCCTATATTGGGGCTGATGCTGGACACGAAAGTTAGGATTTTTGATCTTTCGTTCAGGCTTGTCAAGTTTTAGTCTATCCAGCATCTGTTCCACCTTTCGAAGCACTTGATCTGATGGGGAAGATTCTTCACTTATTGTGACTTTCTTTCCAGCTCTTACTCTAGCTCTTTTGGCCAGCAGATTTGTTTCAAAGCTGACCACAATCTTTTCCATGTCTTCTAAAGTAGCTGGATCTCTTTCTCTTAATTGATAAGACATATATCAGTGTCAAAACCATCTGGAAACTTCATCAACGCTAGCCCCATGGGTTGCTTTATGTGATCTGGGATTGCATTGTAAAAACAGAATTGAATCTAATGCAATAATCTTGAACAGACTCACCAACGTTCCTCTTGATGTGCTCATACTCGGAAAGGATCTACAAAGGATTTTTCTTCACTTCCTAGCAGTTAAAAAATTGTCTCTGCAGATCGTCCAATGTAGTGACACTTGCAGCCGGCAAGGCCTTGAACCATTTCCTTACTTCACCATCAAATTTTTGTACAAACAGTCTCATGGTTACATTTTCTACATCAATCCCATGAAGATTGAAGAAATCTATCATTCTGTCCACATGTTGCTGAGTTGTGACACCATGAGGAGTACCATCAAACAAAGGAATTTTTCTTTGATAGTCGGTCAACATATCATCCAGATTTTGGGGCAGTACAAGTGGTGCAAAACGAGTAGCCATTGCTCTTGTTGGTTTTGAAATTGGTCTTGGTGATGTTGGGGGAGTAGGTGGAGCTGGTGTATGAGGGGTATGAGGAGGTGTATGAAGAGGTGAAGCAATCTTTGCTATTTTAGGAGTAGAAGGAGTAGATGGAGGCGATACGACAGCAGATTTTTGATCAGAGATTGTAGGCTGCGGGGGAAGGGTAGGAATGAAAGGAGGTTTGATGGCAATTCTTGAACTAGATGCAATTGCGGATGACCCAAAGGTTGTAGAAGCAGTCTCTAAAAAATTAGAGATATTAGAAGCCACAATTGAAGTCTGGAGCTGATTCATGATATAATCATCAATGGATTTATTGGCCCTTTTAGTTTCAAGATTTCAAACAAACTCAAGGTTTAAGGTAGTGGAAGCGACAACGCTTTCAGATTTGGTTTCAAACAAAGACAACTCAAACTGCTCATCAAATTCTTGATCCTCAAGATACTCAAAACCAACAGGACGTGATTGAGCTTTGAACATGGGAATGATAGAACTTCCTTGGTGAATGATTCTTGGAATAAGATTGGGATTTTCGTAGATAGGAGGAGGATCAGGATCCGGATTTGCTCTGGTATGTTTTCTGGAAGCCAGTGTGATCTTATTTTCAAGAGATCAAATGGACATTAACAACTTGTTCAGCCTATCAAATCCTAAAATTATCATTCAAAAGCTTAGAATTTAGATGTACTGGGGTGATCTTTAAGTTAGATACTCCATTTAGAAGACTATACTGTAGATTGACTGAAGTAGCTTTTATCTACTTGCACTAATGTAAAGAAAAAGTGTTTCGAAGGCGACCTGGCTAATCTTCAGGCTCCGTCTGTAGTTTGTAAAATGAAGAATACCAACAAACAAATAATTTAGTCTCCCCAGTATGGTTGCCACTATTTTAGTGCCTACATTTACCTTAGGCTAAAAAGGTAGGATCCAAGACCAACATTAAACCATGCTCAGCCAATAGGAGAGGGCTCTCTTCGGGTCAATCTTAGCAAATTATGATCGATTGGGGCTTGAGATGACTGAAATATCTTCTGATGTTAGGCTAGGTATGAAGTGCAAGGATTTGATTTTATTTTTTGAGGGTTTTGTTGGAATCTAGGAAAAGGCAATTTTGGGTCCAGGGATGAAGACCAATTTTGCAGAGTTCTGATTGGGGCAAGAGAGGCAATCGTTTTGATGCTTTAATTTGTAAAGGTGGAGCTTTCAGACTGGTGAGAAGCTGAAGAGGGAAAGAGGGTACCAAGAATCCTCCTCAAACTGAAGAAAACATTGAAAATTAAACAAAACTAACAGGCAGAGAACAACAAGCTAATGAATTCTACCTTTATCACTCATTTGTTTAATTTCAGAAGCAAAAATAAAAGAAAATGATGCACATAAATTTTAGTGAACTCACAAATTACATATAAAGGAACACCATCAAAACATAGAGCAATAGGAATCCCAAAAAGTGCTGCAAAACCCTGGTCTTTCCTTTGCCAAAAATGCAGAAATCAGATGTACAATGGAGTGTCAAGCAATCCCAAGTGTCCAACCATGAAAATGACTGAGAAATTACACGATATAGACAAGCCTAACTCCTTCCCATGCCTCTAGTGGTCGAGCTCATCATTCTAGGAGCTGTTTCAACCATATCTAAACAAGGAACTGAGAAATAGGCAATGAAACAACTTGCATCTATATGTTAGGAAATTGATTCATTCACTCACATTTCACCTTTTGGTGAATGAATCTACCAAGACAAGTAAAAATGTGTGAAAATTACATCATGGTCATGAAATTACATCAAGTTAGATCAAGAGTAACATCAAAAATTAAAACTAGTCAAAACTGGCCGAAATTCTAAGCTGAAGAGTGAAAAATAGGCCAAAATTCTCTATGCGCCGCACCCAAAACCTGTATATGTAGCACAACTTTGAGACTGATTTTTAGGCCCTTCCTGAAGTCCAAATTCAGCTCATGATAGCTCATTGGAAAGCTCTACCTGTCTAGTCTCCAACCCAAGTTGAATTTCTGGACTTTGATGTAATTTTCCCCTCCAAAACTTCAATCTCCCAAGACCACTTCCTGTGGATGCAAAACGTGGCAGAGAGGTCATTTTTGTGTGTTTTTGACCCTTTAGGCAACCTAGAACTTGATTAAATGCTTATGTAATTCATGAGAATGTATAAATTTTCTTAAAAAAATCTAGAAATGAAAATTTTTCATCGAGAGGATCTCCCAATTATAAGCGCGCGCCAAGTGGTGCTATGCGTTGGGCAGGAAAATCTGTTTTAAAGCCAAAAGAATTCAAATTTGACAAAATTTTCTCCAAATTTGCTGAAATTTGGATTGAAGGTCCATCATTGAGTATCAGGCTCAGCCAAAGAAGCTTTGGCCAAGATTCAGAGCCTATCATGCCTTTTGCACCATTTTATTACTCTCCTTAGTCTTGCCTTCAAGATTTTGATCCTCACTTTGCAAACATGAGTTCGTGCCGGATAATGATTTTTCATGGGACTAAGCATGTCCTTGTCTTTGTTTGCCTTTTCCAATAGCTTCTCAAGATGAATATTGACCCTCTCAAGCCAAGTCTCTCGATCAGTCTCTATCTCCTGCTCCAATGAAGTGAACTCTATCCTCCTCCTTTGGGCAGCTTGGCGGTTTTGCGAAATGTTTTGTAACTCCATGACTGTATGTTGATCCTCTAGTTGTTTGTTTTGCTGCTCCAAATAGTTTATGACCCATTGAGATCTCTGCAACTTGTTGGTCAATGCATCTATCTCGACTTTCTTCTCTTGAATGTCCTCCCTCAACTTTGAGCTAGGATAGCTCACATCATCATCGATGAGTATGAAATCAATGTCTAGGCCTCCTGAAGGGCCCTCATGCCGCATAGGCTTCTTGCCTCTGTCCTGTACCTATACTACTGATGACGGTAACATGACCCCTTCCACCCTAGGTGGAGATAGTACTCATCGGGCTGCTGCAAACAATCCTCTCATGCCTCTCTGATAGGTGACATATGTCGACACACTAGTAATCTCTGCCTCCCAACCTCCATGCTGATGTGAAGGTTTACCTTCTTGATGGACAACCTCCTGATTAGCTGCTGAAGTTGTGAAGAAATCACGGGAAATAAAGTCTTCCCATGTGATACCCTACAAGCCATGCTGATATACAACAATGATCTTGATGAGCACATAATGGTAAATGCTATTGTACTACTGTTCAGGAGTCTTGTTTTGCACAAGAGTAGTCATCCTCTCGATGTTTCAACACATGAAATATGGAATGTTCATCATATTCACTCTCGTGAAATGCATCAACAATCTGATATGGTATGCATAGAGGCATGAGAAGCGACCCTCACAACTAAAGTATCTGATAATCAGTCTCATCAACGGCGCATAGGATTCTTTCAAAAACTGGAATGGGAACACCCTGCTTAGCTGTTTCACATAGCTGGGCCTGATGTATGGTTCATAATGTACTTTTTCTACCTGCATGCTTTTGTTCCATTCCTCACCTACATTCAGTATTCCTCCTGCTTGAGAAATGGTCTCTCGTGTCAAGGTGAAATTTACACCAGCAAGAGTTACCTGACCATCATGCAAATGCAAAACAAATAACTAAGCCAACTCCTGATGATGTTGAATCTGAGCAATCATTTCGCAATACTGAAAGCATGACTGTTGCTAGAAACAGGCCATGACAAGTGGGCAGGCTTGCAGTTCAGTCAAAGAGGTGGGCTCTTCTCTAACATGTTTGCCTATTTTATGAGGCCTTCTCGGTGCATGAAGCTCTGTGGTAGAATCATTGTCTTGTTCATATGATGAATCAGTCTCCATTTCCATAATGTTTCAAGCAAGGTGTATGTTTGTTTTGTTGAGAATGACTAATTCGTGCCTTTGTTATCAATGCCAAATGTGCCAAAGGGAAATGAGGCACTGTGAGGAATATGAAACAGTTGGAAAGGTGGAGTTTGTCAAGTGAAATTAAGGTGTGCAATAACAATCACTTGACTGTTGGGAATTGGGGATTTAGGTATTTGCAAATGATATGGAGAAAGGGAAAATGATAAGAAATGGTAGTGTTTAGGGATACGAACAAAAAACAAAATGGAAACAAATGATATGAATGATTTTAGAATATAGGGGAGAAGGATAGGGACTGTATAATGATGTGACAGTGAGGGGAAAGGAATTACAGGTAGGAAATGATAGTATGATAGTGAGTATTCAGCATGGAAATGACTTTTTAAAACACCATTTAAAACCCTAAGGAGCAGCTTCAACAAAAGGATAGGGTTTATGTTTTCACCATTCAAACCTTATATTCTTCTCTTCAAATCACAGGAAACACCATTTAATAGCAATGGCAAAGGCTCACACACTTACTTGGATCATAGAATACTGAGTCGATTTGAATAAATTTCGAAGCAGTGATGAAATTTTAGTTTGCAGCTCCGTGTGCCGCACGCACAACCCAGTGCATCGCGCCGTCTATGTGTGCCACGACAGTTATAATTTACACAGTGAAAAACCTTTCTATGCACCGCGCCTTCCTCCCAATGCGTCGCACAAGCAATTCAACACACAGTCGGCCTTCAAAATCACAATTCCGCCCTTCCACAATCTAACTTGACTTCTTGTTGTCTCTTTGTTTGCAAATTAATTGTTTGGACACCAAAATATCTTGTATAACCATTGGACTTAAATTTTGATCTCAATAAACCACTTTCCAATGTTTCCACTTTGGCACTTTTCACTTTCTAATACAAACTCTCTTTTTTGTTGCTTCCTTCGATTTTTTACTGAAATGATGAAACTCTTGGCAGTTTTTTGCAGGGATGATGGCCTGGGATTTCGGCAAAGGATGACCAGGGCTGCCCTGAAGAACTATAGAACTTGAAAAACATTAAAAATTACATATTTATTACAAAAATAAATTTGACGATTTTTTCTTCGAGACAGAGTTTGGAAGAAGAATCATTCTCAAACATTATTGATAATGAATATTTTAGAATGAAAATTTACTACGGACATACTCATCTGCTTGCTGGCATTATTGGCCACTTTGAAGACAAAATTTGCGAAACCCTAGACCTAATGACTGAAATGACTCTTGGCTAACCAAAAGACCATCCATAATGACTGCAAAATTGACTTGATGAACTTTGATGATCAGACACGACTAGAAGGTACATGACATGAGGGAAGTATGGAGACAAGACCCTTCCATCGGAGGATCGACACTCCTAATGGAATGCAGATGATCGAGCTGAATGAGACACCTAAAATGAAATGCAACAAAGAGGTTTTGATCTCTGATAGAGGGCTGAACAAACTGACTCTAACATGAAGAAAAATTGAAGTATGAATATATGGCATCCTCCCTCAAGATATTCTCTCAATTAGTAGACCATTTAAAAGGACTTGGGGAAGTATCACTGATTCCAAGGTAATTGTGTGTGTTTGAATGCATTTCCACAATAATGGAGCAAATTCACAAAAAGTGTATCCTACAAGAAAAATTCAACTCTCTTTGATGAGTTGTGGGAACAATGAGTTATAGAAGAGTTAAGGATCAAGGTTAAGGATGCCATTGGAGATAATGATCAAACTGAGACCTTTCTAGCCCATTTCAAGAAGATGAAGAAAGGGAAGTTTGGAAAATCCAGGAAGAAATATATGTCCAAGGTATAATGTTTTGGATGCAATGAATTTTGACACTTTAAAAGGGACTATGCCAATAAACAAAACAATAATAGAAATGATAGAAGTGAAGTTCATCTAGCCGAAGCAATGGGAGAACCTAAAAAGAAGGAAACGAAGGAAGAAGTGGAGGAGCTTTATTACTAAATAATATTCACTAACTTATGGGTTCCTTATGAATGTTTTGACGATATGTTTTGCATAAGTATCATATCATAGAAGAATATATACTATAATTGTTGGAATTTATATAATTATGTCTCTTAATAGAGATCATCTAGGATAGAATGCTGACCATTTTGAATAATGTTCATCTATATGGTATCTAACATTATGTTATAGGTTGTCATCTTACTTTTGATTCCAGAAGGACGTTCATGATGGAAAGTACTTCGGAAAGGAATCATGAAAGAAATAGTATGTATTCTATGTAATGTGGAATCATGTTGGTGAAGAAGGATGAAGGATTGCAATGGGTCATGATACAAACTTTATGGAAAATATATGGATAGTTAGATGATTGGACAAAAACATAGGAATGAATGTTGACTTTGGATAAGATTGGTGTGTATGAGAATATTGTAAAATAAATATTGGATATGCTTTAGTACTTATGATGTTGGAAAATAATATAATTTGACTTACTAAATAATGTATGAAACATCAGGACTTTCTCTAGAATATGTAATTGATATTGATTAACATCTGGTATGATCTTTAGAAAAATAAAAGTTGGTAACAAAGTTTGATCCTTGGGTACTCTAATGCGAGAAGGAAATTTCAAGTGGATATGTTGGATGATGATGTTGATGGTATGAGAAGGTCACAATGATAAGGTAAGTTTATTTCATTTTGGTATGGTTATCTAGTTAACATATTATTTTTCTACTAGGTAAAATGGTGCATGAATACATGATAACAATTGTGACAAAGTCAACTACGTGGATGAAAAGTATTCAAGGAAGGTCAATATTTGGCACTTTTCAACTATGAAGTTAATATGTTCATCTTGGAAGGTAGTAGTGTGAGAATATAGCCTAAAGATTACGGAAGATAACCTTGATGAGGAAGAAACAACTAGATATAAGCTTGGGAAGGCTCAATACAATGACTTCATTTCAAAGATGGAAAGTAAAAATAAAGAAACATGACCTAGATCATGTCAGAATAATGAGTAGTGGAGATGGTTCCATCATACCTCCAAAATACACATGCTCAATACAAGAGATGTGAAGGAAATCGAGAGCCATGTAACTAAAAAAATCAAGAAGTTGGTACTATTATGAAGAAGAGAAACAAGAAATGTGGTGTCGACTCCTTAGAAATAAAGTCTATAATATTCTCTAATTTTTAGAGGGAGTAAAAGGAGTCTCCTAGAATAGGAGAACTAATCCATTCTCCAAATTAAGGGAGAATAGGGACATACTCTCTAGTTTGAGAGGGAGTAATACTTGATATGACATGTGCATTCTCCTTTTCAAGGGATGAAGAGATAATGAAGAAGGATTGGATAAGCATTTGTGGTTTCCATGAAGATATATCTTCCAAGAAAGGAAAGGGATTGACACTTTTTGAGGGTGGGACATGAATCTAAGAGAAAAATTGTTGAAGAGGATCAAATTTATTTGAGGACATATTTATGGAGAACCAAGGTAAGAATAGTCCTAAGATGACATACCTTGTGGACATCCAGATGGGGTGTGTACCTTAGAGAGGTAGTGTGCTATCACACATAAAGCCTCCCAACATATTTCTCTTGATTAGAGTAGAGATTTTCTAGCTAAGCATTAGGGACAATGCTCATCATGATGATGATGCATACAATATGGCTTACCAATCCGACTCTTCTTGAGAATTCCTCAATTTGAGATGTGATGTTGTAATGGTTGTACAATTATGAATACCTCCCTAGTTATGAGGGAGTGTTGAGAAATGTAACTAGATAGCGTCTTCATAATTGTTGTACTCATTGTAACAAAGAAGAAAATAAGAAATGAAAATTATTATTATTAAAGCATGTGTTTCATGCTCATTATTCATGGTCTTCTAAATAAAAGCATGTTCTTTGTACTTCTAGGATTTGTTAGATCTTAAAAGTTATTGTCTTGAGTCAAAGCAGTCAAAATCATGTTTATAAGACCCTTATAACCAAATTTCAATTGAAAAAAAATCTTTTTAATATGGAAAGTCCGAGAATCTCCAAGATTACAAGTTGACCTATCCTCAAGTCGTCCTAAAGGAGGGAATCCGACCCCTTGAAAAGGTTATATAAAGAGTAGTTTGATGTCATTTTCTAACTCTCATTTACAAGTTCGATCTATCAAGGAATGGGTTTGAATTGTATGTGGGAAGCTAAGGTAAGAAGAGTGAAAGTCTAGGAGAGTCTCGGAGGACAAAATTTGTTGCTTTTGGGCTCTATCTCCCTCATAAGTGCGAGGAAGCTAGGGTTTCTACAGTGAGAAGGAGGACAAAGTTGCAGGTCTAGATTGTTGGGGAGTGAAGGTATTGTTGGGAAGGAGAATTACACAAACAAGTTGTTGGATAGAGTGAAATAATCCTCTTGAGCTAATCTACCTTTCAAAGAGCTATTTTTCTCGAGGAAGGAAGATATATTAGGGTTTGTACATCAATTTCTAGGACTAAGTAGTTGAGCTAAAGTTGAAAGAATGAAGTAGTTTGGTACAAAATCAAGGAAGGAATTGAGGAAGGGCCGACATGGTACAGAGAGAAGTACTTGGTCTAAGGATTGGGTCTTTACATCTTTTTTGAAGCAAATTATAATCAGAGAAGAGTTTTTGGGTTTTACCCTTGGAGGGGTTTTTCTCTGGATTAGAGCCTATATATATGCCCTCTTTTGTTGTTGGAATTTCTTGATGTTGTTTGATGAATAGATCTAACTAAAGAACACAAAAAGATAACTAATATTCATAAGCAAGTATCAATGTTAAAAAAATAAAATATAGTTACTGCCACTTTACATTTTCTAATAGTCCACACCCAAAAAAACCCCATTGCCTTGCACTCTTTGCGATGTTGTTCTTCTTGAGACCAAACATGTTTTATTCCATTGCTCACTCAAGAACTTTGGACATGATAAATGTTCTGATGGAAGCATCTTTTTTTGTGTGTGGATGTTTAAAAATGGAAGCATTTTGGTAAAGCTCATCTTCTTTTTCCACGACAACTGCACTAATGCTTTTATTAAAAATATTTTTTTTCTTTTATTAAAAATATTTTTTTAGTGGTAATACTCGAGAACGACCACAAACATTAGGGCACAGATATACGATACCTATCATTCATTCAACTGCCATAGATGAGATTATTGAGCAGTGTTTGAATTAAAGACAATGCTATTTTTCTAGCACCTTGCTCCTAAGCATAAAAAATATCAGCTTTATGTGCATGATGGTTCACCTATGGCTTAGTGAGTGATACAGATCACAATGCTCTCACGGTTCTTCTCCATGATCAAGTAACTGGTTTGAAAATTCTTAATAATGGAGATTGGATTGTTGTTTAGCCCATTGAAAATTCCTTCGAAATCAACATTGGAGACCAATTACAAGTGATAAGTCTAGTCCGTGAAGAACAATCATAGTATACACTCGTATATAAAGGTGTTTTATCGTGTGATGGTACAATTCCTCTCTTTCTTTCAGGTTTTAAGCAATGGATTATACAAAAACACAATCCACCCGCCATAGCTAATTCCTCAATATCTCTTATATCTATTACAATGTTCTATTTCCCTTATAATGATGGGAGATAGAGCCCGCCTCTTCATTTATCAACCCTCATAATCTACTCATTACACGAAATTCACTTATAGAGAATACCATCACAAATTCTGGAGCAGAAATCTAGACAGTACAACATGCATGGATTTATTGAGTGTTAATGATGCCACCAAATCTACAAAATATGAAACTACATGTCATGATTTCAATGACCTCACGTTCCAAGACGCGACCCTCTGATTTAGGCAGTCTGCATCGAGACGTTTGTTAGCCAGTCTCCCATGAGGCAAAATTTTACTATCTCAATGCATTAAGTCATTTGTTCGAGATAGTTGTATGGTATAAGTGTCAGGATCTGTGAGCTTTGGATCTCCATGGGTCGTGTGTTTTTAACTATCTGTCATTATCCGTGCGTGTTTTTTGCTAATGAATGAAAATCACTTTTTACTTGAATCTGCGTCTTCTTCCTCCTTTGTGTGTGAATCCTTTTAAAAGAATAGCCGAACATGATTACTAAAAGCATGGCAGCTTGGTCGATCAAGTATAGGCACAACAATAGCATAAGTGAATCTCAAATTGTGTGGTGGATTATTCATTTTCCAATCATGGGATTGCAAAAAATCACCTAAAATGATAGGACAAGAAAATTTGAATCCCACTCGGAAAGAATTGTATGCGAAATGGGCGTTCTTTATTTAGACGAAGTATGGCCGCGTGTGATCCGAATGGAAAATGGCATCAACCCATGGTACTCAACCACCCATATTATTCATCAACCCATGGAATTTACCCATGGTATTGTAAATGGCATCTGCCCGCGGTATTGTAAAATCCACCCACGGTATTCATTCACCCATGGAATTGACCCCTGGTATTGTAACTGGAAAATACTATAAGTAACAAGTCACATTTTGTAAAAGGAAAGATTGTCCGCCACAATGTAGCCTTTACAGTTCAGAGGCATGTAGCCGCCACATCTCTTCTCAGAGATAAGCTACCATCACCCTAGCTGGTTTATTTCCATTATTGTTTGTAAGCTTTACAGTTATTATCGGTTTTAATAAAAAAGTTTCTTTGTGGTTTTGTTTATGGAGCATTCTCCTCTTTTTTTCTTCTGGCAATTCAAGTTTTCAGATCTTGGGGGTCTCTCCTCCGAAGATCCATTTCAATCTCTTAGACCTTGGGGGCCTCCCTCCAAGATATGGTTGTCTCTGTAATTTGTTGCATTCCTGTTTAAATCTGGATCAACGTGTTTACCTCAACACAAGAACAAAAGGCAGAATTTTGGTACAAAATACATAATTCTGAACAATAAAACATATTTACTGATGCTTTGTTGAATATCATGACGACGATACTAATCACTCCAACTAATCATAACTTGCGTTTGTGGGGGCAAGATGCATAATGGTTTTCGAGATATAAAACTTGGTGAGTGTGGTTGCTTTGGAATTGGGTTGGTGCAATAATGTTGTTACACAGGGAAAATTTTAAGAACCCCCCCTAAATTTACATGCATAATAAATGGGCGAATCTCCATGGTATATAGGAAAAATGGAAGGCAATTTTATCAATAATATAATAGGTATATATAATTTTTTGGCGAATCTTTCACCAGGCATGGCGAATATTGTACTCAATTATAAAATCTTGTAAGATCTTGGTATTACCATGGGTCAATACCATGGGTTATCATAAACCTGGAGCTTAAAAATTACTATTACTAATTTATAAAAATTAATAAAATTAATAGTTGATTTTTATTTTATTTTTTATTTTAACCAAGTTAAAATGTTTAACATACATTAAATTACAACATCCATTTTTACTCTGGATCCACCCCTGAGAGGGATTTAGAGTTTGCATATCATGATATTTGATACCTCTCGGGGGTTAGTAGATCCAAAGTAAAGATGGATCTATGCTAGTTTAATTCCCCCATTTAAATAGGCTACATTCCAAGTGAATACCATGGGTCAATACCATGTGCCATTTTGGTGAATACCATGGGTCAATACCATATGCTATTTTTATTTTTATTAATACTAATATTAGGGTTAATAATGTTTTTTTGCATGGTATTAATAACAATCTAGTCCATGGTATTTGTCCCATAGTATTTTGGCCATAGGTTTCACCTAAATATAACGCATTTTTTGAGTGTTCGTAAATATAAGGTGACTTATGGAGTAAATATAAAAAAATGTTTTATTTGTTTACCATACCTTATTTTTATTAATTGATGTGGTATTTGGCCCATAGGATTCACTTAAATAAAACCTCTTTCTTGAGCCTTGATAAATAGAATATGGAATAAATATAAAAAGAGGTTTTATTTATTTACCATACGTCTAGTTTATTTATATTATTTTTATTTATTTACCATACCTTTTGAGTAAGTATAAAAAGAGGTTTTATTTATTTACCATACCTCCAATTTACTTATATTTTTATTTGTTTACACCGTGACTTATGGAGTAAATATAAAAAATGTTTTATTTATCTACCATAGCTCTAATTTAGTTATATTTTTATTAATTTACCATACCTCTTTTATAAATATGGTATTTGGCCCATAGGATTCAGTTAAATAAAACCTATTCTTGAAAATGGGCTAATGAAAGGTTGTAACTTCTAATTTCAAGGGCTAAATTTACCTCTTTTACCCTCTCCCTTAAAATAAGGTGGGCTATTCGAGGTAATTTGTAAAAATGTACTATGATACAAAATATTCATCCACTAAAAATTTAAAACCCGGGCGAACATTCGCCCCTAAAATTTTCTATGATGTTGTAATAATTAGCCAATAGTTCGATGTAGGATAAATAATGTCGGTCCACGTGAGAGACTATTTTTTAATTATTTATGATTATTGTGCAGAATTTCATCTCATTGTGGGGAGGTATGATGAATGCGCTGAACTTCCGCCCAGTAATTTGTTATGCAATGAATTTCTGCACGATGGCAATACAGATGTGGAAGACATTGCGAAGTTATGCTATTAGCATAGTTATTCTATAATATAACGAGAATATTCCCCATACTTTGCTACTATACTTTGTTATGAGGCGTTTAGTGTTTACCATAGTAAACAAAACAAAAGGAAATCAATGAAACATGGTTGTAAAATTCCTTTGTGGCATTGATAAACAAAATAAATTTTAAAATATGATTATGTTCATAAATACAATATGCAAATTAATGACTCATATCTAAATATCTAACTTATCATTAATGATATAGAAAATTAACTTATATAACATTGGTTAACACGACATACTATCTATCATTAATCAAACACAGTGATAAACACATGAAAGCCCATGATCAAAATACAGAAATTAATTAGTATAACGAATATCAAATAGAGTGAGAAACAAATTGAAGCCCACTCATGATCAAAATACATAATTAATTAATATAAATTAATTAATATAAGGAATTTATTGTGCTGCAGATTATGGTGAGGAAGCTCCACACAGTGAGTTGAACTTAATTACTATATTAAATTCAGAGGCTAAGTTCGGTGAGCTTCTCACTCACTCAGAAAGGTACAATATCTATTATTATTATTGTATAGGAAAGGTTTAACTTGCTATCAAGATGAACATTTTATTAATTTATGAGTGTTTGTCATAGCCTGTGCGGACAGATTTTTTCCTACATTATGCAGAGCTTTCTCCACACAACATAAGTTTTAAACAATTAATTAGCAATAGCAATAGAGGCAGGGACTGTGCTGCATTGCAACAATTAATCATGTTTTATTTAATAGCAATGCTACAACTACATCCTTAAACTCTAATGTAGATATTTCAATGACACTAAATTTCTTACTTTTAAGCTATTGCCAAAATATAGTAAGGAACGTAATAAGTTAAAACAATTATCTTATTCCTCTCCATCTTCTATCCTAAGGTGAAACAACTTCTTTCACAAAAATATCTTATTTATCAAGCACTTTCACTCATACAATGTCCCTAACATTGTCCATAGCTTCTTTAGAGTGTCTCATCCAATGAAATTCAACAATACCTAGTCTAAGAGACAAAGGTGTATACTACTACTATTCTTTTCTAACTTTAACCAATCCTCTTTTAACATAACATCAAGTTTCATACCCACTTATGTAGCCATCCATTATTCCTTACTAAAAGTTCCTCCATCTTTATCTTCCACAACTCAAAATTTTATTCATTTATGTTCTCAATCTTGACACTATAACTACTCACCATTCATTCTATACAGTCATCACCACTCTATAGATGAGGCTAAAAGGTTTTATCACCTATCTACCATAGTCCTAGAACAATATGAGCAGCTAGCAACACTCATTTCCCATAAGAGAAAAATCTTGCTATAAAACCAATTGTTAGTTTAAATATGTTAAGTAAATAATGCATATATATTTTGAAATAAAGAGAGAAACATAAATAATGACTACACAATTTTTTTTTACCTCGGAAATGGAAATAAGTATACCAACATTCTCATAGATCATTTTCCCTTATTTCAACTATGTAAAATACTATATGTGTGTGTATGTTCTAGAACCTTCAACATCCTAATTTTCTAGTTAAAATTGGATTACAATGGAAGAAATCTAGCTACCTATAAACCCATTAGCCAAGAAACCATCCAATAAAAATCATTTCCGAAAGCCATAAACCAAAACCATTGGTCCAAAAGTTGTTAATAATTAAATGGATGCTAGAAGAAACTAATTAATATAAATTATATAGATAATCACAATGCACATAAGTTACCTTAGGAAATTACAACTACAGAAAAACTATCTAATTGTAAATAATTAAATGGATGCTACAAGAAACTAATTAATAGAAATTATACATATAATGACAACACACATAACTTACCTTAGGAAAATAAAACTAGAGAAAAGCCATCCAATAATAGATCTATTATTTTATGGATAGAAGCAAAAAATATTCTTAGTTTATAGATACAAGCAACAAATATCCTTGACTTGATACATTTAAGCCAACCACCACAGTGGACCTCACCATGTAATCCCTAGCTCAACTCTGGTAAATTGTAATGGAGAATTCACAAGCCTTTTAAATGTTTTAAGTAGATATAATATTGTGGACTTCATACCATTGGCCACCAATATCATGTTCCCAAAAAAACTAATCCAACGAACACCCATCTAATCTTATTTATACAACAAACACCACTCAAATCTAAGGGAGTCCTTCAAATAGTATTCACAAGTACCACATGATCCTCTCCTCCATACCCAACAAACACCCATCCAATCGAAGGGAATCCTTCAAATAGTACTCACAAATACCACATGATCCTCTCCTCCATAACCTAGACTTAGTGAGTGGTTTTCTTGCAAGGGTACATGTGCCTAACCATGTCTGGTAATTATAGGTACACATGTAATTTATAAATTTTCATATCCAAGATACCTTAACTTACTTTTATCTCTTTCTATCACACCATTTATGTTTCCACCACCTTCTCACACTCATCAATCTCCATATGTAACCTTACCTTTACTAACATCTTTATGTTGTTTGAATCAATATTGGCTTTTTTCTTTGCCTCTCTACTTTTATCCTCCTACTAAACCAATGCTCTCAACACTACAACTTTTTAGTCACCAAGTAACTTTTCTTTTTTCTCCCTCTACTTAGGTTAGATACCACTTGTTCATAACCAAATTAATGTGACAATAAATTAAATAAAAAAGAACTAAAAATAAAAATCCACCTATACAAAATACCCTAAATCACTAAATCATAATACACTCTTCAAGTAAGAATTCAAGTAAGAATGTTGAGCTCTCTCATCTTATCAAATTTACCAAATAAAAACTTACATTGACATATTTATCCAAAAACCAGCTCTATTCTCTCTTTTATATATAATATATATGAGTTACAATAACATTTTTACCCAAAAACCACCCCACATATATATAACGTTAAAGAAACTGAAGTTAATTTGAAAACATGCATTTCATTTTTCCACTCAAAATCAAAAAGAAAGAAGAAAACCAAAATCAGCCGAAGAGTCTCAATGGAGTCTATGCTAGAATAAAATCTTAGGTTTGCCTTCCTTCAAGGGGGAAATTAATAGAGTAAATTTATGGAATTACGAAAGGGTTGTTGATAGGCTACTAAATGTGTTATTGTTGAGGGTAGGTGTTGAAGTGAACGGTTATGCCCCCATATTTGGAGCCCTTTATGCACAGAACGAGAAAGTTTGCTGGCTTGCTGTTGACTAGAAATATTGAAGTGAGTGGCTATGCTCCCTATTTCTAACCCCCAACGCATAGATTGAGAAAGTTCTGTTTAGGTTGTCATTCTTTCTCTGTCATAATTACGGATCGCCAATCACGATGAAATGCAGCAACTGTCAGCCTCGTGTTATTATTGTTATTTATACGGACCATCTCATCGACCATAATCATCACTAATTCATTATTCATCAACCGTAATCATCACTAATTCATTATTCGACAACAATAGCTACTCTGACCCGTCTAAAATATCACAATCTCATCGAACAATCCCATGATGGAGTCACGGTAAATGTTTTTAAATTAAAGTTTAGGAATGTGATTTCAATTATATAAAATAAAAAAACCTAAAAGGCATAAGTTAGGTAGTGTCTGAAAGAACCATCCAACATAGAAAAGCTTTCCACTAAGGAATAGTCGAGGAGAATTATCTTGAAAGTAGATTTAGGTGTGTGAAAAGCCATCGAGTGAGGCAATCTGTCTGAAAGAGAGAGGCAAAGCTTTCCAATAAAGAGTAGTCGAGGAGAATTTTGTAGAAAGTAACAATGGATAATAAGTCCAATCCAAAAGGTAAACATAAAGTAAATGTAGGCCCGTCAAAATTCCTTTCAATCACAACTCGAAGACCTACGAAAAGGCCTTTGTTCCGAAGCATGTTGGAACAGTAAGTTCGACGTAAGCAATATTCATCTCTCCCTATCAGCGGTATCTCTACGTCTTGTCCTGTACACAGTAAGTTCGAGGTAAGCAATATTCATCTCTCCCTATTAGCGGTATCTCTGCGTCTTGTCCTGTACACACTATAGATGGAGAATGAGTAATTTAAAATAAAAATATAGGTATATCTACTGCACAATTTTATTTTATTTTTATTGTTTCATCATATATTCTATAACAATCAGTAACTTTCAGCAATTAAATTTAGTGACGTTGGTTGCTATACACAATTGCCTTAGTCACTACCACTAAAATTTAGTATTAGTCATTATCACCAAAATCTCTAGCATTACATTTTATTCAACTTGAAAATAAGCTTATTAAAATAATTTACACGCAATTACCAAAATCTTAGTGTTTTATTAGAAAATGCTTTTGTTGGAATAGAATGTGTGGATTATATCAAAGGTTTGAAATTGGAATTTTTAAATGTTAATCAAACACATCAAATTCTCCCTTGTTCCATACATCATTTAGTCCTTAACGCGAGCCCAATCACTATATCTTTCCATCTTATAAACAGATTTTTGATCATAGAGCTTTGAGCGTAGAGCGTGATTTAAACGACATTCTCTAATCTAGTATTTTCGAATGGACTCCAAGAACTACGCACTACACAATCATAGTGAGTAATCCCTTCTTATCTACCTCCTTGATTTACACAACTCCAAAATACTACGTCATTCGCCATCCTAAACTACACACTATGCAATGATAATTAACCAATATTTCTCGCTGTCTCACAGAGTTTCCCAGCTGCACATTCTTCTTCCTCAATCGTTACGGAATTGCACTCTACGCAATTACAGTGAGAGATCACTTACCTTTTTCTTACTAGCTCCCTCAACTGCGCAATATTTCTCCCTTGACCCTTGGGTACTGCGCAATGCGCAATCAGAGTGACCAAACCTCCATCACTACCCTATAAAATTGTTTACTCTACAATATCTAAGCCTCCGCCCAGGTCCAATACGTTGATCAAGATCAGTTAGTGAATTTCCTGAAGAATCAGATAGACTAGGATATTTTAGGACCGACATCGCATTTTCATAAGTGAATTCAATCCAAAGGTATTATATCTTGCTATGAAAGGATGATGTTCAAGGAGGATGCAAACGAGATAATGTACCAGGACACTTGGGAAGCTAAAGCCATTAAAGCAAATGCAAAATCAGTCAGAAGATATCAAGGAAGCAACAAGAAGAGAAGCTTACCATTGCCACACCATCATGAAGTTTCATGTCATCATTTCCAAGTCATGGCTTGTATAAGTGTCTTCACAATGTCATATGTGTTAATGTGTCTTGTTACATGATGTGGAATGTAATTATGTATTTTCAAGAAAATGAAAAAATGTAAAGGTGTGGAAGTCTAAGAGTCACATGTGGACCAAAGAGTGAATAGAAGTTTAAAAGTCTCTTACAAAGTCAAAGAGTCATGAGGGAAGTTCAAGGGTCATGAGGATATGAAAGGTATTTCCTCTTGCTATAAAAACACCATGATAACTCAAACAAATTGGTTTTTGGAGGCTTATACTTTGGAGAGATGGCCTTGGTTTCTAGATCTTGGCATTGTAGAGATCATTCTTTTGGAGAAGGAAGAAATGGCTTAATGTTCCACTATTGGGGCTAGTGTCTCACCATTGTAACAATGTACTTGGATATTTCACTTAATAATCATATATTCATTGAGCAAGCAAATTTTGAGGCGCATATCTTGAATATTGTAAAACTATTCTTTCGATGTTTGGGGTATATGTTATTTTCATATACTAAAGAAATTGAACTACATTAGTTTTGGTGCTTATCTTGTTGGATGTGGGTTGTATTTACTTTAATGATCATTGTGTCTATGTGAATTATTTCACTAGATAATTAGCAAATATTTCCTTGCTCTTGTGTGCCTCTCTTAGGATAGTACTATTAATTTCCCTCTAGAGAATCACTCTTTACTTCTCTCTCGTCAAAGCCTCCTTTTACACATTATAATTGGTGTTTCACAGTGTAAACTTATGTGTTGATTTCAAAGGTTATGTGAATACTTTCTTATGCCATTAGTTGCATTTAAGGAAATTCATTGAATGATGGTCGTCGGTCCGATACCTTGGATGGGGCTCCTACTCCAAACGGTGTGAAGTATAATTAGGAATTTATATTTTGGAAGACCCTCTTGGTTGAAGGATTTCCACCATTGTAAAGACAAAGGTAGTTAGGATTTCTACTATTGGATACATCGTGGATCATGCAAAGGTGAAACTCTATTAAGGATGGCCAATTTTATATTAAAGACATTTCTCTTGATCAAGTAAGAAAATCACAGCGATCCAATGATTATTATGATATGCAAGAATGCCCAAGCCAAGCTAGTCAATTCAGAAAAACAACAATGATGGTCTCTAGAGAGACATTGGAAAGCGTGAAAGGTTTGAATATACCATTAATGCTTGTCAATATTGTCTCCCTCTCTTGTGCATTAATTTATGCATCAAGGACGTGTAGCCATCGCCAACATAGATATGCATACATTTCAGAGTAACCATTTGGAAAAAAATATGAAAGAATACATATCTAAGGTTTATTGTTTTATGACGGAGTACATAACTAATGCCTAGAATGTATGCCAAGGAAGAGAATTTAGAGAGTCACATACTAGAATATGAGGTTATTTAAATCACGCCATGTAATTTCATATTTTGCATGTTTGGTGCTATAATATACCTATGCCATTGACTCAAATATTTCCCCACATTTAACTTGTACAAAATTTGATAGTTAGAGAATGAGAGAGGAGAAGTTGAGTGTGTAGAGAAAACACATTTATCGCACTCTCGCACACTAGAATTTATTGACTTTAGCTAGAAAAGGTGAGAAGGGGTTAGGGAACATAATCAAAGGGTTAGAGAAACTAACCATATGGAGTCAGTTGTGTCCAATTAGACTGTCATGTTGAGAAATGTAACTAGTTTCAGTGTTCATACATGTCGTTCTCATTTGAGTATGTATCCTATGTAACAAAGAAGAAAAAGAGAAAGAAAATTTATTATTATTAAAGCATGGGTTTCATGTTAATTATTGATGGTCTTCTAGGTGAAAGCATGCTCTTCATTCTTCTATGGTTTTTTAGGTCTTAGGATTTATTGCCTTGATTCAATGGAGTCAACATCATTTTATAAGAACCTTCTAGGCAATTTTTAATTGTAAAAAGAATTATTTTTGAGAATAGAAAGTTTGGTAATCTCCAAGAGTGCTAGCCTTGGGATCCTAAAGTCAGCCTAAAGGAGAGAATTTGACCCCTTGAGAAGGCTATATAAAGCACATTTTGACTTCAATTTTTAACTCTCACTCACAAGTTTGATATATTAAGGAAATAGTCCGATCTATAGCTAGGAAGTTGAGATAAGCAGAGTGAAAGTCTAAGAGAAGTTGGGAGAATGAAATTGTTATTCCTAAGATGTATCTCTCTCCAACATGAGAAGAAGCTAATATTTTTGTAGCCAGAAAGAGACCGAAGTTGCAGATCGAATGGTTGGGGAGCAAAATTGTTGCTAAGGAGTAAAATTGAAAGAACAAGTTGATGGATAGAGAAAAATGCTTCTCTTGACCTAGTTGACATTGGGAAGAGTTTTTTCTCTCTAGGAAGGTCTCAAAAGGAAGATAGAGTAGTGTTTATGAGCAGTTGCTAGGACGAAGTAGCTAAACCAAAGTTGCAGGTCAAGTAGTAGTAGTTAGTAAGTCGAGGTTGCAAGAAAGAAGCAATTTGGTATAGAATCAAGCAAGAAATTGAGGAAGGCTGACTTGGTACTAGGAGAAGGACTTGGCCTAGGGATTAGGTCTTTGTATTTCATTTGTACCAGATTCTAAGAAGAAAATAGTTTTCGGGTTTTCCCTCTAGAGCGGTTATTTTATGACTAAGAGTCGATATATATGTTCCCTTTTGTCGTTCAAATTTCTTGGTATTGTTTGATGAATAAATCTAACTAAAGAATAAAAAGAATATAACTAAGATTCAAAAGTATTAAGGCTAAAGAAAATAATATATAATTTCTACAACTTGAAATTTTCTAAAGTGGTATCAGAGCTAAGGTAAGTGAATCAAGTAGATGGAAGGACACTAGAAAGAATTGTTGATCAAGGGATAAGAAGCTCTTAAGGCCTAAAAGAAAAATATTATATCTTCAAGGGATCTATTTAAATGCTATTTGGTAGAAGACCCATGTAATCTATGGTTTCAAAATTGAATAAGATAAAAAACAAATACGTCTCACAAGAAGGAAATTGATCTCAAAAAAAGGTAGTCTATTTTCAAGGCATCAATCTTGGAAGTTATTGGTGGAGGAATCTTGGACAACATCTCTCAATGGCATCATCAAGAACTCTCTAAAATTCTTGAAGACATCAAGAAGGTTGGTAAGTATCACATTGTCTCATAATGGTTCAATATTCAAGTCATGTAGATTCACTCTACAAGGAGAGAAATAAGCTCATTGGGGCTTCAAGCTATCTATCATGGAAGAAGAATATTGACTTGATACTTAGAGGGCAAGATGTAATGTAATATGTTACCGGGGAAGTAACTAACCATGAGGAAGATAAGACACAAGAACTAGGAAGCTACAAAAATGAGGTAGTAAGAGCTCAAAGGAGCAGAGTTGAATTAATCAAAGTTTCCTTTGTTCCATTTGTAGCAAACCTAAAGACTTCCAACGAAATGTATGATAGTCTATTGAATTTTTACTCTATAAGTACAACATGTCAAAAAATGTCATTACAGAACAATCTTTAAAGGATGAAGAAATTGAAGTATGAATATATGGCATCCTCCCTCAAGATATTCTCACAATTAGGAGACCATTTACAAGGACTTGGGGAATGCATCACTCATTTTGAGTTAATTGTGTGTGTTTGAATGCATTGCCACCATAATGGAGAAAATTCACAAAATGTGTATCCTGCAAGGAAGATTCAACTCTCTTTGATGATTTGTGGGAATAGTGATTTATAGAAGAGTTAAGGATCAAGTTTCAAAATTCCATTGGATATAATGATCAAACTGGTGCCTTTCTAGCCCATGTCAAGAAGATGAAGAAAGAGATGTTTGGCAAATCCAAGAAGAAAGATATATCCAAGGTATAATTTTTTGTATGCAATGAATTTTGATGCTTTAAAATGGACTATCCAAACAAACAAAATAATAATAGAAATGAGAGAAGTGAAGCTCATGTAGTCGAAGCAATGGGAGAACCTAGAAAGAAGGCAAAGAAGGAAGAAGTGGAGGGTCTTTATTACTAAATAATATTCACTAACTTATAGGTTCTTTATGAATGTTTCGATGATATTTTTTGCATAAGCATTATATCATGGAAGAATATATAGTAGAATTGTTGGGAATTATATGATTATCACTACAACAAAGCAGGAAATTTGCACCAGATTTAGCACTAGATTTTAGTACATTTTTTTCTCAATTCTGATGAGTAGCTTGCTGCTAAGTCTAGCTCTATTGTACAATTTTTAAAATGTCCTTTTTTGCACCAAATTTTACATATTTTTTATGCCAATTTTTCCATCATTTTTTGCATCATATTTTGCACTAAGATTTTCATTTGGTTTTACAACAAGTTTTGCTTCTAGTTTTGTGCCATTTTTTGCATTATTTTTTTCTTCCTCTTTTGTGTCATTCTTTACTTCTAGTTTTGTGTCATAATTTGCATCGAGTTTTACACCATCTTTGGCATCTAATTTAGTGCCTTTTTTTATATTTAGTTTGTGCCAATTTTTGCATCTAGTATTATGCCATTTTTTTCTTCTAATTTTGTACTTTTTTTTACATCTATTTTTTGGCCAGTTTTTCCTGCCTTTCTTTACACTATTTTTTCCATCCAATTTTGCACCATATGTTGAATCTGATTTAATGCCAAATTTTTCATGCTTTTTTGCACCATTTTTTGCATCCACTTTTGATTTTTATTTATCTCCCTATTTTGCACCATATTTTGCATCTAATTTTGCATCATTGTTGCATCCAATTTAGAATAATTTTTAATGCCATTTCTTGCACCCAATTTTGCATCCTTTTAAGCATCTAAATTTGCATCCTATGTTGAACCACATGTTGCATCCACCTTTGCATCCTATGTTGAACCACATGTTGCATCCACCTTTGCATCCCATTTTGTGTCTATTGTTATGTTCAATTTTGAGCCATTTTTCATCTACACTTGCATTTGTTTTTGCACCAAGTTTTCAATTATTTGTTGCACCTCATTTTACATCCAATGTTGGATCTCAATTTTCACCCAAATTTGAGCATTTTTTATGCCCATTTTTCACCATTTTTTCTTCTTTTCTGTCCAATTTTGCACCATTTTTTATGTCCAAATTTGCATCTTTTTCGGTATCTAATTTTGCATCGTTTTTGTTATCTAATTTTGCATCCTTTTTTGCATCCAAATTTGCATCCTTTTTTCTACCACATTTGCATCTCATTTTGCACCTAGATTTTTAGTTTGAATTTTCATATAGTTATGCATCATTTTTGACATCCTTGGTTTCACACTTTTTTAGTCCCATTTTGCATCTTGTTTTGCCTTTTCTTACATCCTTTTTGCATCAAATTTTTCATCCTAATCTTACACCATTATTTGCATCCTCATTTTTGTGTCCATTTTTGCATCCTTGTTTGCACCCAATTTGGTATCCTTTGATATGCCCTATTTTGTTCCCTTCTTTGTGTCTAGCGTTGCACCCTTTTCAATTTTACTTTAAAACCCTTTTTGTGTCATTGTTTACATCTTGTTTTAATGGCTAGTTTAACATCCAATTCTATTCCCAATTTTGCATCCACAATTAGATCCACTTCTGACTTCTTGTTTAGAGTTTTACTATTATATCTACTTATGACCCCCTATATGGGTTCATTTTACTAATTTCATTTACATAGTGAAATATATTAAAGTTTCTAAATATATTTTGCTATAGGATTTAATGCAAGACTAGATGAACATAAAACCCTCTTAGTTTATCCCGAAAACCTAAGAAAGAACAAGTAAGAGAAAGGTTGTTCTAAGGCTCAAGATTCTTAGTAGATCAAGATATAGGGTATACATTAAGAAAAAGAGAAGGAATTCTTGTGAGTCCTCGCATGCAAGTCTTCTTGGCATTTTTAGTATAGCTAGGAAGTCCTCCTAGCTAACTCCAAAGCTTGGTCCTACACATAAGAGAGAGAATAAAGAAACCTTCACAACATAATATCTTGATAATTGAAACTATTAGAAACATATAAATATTATTGAATAAATAAATATAAACCAAAATCCCATACATTCATTAGTTAAATAGAATAAGTAAAGAATGAATAGAAACATATGGAAGGAAGAACAACTGATCTATATTAATAAAGGAGTTGGAGGAAAGTTACAACAATCATATGTAGTTGCAACAACACCTCCCCCAATTCGTAGCTCCAAAACTCTCCCTCTCAAGATAGATCTCAATACTGTGACAATAAAAGAATTCCCATCATTTTTTCAATGGCCAAGTCTCCAATATATAGGAAAGTGAAGGCTATGAAGATTTTACAAATTCCTCATTAGTTAAATTTAGGCAAAATCTTTTGGGTGAATAATGTTTCCTCATATTAAAATGGTCTTTTCCACTTTTTAGATGCTTTTGTGCTTAGGAAAGGTCTTCCCCGTGCTTTATGTGTCATTCCTGCTTTTGTATGCTTTTATTTTTTAGGAAAAAACTAAAGATGACGATAAACATATCACATTCCACCATATGAGTCTCCAAAAGTGAACAAGAGTGTCAAATTCAAATTCTAGTTTGTTTATGTTTATTTTTTTTTAATATATATTTAATTTTAGTATTTTTTTTTTACTTTCCAAAAAAATATATTTAGTTTTTGGTAATCTTTTTCTATAAGAAAAATTATATTTTGTTTTTATAAAAATAGATTTTGAACATTCCATTCATGCTAAATTTCTGATTTTATGATAGGATTTTAAATTATATCTAAAAAAGTAACTTAATGCCATGTGTTGTGTAATTGAGATGGGCATTATACATCTCTTCCTTGCTAAGTTATAGAATATGCTTGGGTTTTCTTAATGAAATAAAACTAATTTTGTTCTTCATTACATCTTGAAATGTTCATTTTGAACCTAATAAAACAATAAAGTCAAAATAGATTTTCCTTTGTCCTTTGTAGATATTTGTCCCCATTAATCTTGGACTTAATAGATTAATTGTCTTATGGTGACATTGAGTGGTCATGTCCATTAGTTGCATGCTTTATAGTTTTATGTTGGGGACATTTTTAAGGCTTCATAATATGTTATTTAACTTATCAAAATGTTTTATTGTCCATATTATTGTTAAATATTAATATTAAATATGTTGTTTTTTTAGCATGGTTTAGAAAAACATTCCCAAAAGGTTTATAGATTGTATTTTATAGTGCAATGATTAATTGCTTCATGAAATTGTTTTGGATATATTTTTTTAATGATTCATTGATTGATGAAATTTTTATGGATATTTCTTTTAGTATATTAAATTATATGTGATAAAGTCAAAAGTCACCTCTTTTTTAGATTTTCATTACCCAATTTCCCTTAAGACCATCAAGTTCACCATTCAGTCCCAGGTTAAGGAAATATAAGAGTCATGAAGTGGAAATTTCCAAGCACTTAAATCTTGAGACATGAGTTTTTTAGTCGCATTATACTTCCTTTCTATGTAAATTCTCGATGAAAATAGTCTCATGGAACATGAGGGCCCTCAATAGTAAAGGAAAACAAAGACTCCTAAAAGAAAAATGGTACACAAACCACCCATCAATAATGTTGATATGAGAAACAAAAATATTAATTGAGGTTCTACCTCATATAATTAGCAAATGGGGTAGGAATTTCCAAGTCGTAGTGATTGATGCTTAGAGATACTTGGGTGGAATGGTTATTATTTGAAATGATCAAGACATCAAGGTTACCAATATGCTTACCTCTTTTCACATTATGACAATACAATTTTAGTTAGTTGACATCGAGGACTACTACCATGTATCCAATGTATATGACTGAAATATCGAAAATGGAGAACCTCTATTTATCAATTGTATTTAGAGCATAAGTAATTTATACTCCCCATCTCCATGGATTAATGGGAGTGACTTCAGTATTATCAACTGTCTTGAGGAAAAGAAAGGATGAATCACAATGTTTAACAAGATATTTTTTAAGCTATACCATTAAAGCTATAAAGTAGTCTCCATTAAGGTTGTCAAGCAATCAGTCTCCAACCCACACATGTGGATCAATGAGATGTAATAAATGTGTGTGTGGTGACTAACTTAATACACTATTCTAATAACTCCACAAACTTATGTTTTTCACTTTGTCACATAAATTGACAGTAGTGTGGCATAAGTAAACTAAGAGTAGACATGAAACCCTTAGGAAAAAAACATTCCCAAGATCCTCAATTATGTGCTTAATGATGAAGTGAAAATGCAAGGGGAAAAGAGGACTTCATGATTTAACCATCACAAAAATTTGACCAAGTGTGAATAGGAGTGTATATATTCATATATATTCCAAAGAGGGAGTGAATACATGAGTTACCATTCATTGGGCCTTATTTTTCTTTCTTTTTCTTTTTCTTATATATAGGACTTAGGGAATAAGGTTTCCATAAGTTTGCAACAACTCATAGATATAAAATTTACATGAATTTTCACTTCAAACCATAGAGTTTAGACTTAGATAAATCAGTATAGTGTATCTTTAATGATTTTGGCTTTCACTTTTTTATTTTGTTTCAGCACAAATGAAAAAAGGGGAAATATTTTGCCACAAATCTATGAATGCTTAATCATAAAGACATCATGTGATGAAAACAAATTCATGATGTTATTCTCTATGAAAATGATGGGTATTCTTGAGAAAATCTTATGCTTGTACTAGATGTCTCCTCTCTGGTTGAGAGGGAGTGAAGGTAGACACCATATTATCCATGTGTTATGTACTATGGCAAGGACTAATAGTCATAAGCATAATAAAGACACCAGTAGGGAGAATGGTGGATTGGATAAATATTTGGCACCAATATTCTTTGTGAATTTGGACTTTCACTAGGACTAACTGCCATAAGTCAAGTAAATTAATCCAAGGTAAGAATAGTCATGAGGATTGACATTTCCTAGTGTCAAATATTATGATAGTGGATTAGGAAATGATCATGTGAGGACATACCTTGTGAACATCCTGGTGACATAAGTTCCTATAGAGGTAGTGGTGTCCAAATTTATGCCTCCCAACATTGTGCTCTGATCTAATGGAGAGATAAACTTGTTAGTCAAGGCCTTGCTATTTTGACAATGTTGGCTATGATGATGTAAATCATCATTGATGCTTATCAATCTAGATCCCTTCTTATACAAATATTTCAACTTGAGAGTACTTTTTTGTCTCATTATGAGTACCTCCATAGTTTAGAGGAATGGTCATCATCTTCATTATTGCCATCATCACCACCATCACCGTCATCATTATTGTCATCATTTCATTATCGTCATAATCACCATTCATGTCTTCATCATCATCATCATCATGATTATGGACATTGTCGTCAATTTTTCATAATTATAGGTATCATAAGAAATATCATCAACCCAAAAAATGTTACGAGTGCTCAAAAAGGGTTGTTAGTACACATGATATATGCAAGTGAAATAACAACTTTATTTGTTAGAGATGATCAATGATCATCATCATCACTACCATTATCATTGTCATTATAATTGTCATCATCCCCGTCATCATAGGTAATATAATTTTTATCATAATTCTTGTCATCTTCATCATGAACATCATAATCATCATTCATGTCATTATTGTTGTTGATGATGACCAAGATTAAAATAATGATAATGATGATCAGATGATGATGGCTTGGAATACAATGCCAAAGAGAAATATTATGATTATGACCATGACAACATTTAAAAATTAGGAAGAATGGCCAAGGTCATTAGCATTCTCATCATCATTGTCATTGTAACCCCCATCGTCTTTATCATCATTGTAATTATCATAATAGTCACAATTCATGTCATCGTCATCATCTTCATTATCATCATCATTGTAATTATTGACATTGTCATCAGTTGTTCATTATTTTCAATGTCATAAGAAATATCATCAATGCAAAAAATATGATGTGTGTTGGAAAAGGGATGCAAAAGTGAAAAAAAACATGGGGGTAAAAATAGACGTAGAATTAGATGAAGAGTGGACACAACATAAGTAGATGCAAAACAAGACAAAAAAATTGACACAAAAGTGGATGAAAACTTAGATGCAATAGTTGATGCAAACTTGAACACAAAATAGGATTCAAACATGGATAAAAAAGTGGAAGAAAACATGGGAAAAATAGTAGGCATAAAACTCAGCATGAATTGTGGTGAAACAAATGTGGATACAACAATGGATGTAAAAAAAAAAAAGAGATACAAACTTGAATGCAAAAATGAGGAAAAGTTGGATGCAAAAAGGGATGTAACATGGGCCAAACATGGGTGCAATAGTGGACACAAAATTTATTGAAAAATTGGACGAATCAAAAGTGGATGTAAAAGTAGATTCAAAATGGGATGCAAAAAAACATAAACAATATTTGATGCAAACTTGGACACAAAAGAGGATGTAAATGTGGATGAAATAGTGGAAGAAAATGTGGGTTGCAATGATAGGCATAAGATATGGCACAAATCATAGCACAACAAAAGTGGAAGAGAAAGTGGATATAATAATAGACACAAAAAAAGATGCAAACTTAGATGCAAGACAAGATGCTATAAGGGATGTAAAAGTGGATGCAAACATGGGTGCAATAGGAGAAACAAAATTGGATGAAAAATATGGATGCAATGGAAGTACATGCAAAAGAAGATACAAAATGAGATGAAAAACCCAACACAAAAGTGGATGCAAAAATAGATGCAATATTTTATGCAAAAGAGGATGTGAAGATGGATGCAAAATTGGAAGCAAACATGGGTACAACAGTAAGTACAAAACATGGCACAAATTGTGTCACAACAAAAGTGGATGTAATGATAGATGCAAAAAAAGAAGCAAATGAAGATGCAAAATAAGATGCAAAAAGGGATGTAAAAGTGGGCGTAAACATGGGTGCAACAATGGATGTAAAATAGGATGCAAAAGTTGATGCAACAAAATTCGATGCAAAAGTAGATGCAATATGAGACACAAAACCTAATGCAAATATTGATGCAAAAGTGGATATAAAAAGGGATGAAAAAAAATATGTAAAAGTTGATGAAAACCTAGATGTGTATGAGGATGCAATCGTGGATGCAAATTTAGAAACAAAAAGGGGTGCAAAGGGAGGTGTCAAACTAGGTACAAATTATGGCACAAGAAAAATGGATGCAATAGTGGACACAATAGCAGATGAAAAAGAGGATGTAAATATGGATGCAAAACAAGATGTAAAAGTCAATGCAACAATAGTAGATGAATAATTAGATGCAAAACTACACAGAAACCTCGATGCAAAACTTGGCACAAAGGGGATGCAAAAGTTGATCCAAGTGTAGGTGCAAAAAGTGGATGAAATAGAGGATGCAAAATTTATTGAAACAAAATTAGGTGCACACTTGATGCAAAACATGTTGCAAAGGATGGCACAAAACTTGGCATAAAACCTGGTGTTAAAAATTTGGTGCAAAACCTACTAGTGCTAAACTTGATGTAAGACTTGGTGCAAAACTCGGTGTAAACTTTGCATCAAGTTTTGCACCATATTTGATAAATGGACACAAAGAGCACCAAAAATGGGCTCTAGATTCAAAAAGGGAAGCAAAAAGGGATTCTAATAACAGGGTTTTGTTGTAGTGTATGTTGGTTAATAGAGATCATCTAGGATCATATGTTGACCATTTTGAATAATGTTCATCTATATGGTATCTAACATTATGTTATAGGTTGTCATCTCACTTTTGATTCAAGAAGGACATTCATCATGGAAAGTACTTGGAAAGGAATCATGAAAGAAATAGTAGGTATTCTATGTAATGTGGAAACATGTTGGTGAAGAAGGATGAAGGATTACAATGGGCCATGATACAAACTTTATAGAAAATATATGGATAGTTAGATGATTGGACAAAAACATAGGAATGAATGTTGACTTTGGATAAGATTCATGTGTATGAGAATCTTCTAAAATAAATATTGGATATGCTTAAGTACTTATGATGCTAGAAAATAATATAATTTCACTTACTAAATAATGTATGAAATATCAGGACTTTCTCTAGATTATGTATTTGATGTTGATTAACATCTAGTATGATCTCTAGAAAAATAAAATTTGTGACATTGTAACAATGTTTGATAGTTGAGAACTCTAATGCAAGAAGGAAATTTCAAGTGGAGATCTTAGATGATGATGTTGATGGTATGAGAAGGTCACCATGGTAAGGTAAGTCTATTTCATTTTGGTATGGTTATCTGGTGAACATGTTATTTTTCTACTAGGTAGAATGATTCATGAATACATGATGACAATTGTGACAAAGTCAACTATGTGGATGAAAAGTATTCAACGAAGCTCAATATTTCGCACTTATCAACTATGAAGTTAATATGTGTTCATCTTCGAAGGTAGCAATGCCAGAAGATAGCCCAAAAATCAAAGAAGATAACTTTCATGAGGAAGAAACAACTAGATATAAGCTTAGGAAGGCTCAATACAATGTCTTCATTTCAAAGATGGAAAGTAAAAAGAAAGAAAGATGACCCAGATCATGTTAGAATAATGAATACTCGAGATGTGAAGGAAAGAGGGAGCCATGTAACTATGAAAATCAAGAAGTTGGTACTATTATGAAGAAGAGAAACAACGTATGTGGTGTCAACTTATTAGAAATAAAGAGTAGAATCTTCTCTAATTCTCAGAGGGACTAAAAGTAGTCTCCTAGAATAGGAGAACTAATCCATTCTATGAATTAAGGGATAATAGGGACATACTCTTCAGTTTGAGAGGGAGTAATATTTGATATGAAATCTGCATTCTCCTTCTCAAGGGATGAAGAGAGAATGAAGGAGGATTGGATAAGCATTTGTTGTTTCCATGAGGATATATCTGCCAAGAAAGGAAATGGATTGACACTCTTTGAGGATGGGACATGAATCTAAGAGAAGAGTTGTCGAAGAGGATCAAATTTCTTTGAGGATGAGACATGAATCTAAGACAAGAGTTGTCGAAGAGGATCAAATTTCTTTGAGGACTTAGTTATGGGGAACTAAGATAAGAATAGTCCTAAAAGGACATCCCTTGT
Organism: Pinus tabuliformis; assembly: GCA_031772625.1. Classification (NCBI taxonomy): domain Eukaryota; kingdom Viridiplantae; phylum Streptophyta; class Pinopsida; order Pinales; family Pinaceae; genus Pinus; species Pinus tabuliformis. The sequence continues at coordinate 1,339,938,968 of CM062820.1, forward strand.
GGAAATCTAGATGGGGTATGTACCTTAGAGAGGTAGTGTGGTATCAAACATAAAGCTTCCCAACATATTGCTCTTGATTAAAGTAGAGCTTTTCTATTTAAGAATTTTTTTTGTCTTCCTTGAATCTCCATTATTACAAGTTGACCTTTGTATCCTCAAGTCGGCCTAAAGGAGGGAAGTCAACCCCTTGAAAATGCTATATAAAGAGTAGTTTGATGCCATTTGGTAACCCTCATTCAAAAGTTCGATCTATCAAGGAATGGGTTTGACCTGTACATGGGAAGCTAAGTTAAGGAGAGTGAACGTCTAGGAAGCTAAGGTAAGGAGAGTGAAAGTATAGGAGAAACTAGGAGGGAAACGTTTGTTGTTTTTGGGCTCTATCTACCTCATAAGTGTGAGGAAGCTAGGGTTTTTGTAGTGACAAAAACGACAAAGTTGCAGGTCTAGATTGTTGTGGAGTGAAGGTATTGTTGGGAAGGAGAATTACAGGAACAAGTTGTTGGATAGAGAGAAATACTTCTCTTGACCTAGTCTACCTTTGGAAGAGCTATTTTTCTTAAGGAGGGAACATATATTAGGGTTTGCACATCAATTTCTAGGACGAAGTAGTTGAGATGAAGTTGAAAGAATGAAGTAGTTTGGTACAAAATCAAGGAAGCATTTGAGGAAGGGCCGATATCGTACAGAGAGAAGTACTTCGTCTAAGGATTGGGTCTTTCTATCTCATTTGAAGAAAATTCTAATAAGAGAAGAGTTTTTCAGTTTTCCCCTTGAAGGGGTTTTTCCATGGGTCAGAGCCTATATATGTGTCCTCTTTTGTTGTTGCAATTTCTTGATATTGTTTGATGAATAGATCTAACTAAATAACACAAAGAAGATAACTAGTATTCATAAAGAAGTATCAAGGTTAAAGAAAATTAAAATATAATTAATGCCACTTTACATTTTATAATAGTCCACACCCAAAAACAGCCCATTGCATTGCACTCTTTGCGATGTTGCTCTTCTTGCAACCAAACAAGTTCTATTGCATTACTCACTTAACAACTTTGGACATGATAAATTTTCTGATGGAAGCCTTTTTCTTGTGGATGTTTAAAAATTGAAGCATTTTGGTAAGGCTCACCTTCATTTTCCGCGACAACTGCACTAATGCTTTTATTAAAAATATTTTTTAGTGGTAATACTTGAGAACGACCACAAACATTAGGGCACAAATATACAATACCTATCATTCATTCAACTGCCATAGATGAGATTATTGAGATGTGTTTAAATTAAAAACATTGCTATTGCTCTAGCACCTTGCTCCTGATCATAAAAAATATCAGCTTTATATGCACGATGGTTCACCTATGGCTTAATGAGTGATACAGATCCCAATTCTCTCACAGTTCTTCTCCAGATCAAGTATCTCGTTTGAAAATTCTTAACAATGGATATTGGATTTTTGTTTAGCCCATTGCAAATTCCTTTGAAATCAACATTAGAGACCAATTACAAGTGATAAGCCTAGCCCATGAAGAACAATCATAGTATACACTTGTATAGATGTTGCTATTCATTTAACAACTCAAAGTCTTATTCATTTAGCTTCTCAATGTTGACATTATAACTACTCTCATTCATTATATACAATCATCACCACTCTATAGATGCCGCTAAAAGGTTTTATCACTTATCTAATGTAGGCCTAGAACAATATGAGTAGCTAGCAACATTGATTTCCCCTAACAAAAAAATCTTGCTCTAAAACCAATTGTTAGTTTAAATATAAGTAAACAATGCATATATATTTTGAAATAAAGAGAGAAACACAAATAATGACTACACAATTCTTTTACCTTGGAAACTGAAATAAGTATACAAACTTTCTCATAGATCATTTTCCCCTATTTCAACTATGTAAGATACTATATATATGTGTGTTTTCTCCAACCTTCGATATCCTAATTTGCTAGTTAAAATTATATTACAATGGAAGAAATCTAGCTATCTATAAAACCCATTAGCCAAGAAACCATCCAATAAAAAATCATTTCCAAAAGCCATCCACCAAAAGCATTGGTCCAAAAGTTGTTAATAATTAAATGGATGCTAGACGAAACTAATTAATAGAAATTATACATATAACGGCAACACACATAACTTACCTTAGGAAAATACAACTAGAGAAAAACCATCCAATTGTTAATAATTAAATGGATGCTAGAAGAAACTAATTAATTGACATTATACATATAAAGACAATGCACATAAGTTACCTTAGAAAAATACAACTAGAGAAAAATCATCCAATTGTTAATAATTAAATGGATGCTAGAAGAAACAAATTAATAGAGATTATACATATAATGACAACTCACATAACTTACCTTAGGAAAATACAACCAGAGAAAAACCATCCAATAATAGATCTATTATTTTATGGATAGAAGCAAAAAAAATCCCTAGCTTATAGATACAAGGAACAAATATCCTTGACTTGATACATTTAAATCCACCACCACCGTGGACCTGGCCAAGTAATCCCTAAGCTCAACTATAGTAAATTGTAATGGAGAATTCAAAAGCCTTTTAAATGTTTTATTGTGGGCTTCATAGCATTGGCCAACAATATCATGTTCCCAAAACCACTAATCCAACAAACACCCATCTAATCTAATTTATGCAACAAACACCAATCAAATCTAAGGGAATCCTTCAAATAGTATTCACAAGTACCACATGATCCTCTCCTCCATACCCAACAAACACCCATCCAATCTAAGGGAATCCTTCAAATAGTATTCACAAATACCACAAGATCCTCTCCTCCATAACCTAGGCTTAGTCAATGGTTTTCTTGCAAGGGTACACATGCCTAACCATGTCTCATAATTATAGGCACACATGTAATTTATAAATTTTCATATCCAAAATACCTTCACTTATTTTTAGCTCTTTCTATCACACCATTTATGTTGCCACACACCTTCTCACACGGATCACTTTCCATATGTAACCTTACCTTTACTAACATCTTTATGTGGTTTGCATCAATATTGGCCTTGTTCTTTGCCTCTGCACTTTTATCTTGCTACTATACCAATGCTCTCAACACTACGATTTTTTAGTCAACAAGTAACTTTTCTTTTTTCTCCCTCTACTTGGGATGGATACCACTGGTTCATAACCAAATTAATGTGACAATAAATTAAATAAAAAAAACTAAAAACAACAAGCCGCCTATATGAGATACCCTAAACCATAATACACTCTTCAAGTAAGAACCTTGAGCTCTCTCATCTTATCAAATTTACCAAATAAAAACTTACGTTGAGATATTTATCCAAAAACCAGCTCTATTCTCTCTCTTTTATATATAATATATATAAACAAATGACTTGCAATGACATATCTACCAACAAAAAAAAGCCCAAAATAACCCAACCGTATATCGTTAAAGAAACTGAAGTTAATTTGAAAACATGCATTTCATTTTTCCACTCAAAATAAAAAAGAAAGAAGAAAACTAAAAAGAGTCTCAATGGAGTATATGCTTGCCTTCCTTCAATGGGGGAATTAATAGAGTAAATTTATGGAATTACGAAAGGGTTGTTGATTGGCTACTAAATGTGTTATGGTAGGTGTTGAAGTGAACGGTTATCCTCCCATATTTGAGTCTTTTTTTCAGAAGAAAAAACGATATATATATATATATATGCAACATAACCTGATGAGTACAGAGCAGCTTGTGGTTCCCATAAAAATGGTGACCAGTCTATAGAAAGACAGATTTGTACAGATTTAACAAGGAAAATAAGTGAGAATCACATATAAAACATTGGGCATCCATATAGAAACATTATGTACTGAGCCGAGCACAAAAAAACATATAAAACATATAAACGCCGAAATACGCTGATAGATGGTCTGATACGACAAGCATAGCCAAAACAACGAAAAAGCTATGCCCGAAATATGACTCAGAACTTGACTCAAAACTTATTCGGCTGCCATTCGCACATCCTTTGGAGGAACTACGGCAATGCATATGGGTCGGAACAGGGCGAGCAGAATACCCCAGGTCAAGGAAGCCGGTAGATCACCTTGTCATCCACGTCGAAGGCGCTCCGCTCCACTCCAACCAAGAACCTGCTCGGATCTTAATCCTAACTTTGGATCTATTCATAGAGAGTGGAGATGATTAACAAAACCGACTTGAAAGGGAGATTTGTGTCTTCAAAAACCTTTAGATTTCTCCATTTCCAGACACACCATAAGACAATGGGAAGGATTGACCGCTTAGATTCCTCTTGTCTTCCCCACCAATCGAACGCTGCATGAATAGAAATGAAACCGAGGAGGTAAATGAAAAGAAAAAGCCAAGTCATACCAGATTTGTTCCGAGGCTGTGCATTTAAAGAACATGTGAAAGTTTGTCTCATCCTCAACTTCGCACAACACACATCTACTAGGCCGTGCCACCATCTCTTCCTCAAATTTTCCCATGTTAAGTTTTTGTTGTGGAAAACTAACCATGAGAAAATAGTAACTTTGAGAGGACAACCAAGTTTCCACCATACCAACGGAAAGATCTGTCTTGCAGGCATAATCTTTTTGAAAACAAGATCATAGTAAATATCTTTTACATTTGCTGTCGAATGAGAATATGAAAGAGACCATGCACAGAACGAGAAAATTTTTTGGCTTGCTGTTGAGTAGAAGTATTGAAGTGAGTGGCTATGCTCCCTATTTCTAACCCCCAACGCATAGATTGAGAAAGTTCTGTTTAGGTTGTCATTCTTTCTCTGTCATAATTACGGATGGCCAATCACGATGAAATGCAGCAACTGTGAGCCTCGTGTTATTATTTATACGGACCATCTCATCAACCAAATCATCACTAATTCATTATTCGACAACAATAGCTACTCTTACCCATGCAAAATATCACAATCTCATCGAACAATCCCATGATGGAGTCACGGTAAATGTTTTTAACTTAAAGTTTAGGAATGTGATTTCAATCATATAAAATAAAAAAACCTGCAAGGTATAAGTTAGGTATGAGAATTATCTTGAAAGTAGATTTAGGTGTGTGATTTCAATGACATAAAATATAAAAATAGAAAAGCCAGAGTTAGGCAATCTGTCTGAAAGACAGAGGCAAAGCTCTCCAATAAAGAGTAGTCGAGGAGAATTTTGTAGAAAGTAGCGATGGATAATAAGTCCAACCAATCTCGAGATCCAAAAGCTAAACATAATGTAAATGTAGGCCCGTCAAAATTCCTTTCAATTAAGTCGAAGACCTACGTAAAGGCCTTTGTTCCGAAGATAGCATGTGGGAACAGTAAGTTTGAGGTAAGCAATATTCATCTCTCCCTATCAGCGGTATCTCTACGTCTTGTCCTGTACACACTATAGATGGAGAATGAGTAATTCAATAAAAATATAGGTAAATCTACTGCACATTTTTTATTTATTTATTGTTTCATCATATATTCTATAAGAATCAGTAACTTTCAGAAAATTAATTTTAGTGACGTTGGTTGATATACACGGTAATCTTAGTCACTACGACTAAAATTTAGTGTTAGTCATTATCACCAAAATCTCTAGCATTACATATTTATTCAACTTGAAAATAAGCTTATTAAAATAATTTACACGCAATTACCAAAAGCCTAATGTTTTATATAAAAAATGCTCTGGATGGAATAGTAAAATAATTTAATAACGATGCATAATTGAAAAATAATATTATAATATTATTGTATAGTTGTTTTTAAATAGTGATAACGAATTGAATAATGTTAAAACTTAATGATAATGGCTTTATCTTTAACAATTAAATTATATTAAATTTTACATATATATATATTAATATTATTGTTTTTAGAAGTGTATTTTATAATTTAATTTAAGTGAGATGCGTAATTTTTTCCTGGTTTAATTTTAAGTGAATAGTTTTAAAATACAAAGGTTAATATTTTTAAAATAAAAATAAAATAATTTTTAAATAAATAATTTTTTTTATAATAAATAAAAATATATATATATATATATATATATATATATATATATATATATATATATATATATATATTACTTTAATTTTAAAACATTAAAAATCTTATTCTCATTCTCATTATGGTGTTTTTCTTGTTCATATTACAAAATAATATAAAAGAGATCCAGCCAAAACATCTATATCTTTCAGAGTCATAAATAAAATATTTATATGACTTTTGCATATGAGAAAGATTATAACTCTTATGCTTTTAAAAATATTTTAAAAATAAAATAAATGTATATAATATATATATATATATATATATATATATATATATATATATATATAGTTTCGAAATAGATCAAATCTCTCAATATGACATAAAGTTTCTTGCTCTAAAAGATGTTTCCACTTTAAGAAATTTTATGTCTTTTGGCACTTTTTAAAATCAGTTAATATGACTATAATTCCATTTATTTAATTGTGCAATTGAATTTGAGTGGGGTGAATAATAACATTTCAACTATTTAAATTAAGTCTGTGGTAAATGATATAAAGTGGGGTGAATAATAACATTTCAACTATTTAAATTAAGTCTGTGGTAAATGATATAAATCAATCCATCGTATGCATCAAGACACTCACCTCATAATAAATGCCACATTAATTTGAAATAATTAGTATTATTAGTAATTATAAATATATTTATATGTGTTAAATATAAATAAATATAAAAATGCACATAATGAGAAATATATAATGATGAGAAATAAACGTTCAATAAAATATAAACATGCCATTTTTATTTAATTAAATTAAAAATTTTAAAATACACCATTTCCTTTAATATAAATTTTAATTCTTTATTTTCACTATTATTAAAATATTACATGGAAATTAAATTCATACTTTTTATCTAATAATTAATGATAATTAAAATAAAATTATAAAATTCTAATTCTTAATACATTTTCCTATGAAAAAAATTATTGAAATATATCATATATAGAAATTAAAACCCTACCTCTTATCTAATAACTAACTATAATTAAAATAAAACTATAAAAGTTAAACATGATTAAATACAATTAACATATTTGAGCTAGCTGAAATTGTACTTAGAGTATAAATTAAACCTAATATATTTTTATATATAATAATATAAATTTTATAAAATATTTTGATTTAAAATATATAAGTTGATTATGATATATATTGAAGGCTATTTTAGATATTTTTTAAAATTTTAAAATATTAGTTTAATAGGTGATTATCTTAATTAAAATTTAATAGAAATGTATATTTAAATATGTTTACATATATGCCCACAGGGTATAGATAGATAGTGATTAGGTGTATTGTTAAGTCATTCTGTGATGTAAAAGTTGCTTGTTTGAAGCTAAGTACAACTTGAATGCTCCTTAGTAGCAGTTTCTCAGACCACAAATCAAAACAAAAGTAATCTCTAATAAACTAACTTAATAATATATATATATATATATATATATATATATATATATATATATTCAATAAATATACTTTCCGTTATTGTAATACTTCATCAACATTGTTATATACTACCATTGCATTGTCAACCACTAGTTTAAATTAAAGAACACAAACATAATCTTACTGCTTAATATAAAGAACGTGTGGATTTAATATTTCAGGTTCCAATTCCCGGATGCGGGTGCAGCGGCTACGTGTTGATGGCGTTAGCCATCACGTGGGCAGGTGGCAGGCCCACGTTGTCAAGGGGTACCATGCGAGGCGGGATATTAACCTGCATGAAATTCGACAGCCGAAGGCATTAATGCCTGTCTTCTCAGCTCGAGCGAGGGGCATGGCGATCGATGCAGTGGAGCGATTAAATGGGAGAGTGCTCGGTTTGCAGAGGAACATGGGAGAGCAATGTGTTGAGGCCCTGCTCCGCTCAGAGGGGAACGAGAGTGAGGATTTGAAGTGCGCTCCGCCGTTTTTAGGGCATGGAACGAGCACACCCTGCAACTGTGCTGAGATTGAGTTTGTCTTCATAACGGGAGGAGCTCCGGGTGCTTGTGTAAGGCTGCAACTGGAAAATTCAGAAATGCCGAGGGAGAGGCCGCGTATGGGCAGCAGACGAGGAGGAACCAGAGGCAGGACCTTCACACAGCGGCAAGACCATAATTCACCCTCCTCCTCCATTGAAGTAACGTCAATGCCTCAGAGGTACCAAGGCAGCAATGAGGAGGATGGTGGTTATGATAGCAGAAGCCCACGTTCAGAGGAGGGTCAGATGGAGCTCCCCACGCTCAGGTATCGGCTCCCCTGCCCTCAAGCTAATTCTACTCTGGTTGTTTCCATTACGATTGAGCCTGGCGTTTCTCAAAACACGGAGGCAGATCCTTTACCGGATGGGCAGCGCTCTAGCAGAGAGGAATCCCCCATTGCATGCCTTCCGGTTGGGGTAGGAACCAGTTGTTTGGCCCCTGGACGTGAGCACGGATCTGACCTCGCGAGCCTAGCTACCAATTGCGTCTATGCTGCCGGCCCTTCAGCGCTTGCTGGTCCAAGCAGGCTAGCACAGGAAGGGAGCCCTGACGCGGTCATCCAGCTCTCAGACTCTAAAGATTCTCTCCGTTTTGGGTGCCGAGTCGAAGAGGCGCCCCAGACCACCGATGACGAATGAACTCGCTCCTGGTAACCTCAGCTGTTTTCTTGGGTTTTTTGTGTATGACTCTGCCAAGCGGCATCTACATCTTTGTCAATGTGTCGGATGTAATTATTCATGTGTCGGATGTAATTGTTCAGGTGTCTGTCTGTCTCTGTCCGGGTCAGTCTATGGCCCTGGTGTCTGTTCAGATTCTATGTGTCATGTCAATGTGTCTTCAGTGGTCAAGCATCAATTTCCAATTTTGAATCTGCTCAATTTTGGAACTGGAATCAGGGCAAGGAAAGGGCTGATTGGAAAAACTTCTTAGCCTTGCCCACTGTACTCTATATGTATCTCTGTTTTGTATGATAATAGAATTAGTCGCATTCAGAAAAAAAAATATTTCAGGTTCCAATAATTTTAGCTCATCATTAAGGAAAATAAAATAAAATTAAAAGCCGTTTATAACATACAATCTGAGATTTTATTAAAGTAAGTATTTTATTACTGAAAACGTGACTATGATCTTGTTTCCTATGTATAAGAAATTTTTTAAAAAAGGGGAAGTCAAAATGTTTAGAAAAATCACTTACAATTTCAGTGGAAACTCACACATTCAGTCAAGGAGGATGGCATAAGGATGGTTGTTCCTAGCTTGAGTATTTGGGGATCAAGGTGTATATAGTTTTGCAAAATAATAATAATATTAAAAGTATCAATTTAAAATTTAAGGAGGGATTATGTGATGATGAATAATTATAAGGAAAATGTAAAATAAGATATTATCATGGGTGTTTAATCATAATCTTGAAAATAAATGTATCATGAGTAACGTTAAAAATAAAATCAGTATTACTAAATAACTATCAAATTGTCATGAACTTCACAGTAAAACTAGAAGTTTATTAATTCTCAAAACCTTATAAGATGAAAAAGCTATGATTTTTTGAAAATAGAAAAATTGGAAATGAAAATATGTCTCTTATATTGTCCTTCTCATATTCACTAGACATATAACTATAAAATATATTTATAATACTTCATATTAGTGTTTATAATCTTTTAATTAAAAAAAAATTAATAATTTTGCAAAACTTCTTTTAATGATTTTCGAGAGTAAAAATAAAATAATAAACAACTTCAAATAATGTTTTACCTTTTTAAAATTTCATAAACCACATTAATTTTAATAAAAGTTAACTATAGTAACCATTAATGTACTTCAAATATATTAAATAAAGTTATCATTACATTAAAGTTATCATCACAACCCATATTAATTTTAATAAAAGTTAACTATGGTCATCATTAATTTACTTCAAATATATTAAATAATGTTATCATGACATTAAATTTATCATCACATTTTAAAAATGGAAGTATATTAAAAATTGTTTATATATATATATGAGAATTAAAAAAATAATTTATTTATAGTTAAGTACATTACTCATTATTAATTAATGATTATTTATTATATAAAAAATTGCGATGTTTGAATCAATACATTATAACTAATAGTTTTCTTAATATTTTTTATATCATGCATTATTAATAGTTTTCTTAATATTTTTTATATCGGCATCAGAGTATGTAACTTCATATTGTAATATTTTGATATTAATTTTATGGTTAATACTCATGGTTATAAAAAATGTTATTGTGAGAGATATTTTAAAATTTAATATGTGTGACGTTGTAGTGGTGTAAATATTTGTAAGTATTTAACATTTATATGTAGTTTCAATTAAAAATGAATAAAATCTTCAATGAAATATAGAACTCAATATGTGGAGACATTGTAGTGTGCATGTGAATATTTAGTTGTTTTATAAAATAATATCACTCAATTTATAACCAATCTAGATCCTTCTTAACCCAAGATTCATCAAGCATAGAGACGGACCAAATCTCTTGATGTGAAAAACTCTTTTTTTAGTGCAAAAATTGAGAAAAGGTTTTCACCTTGAGAGATTTGATCCCTGTCGGTGCTTGATAGATCCGGAGTTAAGATGGATCTAGGATAGTTTCAATCGTCTGTGGCCAAAGAAAATCTAACGAATTTATGATTAATTTTATCAATGATATGTAAATTCATCTAATATTAATATAATAATTTTAAATATGCTAAATATGTCTTACCTTAATTTGGTCATTTTAATCTTAAACTTGTTTCTTTACTTCAGTGTGTTGAGATGATAAATATTGTTAATAATTTTAATGATGAAATACAAATTTTGAATGTAATGTGACAAAGTAATAGTGTTGAATGATAGAAAATGTGAATAATAGGAATATATTACAAAGAACCTTTAGTGTGATTAATTTTAAACTATTTTCTTCTATCATTCTTATTGTCACCCTTGTTACTTTTGTCATCTTTTGATATCGATTGTCATATTTTCATATCAATTATATAAAAAGGACAGGTTAAATAGTAAACTATTTAAATATTTAGCTCAAATTATTGTAGTAAACATCGTATCTTGTCTCTCTTTCCCATCCAACACTAATAGGTTGAATTAGTATAACACAAAAATCAATGTATATTCTCTATAGTTTTTTTTCTTAGACTGAAATCAGTGCACAATGTTAATCCAATCACTTTAAAATTAATGTACCACCTTACATACAATTACATGAAATCACAAATCAACATCTACACTAAAATCAAAGCATCTATTTCAACAGATCAAACAATATTATAAAACAATATTTACACTGAAACCAATGCATCTAACGAAAGTAATCAAATAGGATGAGAAATCGACATTTACACTCAAATCAATGCATCTAGTGAAAGTAATAAAATAGGATTATAAACGAACATATAGACTGAAATCAACGCATCTAGTGCAAGTAAGAAAATAGGATAATAAACTTACAACTACACCGAAATCAACACATTTAGTGCAAGTAATAAAATAGGACTAGAAATCACCATCTACATTGAAATCAATACATTTAGTGCAAACAATCAAATAGGATTAGAAATCATCTAAATTGAAATCAATGCATCTAGTGAAAGCAATCAAATACTATTAGAAATCAACATCTACATTGAAACCAATGCATATAGTGCAAGCAATCAAATAGGATTAGAAATCACCATCTACACTAAAATCACTATATTTAGTGCAAGAAATCAAATTGGATTAGAAATAATATACATTGAAATCAATGCATCTACTGCAAGCAATCAAATATCACTAGAAATAAATATCTACACTAAAATCAATGGATCTAGTGCAAGCAATCAAATAAGATTAGAAATCAACTTCTACACTAAAATCAATGCATCTAGTGCAAGAAATATTCTTCCCTCTCTCTCCCTCGATATATATCTCTGTCTCCCTCCATATCTCCTTCTTTGTCTCCCTATCTCAACCCCTAAACATACACACTCTGTCACTCCATACCTATCAATCTCTCTATACATCTTTCTCTTCATCTCTCTCTTCTTTCCTCTCTTCACTTTCCATCTATAGCTCTATCTTCCTTCGTCTCTCTATACCACCCCCAAAACATACACTCTATTTCTCCAATCTATATATCTATCCCTCTATAATACCCCTATGATTTCTATCATGCTAGGCAAAGATAGAATGTGTTATAGCAGAAATGTTAGGAGTGGGGACAAAAATGGGTGCAAATATTTTATTACCAAATAGATAAAGGGAAATGTAAATGCTTGGAAAATGAGACACGCAGAGATGAGATTATTGCCAAATGAAACCCAATTTTTGAATGGGAATGGATAACTCCTTGATGACAAGAATTCTAGATCAAATTCTAGATAAGGTTAATGACTGGGAGATAAATATTCATTAAGCTTCTTAGCCAAAGAAAGATGCTAAGTTAAAAAAGAAAGAAATATAAAATGTTTACTACACTAAAACGCGAGTTTTTATGGTAAAATGCTAAGCAAGTGGATAAAAGGATCCACAAAAGAGGGACACAGTAAAGGAAACTATATTATCAAAAAATAGAATTAAATACCCATTAAAGGAATCAATAAGAGGCTATTGATCCTTGTCCAAGTTCTCTCATCTCGGGGGTGAACTAGAGAAAGTCAGTTCTAGGTTCATTGAAGGTGTTCTATTTTCCAAGTGACACCCTATTAGTTATTCAATTAAATGCAATCATGGAAGAGTCATTTAAATGCAATCCTGGAAGCGTCATTGTTGTCCTAGATATCACTAGGCGTAAAATCTCTATGTTCGTCCATGGAGAAAGTTTTCTCTTTAGCCTACCAGAAGATGAATAGGTAACGATGCCCCTATGGCTTCGAAGACCTCAGCCCTAAGGAGTGCAAGGACCTGGAAAGAGAGGCTTATATTTGGCAACATTTTCGTTTCAGATGGTGAGGTGATGGAATTATTGAAAGATGCGAGGTCTGGAATTCAAACCGGTGTCAACGAAGAAGTCTGAGAGCAAGTCTGCGATCATTCAAGTAAGTTTTGTATCACGAAATGATTTTCTTGTTTTAAATATAGATGTTGACTAGAATAAAAAATATTTAAAACCAATTGATCGATTATGGGATTCACATTTATAAGGGAGGAGGCATTATCCTTGCAGTGTCGACAATGGACAACGGGGAAGACGACCTTGAGATGTCAAAGTTAGAATCGGTTTCTATTATCATGAAGTAGACTATTTTGGGTTTGTGGATATATCTTTCATTCGGGATGGGTATTTATTAGATTATTAGAAATCATTTTGTAGGAAAAGAAACCAATTCCATTCTCGATGCCTTTTAATTCTGCGTTGTGACAATGGGCATGATCGATTATGGAGGAACCAATTTCCATCCTGGATGCCTTTCTTCTTAACATGGGAAGATAAGTTCATACCCGCAATCTTGGCCCCATTGGAAACCTTGTTTAGCACCCCATAAGAAGAGCGGTGGCTAGCCGGTTACTGAGGCTGGATGATCTGGGTGTATCCTTATTTATAATGGCATGGGCTATGTTGACTGGTGAACTGACATGGGCAGATTTTATAAGTGTAATGGAACAATTCAAATATAGGTGTATTACACTGTTAATGGTCTAAAAATGTGTGACATGTTCTGTAGGGGTCTAAACCCTTAGTGGACTCCTCTCTTGCTGGCTTGGTGCTAAACTAGAGCGTTGGGCTATGTGTTGGCTTAATCGAGATTTTCTCTATACATGCAGCCACAACCCGAGAGCAGTTTAAGCGATATCATCGCCCCTAAGAGCTCCTATGTCGGTGCTTGGTAATTAATTAGGTGTTGGCTTCGTGATTTTTGAAACAATTGGTGGCATATGCACAATAAACCACAACACGCAGTCCACGAACTTGATGATCTAGGCTGAGATACTTGTCAATGGGTATGGGAGACTAGATTACAAAGGACTGCAAGGGAAGCCATATAACACAACAGCAGTGGGTGGAAGGGATTCCATTCCCAAGGGTGCTTGTCGCTAACCCTGTTTCGTTTTCCGAAACCTCCTCGACACAACCAATCACTCAAGAAGTTGAGGAGCAGGCAAGACACCACAGAGATGCTGGAATTTTCTGATAAATTCCATAACAGACAGACAAAAATTGCTTTGTTTTTGCACTCTGTTTTTGCACAGAAAAACAGAAAATCGCTTGCTGGAAACGGTGTTTCAGCAACACAGTTTTTTTTTCAGTTGCTGTAACTTGTGTTGCAGCAACGCTGTTCGTGGTGTTGCAGCAACATAAATTTTTGACGTCAATTATTTTTTGAGTTACGGTGTAACAACAACAGGAAAAATTAACTTGCGTTTATTAAAAATAAACTAATTGTTATAGATTTGTCTTCCTCATACTGAGTGAATTTCACAACTTCTATTACAAAATAGATTCACCAAGGAACGCTTCTGTTCCACACAAATAAACATCTGTTAAACAAATTTCATTCAAATATCTGCACTACTGTGCATTTTTCCCTTTCTACTCTTTGTCGCGTTGTTGCATCTACTCCTGCTGTGCACTGCTATGCGTTTCACTATTTGGCAAGTATTATCTTCACGCTGCTGCGTGCTCTCCTCTGCTCTCTATCAATCTGCTGCTAACCATAAAACTGAACTGCTGTGTGATGCATTTATATGTTAAAACATATCTGATTTAAACAGTAAAATATTACAGAATATCTTCTAATGCCTATAGACGAATTTAATGCAGCAAGGCAGTGATGCTTCTATCAAAAAACAAGTCGGCTGTCTCCAAGGGAATTCAATTGAAACTTTAATGCATATTAATGTGCAAAAATATCGGGCTTGACTTTAAGGCATCGAACAGGCTAGAGTATTTACTGCAAATCCAGCTGTTCATTGTTGCAGTTGGCATTAAATTCCAACACTCCCCCTTAATTTCAACTGCTGCATACCCAGACATTTCCTGAAATGGTCAAAACCTTTCTTTGCTAATGGTTTTGTCAAGATGTCAGCAAGCTAATCCTTTGTTCTATAGTGCTACAAAACAATCTCACCATTGTTAACCAATTCATGTATGAAGTGAAATTTGGTGTCTATGTGCTTTGTTATTTTATGAAAAACAAAGTTTTTCGACAATGCTATTGCTGAGCTATTGTCACAGTAAATGGTTGTGCCCTTTTCTTGTTCATGACACAAATCTTTGAGAACTCTTCTCAGCCATACTGCTTGGCATGTTGTTG
Organism: Pinus tabuliformis; assembly: GCA_031772625.1. Lineage (NCBI taxonomy): Eukaryota > Viridiplantae > Streptophyta > Pinopsida > Pinales > Pinaceae > Pinus > Pinus tabuliformis. The sequence continues at coordinate 1,339,954,268 of CM062820.1, forward strand.
TTGTTGTTGCCACATACTCTGCCTCTGCTGTTGACAAAGACACAACTGGTTGCTTCTTGGAAGCCCATGAGATGGCTCCCGATCCCATGTGAAACACATATCCCGATGTGCTTTTCCTATCATCAACACTTCTAGCCCAATCACTGTCAGTGTAACCTGTCAACATGAAACTTTCAGAAGAGGAGTATAAAATACCATACACCCTCGTTCCATTCACATACCTTAGAATCCTCTTGGCTGCCTGCCTATGAGTCTCTTTCAGTCTTTCCATAAATCTGGAAATTAAACTCACAACGTGCATAGTGTCCGGCCTAGTTGCAGTCAAGTACATAAGGCTGCCAACTATGCTCTTGTACAGTTTTGGATCAAAAGATTTTTTGCTGTCTTCTTTGGTTAATTTCAGCCCCACTACTGTTGGAGTCACAACTGCTTTGTTGTTCTTCATGTTAAATCTCTTCAACACTGCTTCTACATATTTATATTGAGAAATGAAAACACCATTTTCACTTTGGTCTACTTCAATTCCAAGAAAATATCTTAAGAAGCCCAAGTCAGTCATTTCAAATTTACTCTTCATGACTACTTTAAAATCAGCAATGAAAGAAGCACCATTGCTAGTAAAAATCAGATCATCTACATATAAAACAACAATAATAATCTTATCTTCATTCTGTTTTATGTAGAGTGTGGGTTCACCATCACACTTATCAAACCCATTCTCAATGAGATAAGCATCAATTCTCCTGTACCATGCTCTTGGAGCTTGCTTTAGCCCATAAAGAGCCTTCTTCAGTTTACAAACTTTATGCTCTTGGCCTTCAACTTCATAGCCCGAAGGTTGATCAACATAAACCTCTTCTTTTAACACTCCATTTAGGAATGCAAATTTAACATCCATCTGATAAATCTTCCATTTGTGTTGTGCTGCAATAAACAACATTGTTCTCACTGTTTCCATCCTTGCTACTAGTGCAAAGGTTTCATCATAGTCTTTGCCTTGTTGCTGCTTGTAGCCTTTCACAACAAGTCTTGCTTTGTGCCTGTCAATCTTACCTTCAGCATTGCTTTTGGTCTTATAGACCCACTTAACTCCAATGGCATCCTTGTCTTCAGGGAGATCCACTAACTCCCATGTTTTACTCTTCTCAATTGCACCAATTTCTTCATTCATTGCTTCAATCCATTTATCTTCATTTACAGCATCTTCAAAATGGATTGGGTCATCAATATGACAATACAAAGCGAATAATGAATTCAGACCGGTATTGTTACTTACCTCTCCTTGTTCATAAATCTCATTCAAATTTCTGAATCTTGGTCTTCTTGGTGTGCTTGGAGTTCCATCCGAACTTGAGGGTATTTCTGATCCCTGTGGTGTTCTTGGAGAAGCACTTCCTTGACTTCTCAAGGATGTTCAAATTCCAGCTTGTGGTGTGGTTTGTTGTACTTGCTGTGGTGGAGGAGGAGCCACCAAGGAAGGATTATTTGTTGTTGTCCCTTCCTCTTGTTCTTCATGAGACACAATTGTCTTCACATTCACTGTTTTTTCCAAGTTTCCATCCCAAGCTTCATCTTCAATGAACTGCACATCTCTGCTTACTGTTAATTTCTTGGTGGATGGATTATAGAGTTTGTATGCTTTTGACTCATCACAATAGCCAATAAAGACACACTTCTCCCCCTTACTATCAAGCTTTTGCCTTAGCTGATCTGGTACATGTGCATATGCAACACAACCAAATACTCTCATGTGAGTGATAGTTTGTTTTTTACCACTCCATGCCTCTTCTGGTATTCTGTTCATGACAGCTTTTGTTGGGCATCTATTCAAGATGTAAACTGCACAAGTAACAGCTTCTACCCAATACTCATGCGGCAAATGTTTTGCCTTCAACATACTTCTGACCATGTCAAGAATGGTCCTATTCTTTCTTTCAGCAACACCGTTTTGCTGAGGTGTATACCTTGTGGTGAACTGCTTTTGTATGCCATTTTCTCTGCAAAAACGCAAAAAGTCTTGGGAGATGCACTCTCCTCCTCTATTTGTTCTGAGCACTTTGATATAATGCCCACTCTTCTTTTCAACAAGAGTTTTGAAGTGGCAGAATTTCTCAAACACTTCACTCTTTTGTTTCAGCATATACACCCATGTCTTTCTGGTGTAATCCTCAATGAAGGTTAAAACATATTTATTTCCGGCAAATGATGGTATTTTCATCGTTCCGCACACATCAGAGCGAAAAAATTCCAAGTGTGCTTTTGCCCTTATACTCTTTCCTGCTGGAAAGCTTTCTTTGTGTTGCTTGCCCAAGATGCAGCCTTCACAAAGGTTGTCCGGTTTCTCAATCAACGACAATCCCTTTACCATTCCCTTTCTGTGCAACAGATTCAGGCCTCCAAAATTGAGCTGTCCAAATCTCAAATGCCACAACCAATTCACATCTTTCACTTGTTCCTGAAAGACTTCTTATGTTACAGCCGCAATAGTTCTACCTTCCTTCAAATATGCCCTGAGTTTGAGAGGAAACATTCTATTGCTGGTCATCTGCACCTGTGCAATGATCTTCTTACTTGGAGGTATGTCTCTGATAGTACACAAATCACCTTTGAAGAACACATTGTAACCTTTGTTTATGAGCTGTCCAATGCTCAAAAGATTACATTTCAGACCAGGTACATAGTATACCTCTGGCACAATCATCTGTTCTCCATTTTTTGCTCGAATACTGACTCTTCCCTTACCCTTGATAGATATCTTATCATCAGTCCCTGTTGTTACCTCAAATTTCACATTTTCATCCAGATTGGCAAACATTGCAATATTTCCAGTCATGTGATTACTACAACCTGAGTCTAAGAACCAAAAATCTTCTTGTTTGTCTTGTGCTATGTTACATGTTAACAGCACGTTCTTTGGGTTCTTATCTTCTTCATTTGCAAAGTTAGCATTCTGCCTATTATTCATGTCATTTTGTTTTTTCTTGCATTCATTGGCATAGTGCCCAAATTTTTTACAATAATGACATTGGACTTGGGATTTGTCATACCTTTGTCCATGAGCTTGCTGTTTGCTCAAACCTTTAGCTTGGTTCTGATTGCAGCTCCTTCCACTTGTGCTAGCAGGGTAATTTCTGCCTCTCTTTTGGCTTCTTCCACGACCTCTGTTATTTGCTCTACCTCGACGTCTTCTTTGGCCAAAAGACATCTGAGTCTTGAATGCTTGCTCAAAAGAGGAATCTGTTCCTCTACTCAGTCTGTGTTCATGAGACAAAAGAGAAGCACTCAGCTCACCTACCGTGAACTGTGAGAGATCTTTTGTTTCTTCTATTGCCACCACAATAGATTCAAACCTTGAGGGTAAACATCTCAAGATTTTCTCTACAATCCTTCTATCTTCAAGAATCTCACCATGAGATCTTCTCTGGGTTATCAAGCCAATAACCTGAGTGAAGAATGAATCTATTGTATCAGATTCCTTCATGCTGAGATTTTCAAAGTCTCTCCTCAACATCTGGAACTTTGCAGTCTTCAGCTTCTCCATGCCTTGATAGGTAGTTTTGAGAACATCCCATGCCTCCTTAGATTTTGTTGCTGCTGCAATCTGCGGAAAAACACTTTCATGTACTGATTGGAAGAGGAAAAAGAGGGCTTTGGCATCCTTCTTTCTGTCGCCCTTCAACTGGTCTATTTCTGCTACTGTCAAAGCAGCCAGTGCTGTTGCATCTGCAGGTTCAGCATAGCCATTTTCAACCAGCTCCCATATTCCTTGAGAAGCAAACAATGCTTTCATTGTTATGGACCAATAACTGTGATTTTTCCCATTAAACTGTGGCAGTTGGGAATTTGTCAAACCTGTTCCAGCATCTGCCATCTTAACCTGTATTGGTAAAGAAGAGATACTAACTGTAAAATGAAAACAAGCAAAAACTTTCTCTGCTGGAAAAAGTCTGCTCAACAAGCTTCTTACGGCTCCTACAGTGAAAAACAAGATTTGTTTTTTACTCACTAAGTGCCTAGACTAGCTCTGATACCATGCTGGAATTTTCTGATAAATTCCATAACAGACAAACAAAAATTGCTCTGTTTTTGCACAGAAAAACAGAAAATCGCTTGCTGGAAAGAGTGTTTCAGCAGCACAGTTTTTTTTTTCAGTTACTGTAACTTGTGTTGCAGCAACGTTGTTCGTGGTGTTGCTGCAACGTAAATTTTTAACGTCAAGTATTTTTTGAGTTACGGTGTAACAACAACAGGAAAAATTAACTTGCGTTTATTAAAAATAAACTAATTGTTATAGATTTGTCTTCCTCATACTGAGGGAATTTCACAACTTCTATTACAAAACAGATTCAGCAAGGAGCGCTTCTGTTCCACACAAATAAACATCTGTTAAACAAATTTCATTCAAATATCTGCACTGCTGTGCATTTTTCCCTTTCTGCTCTCTGCTGCGATGTTGCATCTACTCCTGTTGTGCACTGTTGTGCGTTTCACTATCTGGCAAGTATTATCTTCACGCTGCTGCATGCTCTCCTCTGCTCTCTATCAATCTGCTGCTAACCTTAAAACTGAACTGCTGTGTGATGCATTTATATGTTAAAACATATCTGATTTAAACAGTAAAATATTACAGAATATCTTCTAATGCCTATCACTGAATTTAATGCAGCAAGGCGGTGATGCTTCTATCAAAAAACAAGTCGGCTGTCTGCAGGGGAATTCAATTGAAACTTTAATGCATATTAATGTGCAAAAATATCGGGCTTGACTTTAAGGCATCGAACAGGCTGGAGTATTTACTGCAAATCCAGCTGTTCATTGTTGCAGTTGGAATTAAATTCCAACAAGAGAATGGGTTGGATCTCATTTGCATTTAGCGAGGCCATCTTATTGAGGGACTACTCTATTCCCACAGCACGGGGTTTCAATGGCAGTGTATTTGCATTTGTTTATGAGGAATTGCCTTGTGTGGAAGGTGTTGTACCCGAACAACGTGGTTGGCAGAGACTTTACATCAAATGAATCTTCTCCGTAGCGACCAATATCTTGTGTCAAGAATGGGCTCAGGTAGGTATCTTCTTTACATTTCGAGTTCCTAGATTTCATATGATAAAATTGAAAGAGAATGTAACCATAAGTCGAAATGCATCATCTGCGCAAGGACTAACTTAGTTTAACTAGTTAAAACTCTAATTCAGTGGTGCGTGAATGTTTAATATTAAAATAGTCAATATTGGGTCAAAGGTATTTGAGAGGAAGTGAGATAAAGCAAGATTAGTGAACCCTTCTAAAGACCATGTCTAAGATCGTATATGTCTAGTGACTAATTGAATGGTGTAACTAGCACAACCACATTTACCAATGTAGTTGATATATGCGAATAAGCTTATATTAACCACCATAATAATTATTATGTATATTTTTTTAAACAACAATTATTTATGATTATTAATAACTATATAAATAATAAGAACCATGTTCTTGTATATTTATATATATTATTATATAATTATTATAATAATAATATAAACTCGTAATAATATTAGATTATCATTAATACGAAGAGCTTTGGCGTAAATCACATAAAGAGAGACATTTGTCGACACGTTTCGAACCAACCAGTGTCCTGACGATGAACCACACTGGTTGGTTCGAAACGGGTCGACAAATGTCTCTCTTTATGTGATTTACGCCGAAGCTCTTCGTATTAATATTATGGATCACAGAAGCCTCAATTCAACAATTAGATTATCATTATATTATTATAATAATACAATTATTATTTTATAATAATAATAATATTATTATTATATTAACTCATAATAACAACTATGGTCCAATAATAATTAGAATTATAATAAGAAAATTATTATATATATTGTTTTAAAGATTAACTAGTTATGATTATTAATAACTATATAAATAATGACATTCATATTCTTATATATTTATGATGGTTATATTTATATTATAATAATATTATCAATCATAATAATAATAGCAAATAATAATATTAATAATAGTAATAATAATAATAATAATATATTATTATATTATTATTATAATATATCATTATTATTATTAAATAATAATAATAATAATAACAATGATTATATTATATTGTATTATTATTATTATAATATAATATATTTATAGGCCCCAAGAGTTAGCTCAATCGGTCAAATCAGTGTCTCGCTAATTGAGAGGTCAAAGGGTCAATTCCTGAAAGCTCTTGGGGTCTGGTCAATAAATAGGCCGAAGGGTGTGATCCCCTTCGGGGTCGATCTACTCAGTTCTTACCATGGATGTAGTGGCTACCCAATGACCATGGGTATCCGTGAACCACATGTGAAAAAAAAATATAATATATTTATTATATTATTATTATAATAATAATATTATATTATTATTACCGAAGGGATTAGTACTAAAACCCCTACGGATTATGAGCCCGAGGGAATAATATTAAGCAAAAGGGACTAATATTTTATACTCAAGGGAATAATAAACCAAAGAGATTATTAATATTATAAACCCAAGGAATTAGTTAACCCAAGGGATAAATATTAAAAACTTAAGGGATCAAGAAGCACAAGTGATTGATATTACAAACACAAGAGATTAATAAAGTTGACCATGATTGATATTATAAACCCAAGTTAATAATAAAGCCAAGATATTAATACTAAATCTCCAAGGGATTATGAACCCAAATAAATAATATTAAACATAAGAGATTAATATTATAAACCAAACATTGGTAAACTCTGATATAAATATTAGAAACACTAAAATAAACATGTTTTATTTTCATGGTGAGACAATCCTTGTTGCAATGCCACATTCAACCATGACCGACCACGGTTGGCTATAATTGACAATGGTTGACCATGGTTGATATTATAAACCTAAGGGAATAATAAACTCAATAAATTCATATTATAAACCCAAAGGAATAATAGACATAAGGAATTAATAGTAAACCCAAAAGAGATTATGAACTGAGGGGAATAACATTAAACCCAAGGGACTAATGTATAAACCCAATGTATATAAACCCTAAGATAAATAGTATGCACACTAAAATAAACATGATTAACCATCATTTATTTTCATACTGAGACAATCCTTATCACAATTCCATGTTGGGCCATGGTTGACCATGGTTGACTTCATAATAAACCCGGTTGACTGCAGAATAATAAACCCAAGCGATTGATATTATAAACCCAAAGGAACAATAAATCCAAGGTATTATTAGTAATACCCCAAGGGATTATGAACCTAAGGGAATAATATTAAACCCAAGGTATGTAAACTGTAAGTGGAGACAATTTGTTTCATAATATGAGATCAGGCCATGATTGACCATAGTTTACCTTGGTTGGTTATGGTTGACCATGATTGATATTAAAAACCCAAGTTAATAATAAACCCAAGGGATTGTGAACCTAAAGGAATAATATTAAACCCAAAGGGCTAATATTAAAAACTTGACATTCATAAACCCAAATATAAATATTAAAAAGAGTAACATAAACATGGTTTATTTTCTTGCTGAGACAATCTTTGTCACATTGTGACATTCAATCATGGTTGACCATGGTTGGCTATGATTGAAAATGGTTGAACACCATTGATATTATAAACTTAAGGGAATAATCAACCCAAGGGATTCATATTATAATCCCAAAGGAATAATAAAACCAAGGGATTAATTCTAAAAACCCAAGGAAATAATATTAAACCCAATGGAATAATACTATAAACCTGACATTGGTAAACCCAAATATAAATACTACAAACACTAAAATAAAAAAGTTTTATTTTCATGTTGATACAATCCTTGTCACAATGCAACATTCAAACATGGTTGACCATGGTTGGATATGATTGACAATGGTTGACCATCATTGATATTATAAACATAAGGGAATAATAAACCCAAGGGATTGATATTATAAACCGAAAGGAACAATAAACACAAGGGATTAATACTAAATCCCCAAGGAGTTATGAACCCAAGGGAATAATATTAAACCCAAGGGACTAATATTATAAACCCAACATTAGTAAGCTCAAATATAAATATTACAAACACTAAAATAAACATCGTTTATTTTCTGTCACAATGCGACATTCAACCAGTGTTTACCATGTTTGGCTATGATTGACAATGGTCTACCATGACTAGTATTATAAATCTAAGGGAATAATAAACCCAAGGGATTGACATTAGAAAGCCAAAGGAATAATAAACCCAACTAATTAATACTAAAACCCCAAGGGATTATGAACCAAAGGGAATAATATTAAACTCAATGGACTAATATTATAAACCCAACTTATATAAACCCTAAGATAAATATTATAAATGCTAAAATAAACATGATTTACCATCATTGATTTTAAGATTGAGACAATAATTATCACAATTCCATGTTGCACCATGGTTGACCATGGTTGACTAGGGAATAATAAACCCAAGTGATTGATATTATAAACCCAAAAAACAATAAAACGAAGGGTTTAATACTAAAACCCCAACAGATTATGAACCTAAGGGAATAATATTAAACAAACGGGACTAATATTATATACCCAAGATATACAAAACCTAAGATAAATATTAACCCAAGGGATTGGTATTATGAACCCAAGGGAAACATAAACCAAAGGGATTATGAACTCAAGGGAGTAATATTAAAAACCCAACATCGATAAACCCAAATATAAACATTACAAAAACTAAATTAAACATGATTTATTTTCATGGTGAGACAATCCTTGTCACAATGCAACATTCAACCATGGTTTACCATGGTTCATTGTGATTGACAATGATTGACCATAATTGATAGTATAAACATAAGGGAATAATAAACCCAAGGGATTGATATTATAAACCCAACGGAATAATAAACCCAAGGGATTAATACTAAAACCTGAGGGGATTATGAACCCAAGGGAATAATAATAAAAGCAAGGGCCTAATATTATAAACCCAACATTGGTAAACCCAAACATAAATACTATGAACACTAAAATAAACATGGTTTATTTTTATTGTGAGACAGCCTTTGTCATAATGAGACATTCAACCATGGTTGACCATGGTTAGTTATGATTGAAAATAGTTGACCATGATTGATATTATAAACCTAAGGGATTGATATTATAAATGCAAATGAATAATAAGCCTAAGGGATTAATATTAAAACCCCAAGGGATTATCAACCCAAGGGATTAATATTATAAACACAATATTGGTAAATCCAAATATAAATATTGCAAACACTAAAATAAACACGGTTTATTTTCATGGTGAGAAAATCTTTGTCATAATGCGACATTCAACCATGGTTGGCTATGATTGACAATGGTTGACCATGATTGATATTCTAAACCCAAGGGATTGAGATCAGAAACGTAAAGGAATAATAAACCCAAGAGATTAATACTAAAACCCCAAGGGATTATGAACCCAAGGGACTAATATTATAAACCCAACGCATATAAGCCCTACGATAAATATTATAAACACTGAAATAAACATGATTTACCATCATTCATTTTCATATTGAGACAAACCTTATCACAATTCCATATTGGACCATGGTTGGCCATGGTTGACATCATAATAAACCATGGTTGGCTGGGGAATAATAAACCCAAGCGATTAATATTATAAACACAAAGGAACAATAAACCCAAGGAATTATTAGTAAAACCCCAAGGGAATATGAACCTAAGGGAATTATATTAAACAAAAGGGACTAATATTATAAATCTAAGGTATACAAACCTTAAGATAAATATTAAAAATACTAAAATAAAGATGGTTGAGTTAATAAACCCTAAGAACTATTATTTTAAACTCGAGAGATTAATAAAACAAAGGGATTATTAATATTATAAACCCAATGAACTAATAAACCCAACCATTTAATATTAAAAAGGAAATGAATTTGTCAACCCAAGGGATACATATTAAAAACGTAAGGGATCAAGAAGCGCAAGGGATCGGTATTACAAACACAAGAGATTAATAAAGCTCACTGTGGTTGGTATTATAAACCCAACCTAATAATAAACCCAAGGTATTAATACTAAAACCTCGAGGGATTATGAACCCAAGGGGATAATATTAAACCCAAGATAGGAATATTATAAACCCAACATTAGTAAACCCTAATATAAATATTACAAACACTAAAATAAACATGGTTTATTTTCATTGTGAGGCAATACTTATCACAAGGCGACATTCAACCATGGTTGACCATGGTTGGCTATGATTGAAAATGGTTAACCATGATTGATATTATAAAGCTAAGGCAACAATAAACCTAAGTGATTGATATTATAAACCCAAAGGAATAATAAACCCAAGTGATTAATACTAAAACCCCAATGGATTACAAACCCAAGGGAATAATATTAAACCGAAGGGACTAATAGTATAAACCCAACACATATAAATCTTAAAACGAATATTATAAACACAAAAATAAACATTATTGACCCTATGAATAATATTAAACTCTAGGAATAAGAACACTTATATTAACAGACACAAGGGATTGATATTAAAAACCAAAGGGGATAACAAACCAAAGGGATTAATACTAAAAACCCAAGGGATTAAAAACTCAAGGGAATAATATTAAACCACAGATAAATATTATATACCCTAAAACCCCAATGTTTTATAAAACCAAGAAAATAATATTAAATCCAAGGTATTAATATATAAACTCTAAAATAAATATTATAAACCCTAAAATAAACATGGATGACTATGGTTGACTATACAGTCCCTTTGGGTTTTAAACGCCAAGGGCTTATGAATGCAAGACAATAATATTGCACCCAATGGATGAATATTATAAACTAAAGGTATATATACCCCAAGATAAATATTGTAAACCCTAGAATTATAATGGTTGACCATTGTTGATTTTCATATTGACGCAATATTTGTCATAATGCTACATTGCACCATGGTTGACCATGATTGATTCTCATATGCAGTTACCATGATTGATATTATAAACCCAAGTTAATAATAAACCTAAGGGATTGGTATTATGAACCCGAGGGAAAAGTAAATTATGAACCCAAGGGAATAAAATTAAACCCAAGTGTCTAATATTAAAAACCCAACATTGGTAAACCCAAATATAAATATTACGAACACTAAAATAAACATGGTTTATTTTCATGGTGATACAATCCTTGTCACAATGCGACATTCAACCATGGATGACCATGGTTGGCTATGACTGACAATGATTTACCAATATTTATATAATAAACCAAAGCGATTGATATTATAAACCCAAAGGAATAATAAACCAAAGGGATTTATATTATAAACCCAAATGAATAATAAATCCAAGGGCCTGATATTATAAATGCAACACTGGCAAACCCAAATATAAATACTACAAACGCTAAAATAAACATGGTTTATTTTCATGGTGAGACAATCCCTGTCACAATGAGACATTTAGCCATGGTTAGCCATGGTTGGCTATGATTGACAATGGTTGACCATGATTGATATTATAAACCTAAGGATTGATATTATAAAAACAATGGAATAATAAACCCAAGGGATTATGAACCCAAGACAATAATATTAAACCCAAGGGACTAATATTATAAACCCAACATATATAAACCTTAAGAGAAATATTATAAAAACTAAAATAATCATGATTGACCATCGTTGATTTTCATATTGAGACAATCCTTATCACAATTCCATGCTGGACCATGGTTGACCATGGTTGCCATCATAATAAACCATGGTTGGTTGGGGAATAATAAACCCAAGAGATTGATATTATAAATACAAAGGAACAATAAACCCAAGGGATTAATACTAAAAACTCGAGGGATTATGAACCTAAGGGAATAATATTAAATAAAAAGGACTAATATTATAAACCCAACGTATACAAAACACTAAGATAAATATTAAAAATACTAAAATAAACATGGTTGAATTAATAAACCCTAAGAATTAATATATTAAACTCAAGGGATTAATCAAACAAATGGATTTCTAATATTATAAACCGCAGGAGCTAATAAACCCAACCGTTTACTATTTAAAACCCAAGGAATACATATTAAAAACCTAATCGATCAAGAGCGCAACGGATCGATATTACAAAACCAAGAGCTTAGTAAGGCTAACCATGATTGATATTATAAACCCAACCTAATAATAAACCCAAGGTATTAATACGAAAAACCCAAGGTATTATGAACCCAAGGGGATAATATTAAACCAAAGAGATGAATATTATAAACCAAACATTAGTAAACCCTAATATAAATATTACAAACACTAAAATAAAGACGGTTTATTTTCATTGTGAGATAATCGTTGTCACAATGCAACATTCAACCATGGTTGACCATGGTTGGCTATGATTGACAATGGTTAACCAAGATTTATATTGTAACCCTAACGGAACGATAAACTCAAGGGATTGATATTATAAACCCAAGGGGTTAATACTAAAAGCCCAAGCGGTATGAAACCAAGGGAATAATGTTAAACCCAACAGACTAATAGCATAAACCCAACATATAAACCTTAAGACAAATATTATGAACACTAAAATAAACATGATTGACCCTATGAATAGTATTAAACTATAGGAATAAGAACCTTTATATTAATAAACACAAGGGATTGATATTATAAAGCAAAGGGGATAATTAACCAAAGGGATTAAAAGCTCAACAGAATAATATTAAACCATGGACAAATATTATGTACCCTAAAACCCCATCATTTTATAAAACCATGAGAATAATATTAAATCCAGGGGATTAATATATAAACTCTAAAATAAATATTATAAACCCTAAAATAAGCATGGTTGACTATATAATCCCTTCGGGATTTAAAACCCAAGGGAATATGAACCCAAGCTAGTATTATTGCACCCAATGGATGAATATTATAAACGAAAGGTACATATACCCCAAGATAAATATTGTAAACCCTAGAATTATCACGGTTGACCATTATTCATTTTCATATTGACATAGTCTTTGTCACAATGCGACGTTGTGCCATGGTTGACCATGATTGATTATCATATGCAGTGAATCTTTGTTGTAAGACAATGTTGGACCATGCTTGATTTTCGTATTGAGAAAATATTTGTCACAATGTGATGATGAACCATGGTTGACCATGATTATAAACCAAGGGAATTTATATTAGACCCAAGGGTTAATATTATAAACCCTATGAATAATATTAGACCCTAGGAATAATGACCCTTAGATTAATAATCTAAAATGATTATTATTATAAACCAAAGGGTATAATAAACCAAAATGATTAATACTAAAAACCCAAAGGATTACAACCTCAAGGGAAGAAATCTAATAGTAATTATAAAATTAATATTCATACTGATAATATATAATATATAATAATGAAAATAATATTGATATTAAAAAATAACTATTACAATAAAACTATTCTTACTATAATAAATAATAATAATTATTAATTTATATTAGTGATATTAATCAAATTCGCATTGGGAATGCCTTTTGCTAATATTTATTAAGTAATATTTTAAACACTAAATATTAAATATATATTTTTCAATTTTTAATATTATTAATATTCATGTTACAATTTAAATAATATTAATAATTTATTGTTATTATGCTAATAAAATTAAATGGAAGTAATTACAAAAAAGGTTATGATTAATAATATTATTTTTTTAAACTGAATAAAGATGTTATTAGTAATCAGATTTAATTATTAAATGTTGCTAATTAATCATATATAATAATCAATTTAATAATCACCATATTATTATTAATTATAATAAATATAAACTTACATAAATGGTTACATTAATATTTAGTAAACCACTTTGGTCAACCATGCCACTTCATATAGTATATGCAAATCACAACAATATTTACTAATGATTTAGCCATATTAGACTTATCAATATTGATAACCCAATATATGTTGATAACTTAGTGTTTGGTTAGAACAACAATATGTTGGGTTAATGACATCACAAATATTAATTTGTAAGCATTTTTAATATTGTATTAATGATATATATATATTTGTTTTTTCTATTAAGCTTGGAAGGACCCTTCATTTTCTATTTATAAACAGAAAATTTACACCATATATATATGCTAGGTGGCCTCAACTTGCCCATTATGAAACCAAGTCTACTGGCCACCTATCCTCATTATAAGCCATCCAAAAATAGTAAAGTTTTGTTTTTTCCAACCAAGCTAAGTAGGTCTCAGTTTCATGAAAAGATGTTATATGTCTATCTATCATAAGTATGCATAATGTAAAGTAAATGCTACCCACATAAGGACAAAAAGAAACCAAATTAACTAACTATTCTGGCTCCTCATTCGATGGCAATTCCATGAGTGTTGGATCCTTGATAGTTTCCCGAGGCATCTCACTCAATTCAATGATGAGTGGGATGTGCCTTTGAATTTTATCCAGTCTGATGTCCTCCTTATGGAGCTGGAATTTGATTCACTGCAAATCCTATTTGTAGTTTGGCATGTCTTAGAGGGACATAGCCATCCCCACCGATATTTGTTCCATGGCCTTGGCCAGCAGACTTTTCATAAGCCAGTAGAGATATAAGGTTTGTTTGAATTGAGTTATCCTTCCTCTCATATTCCCATGATCCAGGCTAGTATCCTCCATTTCTCTATCTCCTCCTTCATCTCACTATTTTTCTTAATTTCTTCCTCCCATTCTACCAACAGATTACGATTCCTACATCAATTCCCTCTTAGTATGCCGCAGCAGCTTCACTAATGAGATGTTCGATAGAGTTCCTTTCTCTTCACGGTTCTGATGTGATCGAATCTTTAACCTTTGTAGGCTCCCTCCTTCGTCTGTCATGACCCCTTCCTCTTGCTAGACGAGCCATCTCCACTCTTTTTGAAACCTATTCACATAAATAAGGTGTTAACCCATGTCTTTGGTTCTTATTGCCATCATTCTCCATATTCCTTGTCCTGACCCAATTATTCTTAGAACAGTGCATAGGCTGGGTGACAACCCAGTTGTAAGACGAGGTCAGTCTCCTTGTCTTGTCGGTCTTCTCTCCTCTACCTTCTTAGTGCCACTCACACCCTGTATGGTTGGTAGTCCCCTCTCTTGGCCATGCAAGTATCCATGTGCTTTGGAAAGCCTTCCCATTCCCCTCTACCCAGTCAACCTGTGATGCTCCACTACTCTTATTATACCCATTCTTCCCCCTAGCATCCTAAGAGTTTTCTCTGCATCTCTCCTATTCCCTATTCCCTAAGTCTTTCCAAGGTTTGCTCTGCTGCTCCTCCTAACAACCCATGCATTTAATTGTTTATCTTGAGTCTGTATCATTAGGTTGTAATCTTCCCATCCCCAGTACATAGCTTCTCTCGTTCTTCCCCAAGTAACGCACAAGGTCTCAATGCTACTCTCAGAAGGAGCCTCACGACCACTGGTCATATCAATACCCAAATGCCTTTTAGATAGAATGCAGAACCAAACAATAACCATGCAATGGTTGTGACACCTTTCCCAACATGTCCCCCAATATGCCTTCCCATGTTTCTCCCAATCCCTCCAGTAAAAACAAAACATGTCGCCATTGGAGGAGGGGTGCAGGGCCACGATACATACCTGTTCTCGCTCCTCGAATGTTGTCAATGGTGTCAATGCCTTCCTTCTCTGATTCTCTAGCTTCTATCTCTGCACACAATAATACAATTTTTCCTCACCTACCTTTCCTTAACTATTATGCCTCCCTCCTCCTCCGTGTCATGCCTGCAACCTTTCCAACCACACTTGCATGTACTCATGCGAAGGTTCATTGAACCCATCACCTTGAGAGTGTGGGGGGCAGTGGGTGGTACCTTGCCTTTGCTCTTCATAACTATTTATTGTCCCTACTAACCTTCAGCACACACCCCAATCAGGGTATTGTATTAATGATACTATTTTTTTTACAAGAACTCGTGTGGGTTTATATTAGAACTATGGATAAAATGCCTTTCATCAGTTACAATAATTCAGGCCAAGCCCATGAACTTTCTTCCACCAGAGGATCAAAGGTCCTAAGATTTGGGTTCCATTGTTTCTTACTCGGAACTAGAGAATCTATTTTCGTTATTTTCCCTATCTTATGGACACAAACAAACTATTTTAGTATAATGCAGTAAAACATGAGAACAATATTATGGAATGGAGTTCCACTCCTCGACCCCATCTCTCAAGACAAAGGCAACTACAAGAGGCACCGCTCTATTCTCTTTCGAGTTAGCATCCTTATTGCTCTCCCTCTAGACATGAATAAAATTAACAGACTGAAGAGATTTCACCAAAATTTTGATTCTTGACACCATTCTAGCTAATCTAAGATCAGCAGGAGGAGAATTCTCCCCTATGACTTTAATAATGGACTAAGAATCTCTGATAACATTTACCTTTGTTAAACAAAGGGTCTTTACTTGCTTGAGACCTTGAAGAAGTGCCAAGGCTTCAGCCTAGATACTTGTGGAGTGCCCTAATCCCCAAGCAAAGTTAGTCACAATTCTGCCTTCCTTGTAGTTTATAACTCCTCCTACCCCTGCCATACTGTGGTTTCCTTTCACTGCCCCATCAAAGAACAAGGTATGCCTGGATTTCTTGGTGAGCAATTCTGATAGTTCATTCTCCTTCCCTCTGAATTGCCATTCTTTTTTTCCTTGTCATGTCTAATTTCTTTGGAGATATGGAGATCCAATGAAGCGCCCCAATCTAAGTCCTACTAACTTAGCTTCAAATATGACAAATGCTCACCCAAACTTTCTTTCCATTGACTTTTTATCTTGATTTTGATGAATTTTGGATTTTTCCCTTCATCTCTGAAAACTCTTCTATTTCTCTCAAGCCAAATTTGCCAGCAAATAAATTTTGGCAAGGAGAGACACACAGCCTTAAAGCTTTCATTTTTTGGGAGTGTTTCTGGATAAATATTTTGCCAGGTTGCAAATAAATCAAAGATAGAAATTGGAAAGATGAACACTTTTTTCCAGTGGCGTATTAATGATACTATTAATAACATTGGAAAATTAATCGTAAACCACAGAATATAATGTAAGGCACTGTATTGTAAATGTTATTCTGAACACTGTAAAATTTGTTCTCCACAATGAATACATTGTACCATAATACTAAGGAGCATTCCCCAATGAACACAATATTAGTGCAATAACCCTAAGCAATGCCAAAAAAAATGTTTCTAATAGAAAAACAATGTACCAAATTCCAATACCCTGCCCAATGGCTTAGATTATGGCACAATATAAACATTGGAGTGTTGCTCCAAACTATTAATGTTTCTCCAAAAATATTAATGTATTGGAAATATATTAACACTCCATAACTTTGCAATTATATATTGAACTTTAGTATTAAATGAATAAAATATTCCATTAAATGAAGAAACATTATCTTTAAATGAAGAAGAAATGCATGTTTGTTTTATTTTGAAAGCTCTCCACCAAAATAAACATTGAACATTGAATGTTGAATAATAAAAGCAATGTCCAATGTTGTACATCCTCCAATTTATAATGCTCTTCAACGTGCCTTTAAGGTGTCAATATTATGTATAGATGTCAACATTCATTATTTTTTTCAGTCTCTTGCCATCTTTGCGATCTTGTCAATTATGCCTTCTCTGTGCCTATGTCATCCACTATTTTGAAGATCATGTCACCTTGCATTACCTTTGATCATAAGTGTAATGCATATATGTAGTGGGACTTGAATTTAAGAGTTAGGGTGCAAAACCCTAAAAAAATATTTTGAGAGCACTTTCTTCCCAATGAAACAATATGTAACATATCTCATGAAAATGCATGGATTTTATTCCAATACTATAACTCTTGTTTTATTTCTTAATTATTTGATTAATTACTTGTCTCTTCATTCATTTTCCTTTTCTTTTTTTACCATTGGCTACTATATCTTGTTTTTTCTTCACCATGACTATTTTTATTTACTTACATTTAGGTTCATCAAATTCTATTGGAACTGGTGCTTAGGTTAAAATTTATCTTTTTTTTAATCAAAATTTTAAAATAATTTTTTTTTTAATAAAAATATTAAAATAAATAATATGTTTCTCAAAATTTAATCGGTGATTTTAAAATAAAATAACCTTATTTATTCAAAACATTTGTAAGTGAAATGGATTTAAAAATATGAAGATTCAAACACTTCATGAAACTCATTCATTGGCAACTCATTAAAATCCTAAACCTAATATTATAATATTATATTAATATAAACTAAAATATGTACGGTTGAGGCATGTTCAAGTGAAAGGAAATATGGGGATATAAAATATTCATTTGAGAAATATCTTCATATAACAAATTCACTAAGAACTTAGTAAAGAGGGATTCAATCAAATTAATGAGTTCAAGGCTTAGATGAATGGGGATGAGGGCTTTACATTATTTGAATTTGTCCAAGAGAGCAAGAGAGCATCTCATGGTCTACAAACTTTTTATTTCATACATACATACATACATACATACATACATACATACATACATATATATATATATATATATATATATATATATATATATATATAGATATATATATATAAGCATTTTGATTGAATTTAAATGAAACACATTTCAAATCCACTTTTATCTAAAATCAAACAAATTTAATTGAAATTTAGTAAAAAAAAAGTGATGGGCAAAGAGAGATGTGGAGGAAAAACATAATGATTAAGAAGAAACATCATTAAAATTTATTGTTAAAACCAATTAATTATATTAAAGTTAATACTAATATCTAATATTATATTATATATTATATTAATAGTACTAAAACCTAATATTATATAAATTATATTAATATTTAAAATCTAAAATCTAAAAATACTATTATAATTTTAAACCATTAATTTTTGTTATAAAACCATGTTAAAGTTTTGACAGTTTGAATAAAATGCAATTAATGAATACCAATGAATTGAACAGACAAATATTTGGACCATGAAGCCTTTTGAAATGCACACTTTTAAAAAAGTAATGCACAACAATATGCAGCCACGTTTCATTAATATAAAAGTTTTAACATTTATTTTTTAATTCTATTTCTCTAATATTTATACGTGTTGAAATCTAGCTTGTATGGTAAATTTTTAATAGTGAGTTGTAAAAAATTAATTTAAGTGAGGTTTAAACATATGATTTAGATATGCAAGAAAGTTAGTGGTGTGAATTCCATCCATCGATGGAGTGGTGATGACGAGAATATACAGGCATCTTTAAGTTTACGCCATCCGGTCAAAAAAACTAATTAAGGAAAAGATTAAAATTCCCCTTTCCAATAGGGGGAACACCTATCACCATAACAAGCTATTATAGGAGGAGGGGTGCGAGTTGCGCGAGTTCATAGGCACTATACCACATCACCATCTAGACAAACAGAGAAATATAAAATGATTTACCTGGATTCAACTAAGCTGGGTCATGAACCCTTAGAAAGTGAAGGTTAAGACACCATGGACTATTAAACAAAAAATTGAGTAATAGGTTAAAGGGGACAAATCTAGCTATATAATACTTGGGTTAAACTCAAACTTTATAACCATAGTTTTGTTATCAAATAGAACTATTTAGATGTACAAATGAGACAATTCGATAAGAGGGAAGTGAAGAATTATCATAGAAAGAAAAATCATACAGATTGTAACTATGGCTCGTTGTAGAACCCATGCATGTCATGGTATTATAAATTAAAAGACGGTAACCATACCTTGTGCAACTCTAAAGATCAACAAGTAAAGGTAAGGATAGGTGATCATATATATATATATATATATATATATATATATATATATATATATATTTATGTATGTATGTATGTATACTAAGCAAGATAAGCAATGTATAGCCGCGTTGTGGTATTTTGGTATAAGCTGGAAATATAGGATTTGCACACTAGTTGAGTACCTATGTGAGATTGGAAACTCTATAAGATACATCTTGTATATGACAAAGAAAAATTTACCACTCAGGCATGTGAAAAGTGGCATCAAAGTTCCTAGGTGCAACATTGGGACCTAAAGGGCTCTATCATGAAAGGAAATTTGATTGGTTAGGACAAAAGTGAGAGTGATCAGACCAGGCATAGGCCCACTATCCTATTACAAATTTGTATGTTCATCACTATTTACAGATGTAAACAAAAACATATTTCACTTTTGAGAGAAAGGAATAATGAAGGCTACCAGAGATGAAGAATGGAAGAAGGAGAGTAGATTGAATTTCGATTGATGAGTCAACTAGACACTCAGTAATGTTTAGGGGTAACCCAAACAAAAAAATATTTTTCTCATTTTATCTGAAATAGAAAATAATCTCGTGGCTTAATAGATTGGGTGATGCATTACAACACCCAATCTTCAAGATCAAGTGGCTAATTGTACAAGTTTTATGAAAATGAAAAATTTAATTCACATAACATAAGGGAACTTAGTCCTATTCATAGATCAACCTAATAAAATAGGGAAAAAAATTATTTAATAATAACAATAATGTGATTTGTGCTTCATTTCTATGAATATATATGAATTGGGTGTAATTTGGTTCTGTTTGTTAATGACCAATGCTTACCAGTCCAATCCCCATGACTTGAACTGAGGCACTGTGATACCAAAGTTGAATTTCATCTAGTATGGAGTAAGTTTTGTGGATTACACCTAAGGTATGGAAAATAATGAGGTCAAGTAACACTCTTTATGCTTCGCATTCGACATCCCCATCGAGAGTAGTAGTGATTCATCAATTCTTCTTGTTTTCGTTTGTCCATGTGTGTAAGGACACATTTGTTGGCATTATGGCTAAAGTGTTGTCCTTGATGGCAACCCATTCAGGTGATACATCACAGTACTTCAAGTCAGCAGCAGAGATTGATGATCAGCTATCAAATATGGAAGAAAATAAGGGGTACGCAGGTACACCTTACATAAGGTGCGTACACGCAGGTCGGTGTTACATAAAGTGCGTACATACCCGCAGTTATCCCGTTCAGGAGGTGCGTACCCCCAGTGCACACATTTCAAGGCAGAGAAAAGCACACGTGGGGTTTCTTATGTTTAACCTTTGGTATTTAGCCGACGGTTTTGTGTTATTATGGTGTCGGCCCGTGGTATTGATCCATGATTTAAGGAAGAGCTTTCCTATATAAAGCAAAGGAGATCATTTGGCTTGAGTATGTTTTGTGTTGAATATCTTATGAGGGCTAGATCTGAAATATTATGATCTCTTGAGAGTAATGTCTAGATCTAAATAAGGCGAATCTACTGATGGATTGAGATCTCTTCGGCGCATGTTCAGATCTGTAGATTTGACTGTCTGGGTTATTTCTGAAGCCTTGAAATCATCTATGCCCGAAGGTACACAGGTACAGTGAAAGAAAAGTGCGTACATACGCAGGAACGAAGCGTTTCAGGTGCGCCGGTACCCAGGCACAAAAGGGTTGCAGGTGCGGAGGTCCGCAGGCAGTTCAATGGATACAGTGCGTATGTAAGCAGGCGAGTAGTTGAGCAGGGTGCGTACGTAAGCAGGCGAACAGTTGAGCAGGATGCGTACGTAAGCAGGTGAGCAGTTGAGCAGGGTGCTTACTGTAAGCAGGCAGTACATGGGTGAAGCTGCTTACTTCTCTTAAAATCTCTGTTTATCATTGCTGTGTTCTGGGTTTGGTTCTATTATTGTTGATCTAGTTACTACAGTTGACTGGGTGATTCTCTTATACTTGATGATCATTTGATGCTTATGGATCCAGTTTGAAAATTTATGAAAAGTGGTCCTTGTAAGAAAAGAAGTAGGGGGTTGTAGCTCCCTTCTAGGAGAGACTGGAAAACGAGAGAGAGTTGTAGCTCTCTGCAGGTTGCAGCCTGCGTACTGGTAAAGGACTGCACCAGTACAAAACCATTGTAAAAGGAGTTTCTAATTTGAAAGAAGATAGAGACATATTGCAGCAGGTGGTTTTCACCCACATTGGGTTTCCACCTTACATCTTGTGTTCTTTGGTGTGACTATCTGTTTTCTTTGTTCATGCTCATTATTTTATGGTACTGACATGCAAAACTAATTCAAAGAACAAATAAGGAAGATTTATTAAAAGAATTAGATAATACTGATTCACCCCCCCTCTCAGTATTATTTCCAACAATTGGTATCAGAGCAGGTCCTTCAGAGAAGCTTGATCGCTTGAAGGTAGATCGTTCATCATGAGCAACTACGAGAGAGAAGCATCAATCAGGCCACCAGTTTTTGATGGGACAAACTTCAATTATTGGAAGGTAAGAGTTACTGTCTATCTTCAATCTCTTGGTACAGAAGTTTGGGACATCGTAGAGACAGGCTACGCTTTTCTTTCAGCTACTCCTACAGATGCAGCCAAGAAAAAGAAGTATGAAACAAATGCGAAAGTAGTCAGTACTCTATTAGGATGTATATCTCAATCATAATTCATGAAGGTAATGCACTATAAATCCACAAAAGAGATATGGGACAAAATTGTCACGAGTTATGAAGGAGATGAACAGGTAAAGCGTGCTAAACTTCAAACTCTCAGAATTCAGTATGAGACTCTCAAAATGTATAATGATGAAAGTGTGGCTAACTATTTTCTTCGGGTAGATGAGGTTGTTAATTGTATGCAAAATTTGGGTGAAGAAATAAAAGAGGCTATTGTGGTTGAAAAGGTTCTAAGATCATTGTCCCCCAAGTTTGAATCTAAAGTATCTGCAATAGAAGAAAAGGAAAATCTACGAATTCTTACTATGTCTCAGCTACATGGAATTCTAACTGCTTATGAAATGAGAAAGGGAGGTCCATCAGACAGAAGAGAAGCTGCTTTCAAGGCATCAGGCAAAGGATATTATTATGAAGCAAGCCACGTCCCAGAAGAAGAGGAAGAAGAATCAAATTTTGTCAGAAATCTTCAAAGGGGTTCTGGAAGGTTCAGAGGTAAGTTACCTTTTAAATGCTTTGCTTGTGGAAGAGTAGGTCATTATGCTGCAAAATGTCCTTATAAGGATAAAGGAAAGGAACCTGCTAGATGGAATAAGAAACAGAGCGCAAATAAGAAAAGCTACTACACTCATGAAGATAGTGATTGTCTATCAAACAGTGATGAAGATGAACAAGGTAATGAATATAAGTTGTTAATGGCATTTGAAGATGATGATTATATGGATGCTATAGATGTGGATAACCTTTATGATGAAATTACTAGACTCAAGAGATGTATAGAAGAAAAGAACATGATCATTGATACTCTACAATTTCAAATTGATGAAAAGGAAAAACATCTTGAAAAATTAGAAGGTGAAATTGTTGGTCTTAGAAAAGAGATTGAGAAAACAAAAGCTAGTAATCTCAAGTTTGTCAAAGGATCTGAAACTTTGGATGAGATTATCAATGTGCAGCGGTCTCCACTAAACAAGACAGGTCTGGGCTATAATGGAGAAACTTCTCAAGCATCCACCTCAAAAAGTTATCTTGATGCAGCAAGAAGAAATGAGCAAAAGCACAATGAAGATCATCAGGTAAAGCAGGGACAAATTACAAACAGAAACTATCAGGGGCAATCCATCTTAAGGGTGAACAAAAGCTACAACCAGCCATAGGTAAAATCTTCTCAATTTGGTTCAAGAATAGATGACAATAGAAATTACAATCAATTGGCTGGTAGATTCGATAACCGCAGAAGTTTCTTCAATGAACAATGCTTTTCTTGCCATAACTTTGGTCACAAAGCAGCTCAATGTGTTGCATATAAAACAATCATGACTAGGGAAGCTCAAAAAAAAAAGAAGTATGACCGGGATTACAAAAAGGACCTATAAAAACTTTTTGGTTCTTGAAAATGAAGTTGAATGTTCTATTTGCAATAACTTTGGTCATGAAGACTCTGAATGCAGGAGCAGGTTTCAGCAGAAAAAGGAACAAGCCTCAAGCACCAAAACATGGAGAATAAAGGAACCACAAACAGAAAGATGTGGGATAGCATTTTATGCAGAGGGACAGGAAAATCTATGGTACATTGACAGTGGATGTTCGAAGCATATGACAGGTGATAAAGAAAAACTTGAGTCATATTCTGCTCTAGAAAAAGGAAAGAAAGTCTCTTTTGGAAATGATACTCCTGCAACTATAAAAGGAAAAGGCATTGCTCAGTTAAAAGAAAAGGTCAAGGCTGGAAATGTTTTGTATGTTGATGGATTGAAGCATAATCTTCTAAGTGTCAGCCAGATGTGTGATCAAAGAACCGAGGTTATATTCAGATCAAATGGATGTCTTGTTCGTGATCTTGATACAGGTAAAACAGTGATCAAAGGCAAAAGAACTCCAAATAATCTGTACATATTTGAAGAAGGACAACAACAATGCTATCTGAGCAAGGATGATGAGCACTGGTTATGGCATCGGAGGTTGGGACATCTAAGCTTTTCACAAATAAGGAAAGCATGCAAATATCAGGCAGTTCGCGATCTTCCAGATATCAAAATTCCTGACAACACCATATGCAAATCATGTCAGTTTGGAAAACAAACCAGAACTAACTTTCCAGAGAAAGAAGGTTCAGCTAGCATGCCTCTTGAGCTAGTACATACAGATACATGCGGTCCTTTCAGGAAAAGAACACCTCGAGGAGAAGAATACTTGATATTATTCATTGACGATTTCTCCAGGTTTGTCTGGTTAGGACTTATGAAGCACAAAGATGAAGCATTCGAAAAATTCAAATCCTTCAAAGCCTTGGTTGAAAATGAATCAGGTCACATAATTAAGAGCCTCAGATCCGACAGAGGTGGGGAATTTACTTCAAATGAATTTTTTGATTTCTGTGAAGAACATGGGATAAGAAGAGAATTCTCTACAGCAAGAACCCCTCAGCAAAATGGAGTTGTGGAAAGAATGAACAGAACAGTCCAACAAATGGCTCGTGCTATGCTTGATGAGTGAGGAACTCCCGCAACTTTCTGGGGTGATGCTGCACATGCTGCGGTTGTTATTCTCAACAAAACAAATGTCCGAGTGAACAGCACTCAAACTCCTCATGAGCTCTGGAGTGGTAGGACTCCTTCGGTAAAGCACTTCAAAATCTTTGGGAGAAAATGCTATATCAAGAATACTGATGAGCAGCTTGGCAAACTTGAACCTAGAGCAGATGAAGGCATTCTTCTTGGTTACTCTCCACATAGCAAAGCATACAAATGCTACAATAAAAGACTTGGCAGAATTGTTGACAACATTGATGTAGTGGTTGATGAGAAGGGATACATTCCTAGGCAAGTACATCATGAAGACATCGAAGAAGATGAAGGCTACCCCCAACGACAGAATGATGAAGAAGAAGAACCTCAAGAAGAACCAGAGGAGCAAACAAGAATAGAAGAAAAGACTCCATCCAGATATGTTCAGAAGAATCATCCAGAATCTCAGATTATGGGGCAGAAAGAAGCAGGTGTACAAACAAGAAGAACAGTTGCAGAAGCTTCAAGCTATTTGGCATTACTCTCCTCTACTGAACCACAAAATGTGAAAGAGGCATGCAAAGATGAATGTTGGGTGAAAGCAATGGATGAAGAACTTGAGCAGATCGAAAAGAACAACACTTGGGAGCTGGTTCCTAGACCAAAGGATAAGAATGTTATCGGAACAAAATGGGTCTTCAAAAATAAATTGAATGAAAATGGAGAAGTAATTAGAAACAAAGCCAGACTTGTTTGTAAAGGGTATGCGCAGCAAGAAGGAATAGACTTTAAAGAAACCTTTGCTCCTGTTGCAAGACTTGAGGCCATCCGAATGTTCCTTTCTCTCTCAAGTTTTCAAAACTTCAAAGTATTTCAAATGGACGTGAAATCAACCTTTCTGAATGGAGACTTGGAAGAAGAAGTATACATTGAACAGCCAGATGGGTTCATTCTTGGAAATGATCCAAATCTTGTATGCAGATTGAAAAAGGCTCTCTATGGTCTCAAACAAGCTCCAAGGGCTTGGTACTACCGTTTGGACAAATATCTTCATCAACAAGTTTTTTCAAAAGGATCAGCAGATAGCAATCTTTATATAAAAGTTGAAAATTACAAATTGCTAATACTTGTTGTGTATGAAGATGACATTATTTTTGGGAGCAATGAAGAAGCTATGAGTCAAAGCTTTGCCTTGGTCATGCAGAAAGAATTTGAAATGTCCTTGCTAGGAGAACTGACATATTTCCTTGGTTTGCAAATCCAACAAAAAGAAGGAGGAATCTTTTTATCTCAAACCAAGTATCTCAAACAGATTTTGAAGAAATATGGTATGGAAGATGCAAAACCAGTATGTACACCCATGGTCACAGGATGTAGCCTCAGTGCAAATGATGAATCTGCAGCAGTACATCAACCAACCTACAGATCTATGATTGGAAGTTTACTTTATTTGACAGTTACCCGACCGAACATCATGCATGCAATTGGAATAGTTGGAAGATTTCAGGCAAATCCGAAGGAGACTCATCTTCAGGCAGTGAAGAGAATTTTCAAATATCTTCAAGGGACTCAAAATTA
This sequence comes from Pinus tabuliformis, assembly GCA_031772625.1. Taxonomy (NCBI): domain Eukaryota; kingdom Viridiplantae; phylum Streptophyta; class Pinopsida; order Pinales; family Pinaceae; genus Pinus; species Pinus tabuliformis. Next base: position 1,339,980,928 of record CM062820.1, read on the forward strand.
TGGCTTATGGTATCCTAGAGATACAGATCTTACACTTCATGCTTATACAGATGCAGATTGGGCCGGAAGCGTGGATGACAGGAAAAGAACAAGTGGTGGTGCGTTCTTTATGGGTTCCAGACTGGTATCTTGGTTCAGCAAGAAACAGAGTTCAATTGCCTTGTCTACAACTGAAGCGGAATATGTTGCTGTTGCATCTTGTTGCACCCAACTCCTTTGGATGATGCAGACTTTGTAGGATTTTCAAATCACTTGTACACCACCAATCCCCATCTTATGTGATAACACAAGTGCAATCAGCATCTCAAAGAATCCTGTTATGCATTCAAAAACCAAGCACATACCAATCAAGTACCATTTTCTCCAGGAACAAGTGCTTGAACAGAAGGTCAAGTTGGAGTATGTTCCTTCTAAGGAACAAGTTGCTGATATTCTCACCAAACCATTGCCCAGGGACACTTTTCAATACCTCAGGCAAAAGCTGGGGGTTGTTGATGCATCATCTTATTGCTGAACCTCTTCTGATTGATGGTACAGGTTCAGGGGGAGCATATAATGCATTGTTGGCATTATGGAGGATGTGCAAAAGGAGATCTTGGAAGTAGCTGCAATATGTCTCTATCTCTTTCATGGTGGATTATGGTTCTTCGTTGCAGATCTGGTTCATATTCAGGGGGAGCATGTTCTTAGGGGGAGCATAACCCTTTGCCCTTGATGTCAAAGGGGGAGAACGAAGCTGAAGTTTTGAGGTTGCCATCAAGTCCAAAGGGGGAGATTGTTGGCATTATGGCTAAAGTGTTGTCCTTGATGGCAACCCATTCAGGTGATAGATCACATTACTTCAAGTCCGCAACAGAGATTGATGATCAGCTATCAAATATTGAAGAAAATAAGGGGTACGCAGGTACACCTTACATAAGGTGCGTACACGCAGGTCGGTGTTACAGAAAGTGCGTACATACCCGCAGTTATCCCATTCAGGAGGTGTGTACCCCCAGTGCACACATTTCAAGGAAGATAAAAGCACACGTGGGGTTTCTTATGTTTAACCTTTGGTATTTAGCCGACGGTTTTGTGTTATTATGGTGTCGGCCCGTGGTATTGATCCATGATTTAAGGAAGAGCTTTCCTATATAAAGCAAAGGAGATCATTTGGCTTGAGTATGTTTTGTGTTGAATATCTTATGAGGGCTAGATCCAAAATATTATGATCTCTTGGGAGTAATGTTTAGATCTAAATAAGGCGAATCTACTGATGGATTGAGATCTCTTCGGCGCATGTTCAGATCTGTAGATCTGACTGTCTGGGTTATTTCTGAAGTCTTGAAATCATCTATGCCCGAAGGTACGCAGGTACAATGAAAGAAAAGTGCGTACATACGCAGGAACGAAGCGTTTCAGGTGCGCCGGTACGCAGGCACAGAAGGGTTGCAAGTGCGGAGGTCCGCAAGCAGTTCAATGGATACAGTGCGTATGTAAGCAGGCGAGCAGTTGAGCAGGGTGCGTACGTAAGCAGGCGAACAGTTGAGCAAGATGCGTACGTAAGCAGGCGAGCAGTTGAGCAGGGTGCTTACTGTAAGCAGGCAGTACATGGGTGAAGCTACTTACTTCTCTTAAAATCTCTGTTTATCATTGTTGTGTTCTAGGTTTGGTTCTATTATTGTTGATCTGGTTACTACAGTTGACTGGGTGATTCTCTTATACTTGATGATCATTTGATGGTTATGGATCCAGTTTGAAAATTTATGAAAAGTGGTCCTTGTAAGAAAAGAAGTAGGGGGTTGTAGCTCCCTTCTAGGAGAGACTGGAAAACGAGAGAGTGTTGTAGCTCTCTGCAGGTTGCAGCCTGCGTACTGGTAAAGGACTGTACCAGTACAAAACCATTGTAAAAGGAGTTTCTAATTTGAAAGAAGATAGAGACATATTGCAGCAGGTGGTTTTCACCCACATTGGGTTTCCACCTTACATCTTGTGTTCTTTGGTGTGACTATCTGTTTTCTTTGTTCATGCTCATTATTTTATGGTACTGACATGCAAAACTAATTCAAAGAACAAATAAGGAAGATTTATTAAAAGAATTAGATAATACTGATTCACCCCCCCCTCTTAGTATTATTTCCAACAACATTCACTATGGACACAACGAAGAAACATGTACACCTATGCCTAATATTCCAGTGGTAGTTATGAAGCTCGAAGATGTAGATCTCGAGTTCACACAAATAATGCTTCAACTTTGTAGCTTTGAGATGCATAATAGAGCTAGGATTAGATGGGTTTTTGCTAGTTATTTGTTTTCTCCTTTTTATTTTATTGCGAAGTGGTCTTATTGATCTAGGGGTGAAATATTAGGATTGAGCAATCCATGGCTACGTTAGTGGTTTCTCTCATAGTTCTTACAATTATTTGCAACATGTTGACTAGAGTTTTGATTTAATCATCAATTTGCAACATGTTGACTGGAGTTTTGATTTAATCATCAATTTGCAACATGTTGACATTGTTTAATTTTTTGTGCCTTTGAAGTTTCAGATATTGTTAAAGATTCTAGCATAGATGTAGTCATAGTGAGTAGGGTTCCCAAGATCCTAATGCTTTACCAATGAGTATATGTAGTACTAGGTTCCACAGATAATCAATGGCACTCTATGAGACTTGAACTACTAAGCACTTTCTATATAACATCTTGAAAAATACCTGAAGGAAAGTTTTTTTGTCATTTTTCCAAGCACAGAATTGATTTTTAATTAGAAAATCTCATGGTTCAAGTGTAACTCTCTGCTTATTAACCACCTATGTTCTCACCATGTCTTGTTAGGTCTACACTGATGGCTTACATATTTAATAGTTATGAAGATACACATCATTTTCACTGTTGAAGTGTGTGAAAAAGAAGTCAACACTAGCTCTTTGAGGGGGAAAAATGGGCATAAGAATCATAAGAATAAGGTCACATGTCGTTGCTCTAAAGTTTTTGGAACGTTAACCTCACATACTTACATGATCCCACAGATCTATACCAAGTCCTCATTTTTCTCCAAGCTCTTGTTCAGGTTTGGGAATGTATAGGGACATTTTTTCATCCCTTGATCTCTCCCTGATGTTGTCAGAGCACTGGCCCCTTAGCATGTTTCAATCTCATAAGGTTGTATTGAACTCTATCATCTACAAATCCACATTACTAGAATATCATTTCAAATTTTTATTTGATATAAATTCACGTAGAAACATTACCCAAAACAATACATAAATTCAATGGCATCCATAATCATGGATTCCTTGTTCAAGTAAACAGCAGAGGACCTAGTGAAGGTTCTTCATGTATATATGAAAGGAGAATCTCAATATCTAGAAAAAGAAATGGATGAAATCCACAAGGAAATTACATTGACAGATCATCACACAAAGGCAGTTGCATTATAGAAGCTCATATATTTGAATATGCTTCAAGGGTTTGACATGTCTTGGGATGATTTCCATGTTTTTGAGGTGATGATGATGCTCAGATTTTGTCAAAAAAAAAAAATCAAGTATTTAGGTATATCCCATAGCTTTCACAAGGATATAGAAGTATTTCTACTTATAACTAATCAATTGAGAAAATATTTAATAATTACTAATGAGTATGAAGCTAGTTTGGAATTAGAATTCTTATCTCGAATTGCAACCCTAGATCTTTCATAGGATTTAATGTCAGAGGTTTTCACTGTGTTGGGAAGCAACAAGGATTTGTTAAAAAAGAAGGCCACCATAATGCTTCTGTGGTTTTTTTAAAAATACCTAGATGTTGTTAGGGTTTCCTTCAAGAGAAGGGTGGAAGACGTAAAGGGTTCTAATCCCCAAGTAGCTTGCATGGCATTTGGAATTTTTTGTGAACTGGCCACCAGAGACCACCGAAACCTATTTTCCCCTTGCACCTGAATTCTATTGTATTTTAAGTGGATGCTACAAAAAATTGAATGCTTATTAATATTTTGAAAGTTTTTGGGGTCTTGGTGCTGCTGGAGCCTAAGATGGGGAAGAATATCATGGTGGCCATTTTCCAGCATATGTATAAGACAACAACGAGGACACTAATTTTTTAGTGTATACATATTGTGATATCAGGCTTGACAGCTTCTGATGCAACAGTTAAATTATCTGTGGAGAAATTCTCTTCCCTCAAGTATCTTGGAATGCAGGCAGTAGCTGCTATAATATCAAAGCATATATGGTTTGTATTTGAAAATGAAGAAGTAATCTTAAATTCTAATATCCGTCAGCTAAGCATCGCATCTCTATATATTTGGAAAAATGGGAACAATCTTTCAATAATATTTCACATCCTGAAGATGAACCACCGTTGTTGGTTCAAAACGTTGATCGGAAAGAAACCTAATGCGATGTATCCGGAAGATAATCTACATAATCATGAAACTTGTAGAAACCTCAAAGACAAAATAATATTAAAGGCTCTGATTGATCTAGACCTTACTATCCATGTGGCTTCTCCCCACCCTTTTGTGGGGTTTATAACTTAGAACAACCTTGTTGATATTGCAAGACTATTGATGCATTATAGTATTGTATTACATTTTGATTGTTCTAATGAAATCATAGGTTTTATTCTTTCTACTGACGAAAAGAATGTGTACGAATTGGTTGTTGTCTTTCGCTATCATGCTTCTATTCTGAGTAACATTGGAAGGCTCCCTCATTGTTAGCCTCAGAAAGAAGTAGAAAGGCAACTTATAGTTATTGGAATGAGGGTCAACTATGTTAGGACAAAACTTGTGTAAGTTGTTTGTAGTCTCCTTATGGACCCTTCCTTTCTTGAGTATCCATTTCTCCATTAAGTAGTTTCTACATCTTCCTGGATTGCAGGGGAATATATTTAACACTCGCAAAATACTTTTCATATTATATAAGCTCTTATGCAGCCTCAGAAAAATATTTTGCCAACATATGTGAGATGTGTTTATCTCTAGTCTTTACTCAAAATTATTTTATTCTACTATTAATCATACATGAAGAAAAGAAATCCTTCGGTATTTAAATCTTCCATTAAAGACTCTTTGGGAGTGTAGGAAGTTCACCTTCGTTCCTTGGTAATTAAGTCTCCAATTTAAGGTGTGGAATTAAAGCCTAAGAAATTGTTACAATGGGCTATGTCTCTTATGTCCAGTTTAAAGGGAGAAATTGGCATTGGGGTCCAAAGGGGAGAGGTGTCAAGTGTTGTGCCTCAAAGTAGTAGGTCAGAAAATGTAGACTACAAAAATGAGAGAATGTTAGAAGATATTGAAGATGAAGAAAATTTTGACCCGAGGTCAAATATTGAACTTCATAACAGAGCAAGAGTGGATGCGATTATGGATGGTGAAGACTTCATCTTATTAGAAGGGCATAGAGTTTTATCTGTCAATTTAGTAAAACAACTCGACTCATATTTTGCACTTGATATTGTTGTTGAACTAATTAAACTTAATGTCAGTCCCCTTCCAGAAAGTGAATATGTGTAGGTGAAGGAGGGTCATTAGGGGAATTTTAAGGTCTAAAATGGGCCTCCTAATAAAAATGTACAACCAAAATAAACGTTATAAGAACCAATAGGATTAAATATGATGATGTAAACCATGTGGGATGATTCACCATTCTTAGAATAAAAAAGTAAAAAGATTAAAAAATAAAAATAATAAAACTACCTTTTCAGCTCATATTATCAACTAATATCCCTAAGGTTTTACTCAAATTTCGAGTGGGAGTACTCATTTGATGACTAATTTAATCCCTCATCAAAGTAGTAACCATGTTGGATACTTTCGATGGACCCTGTTACATGAAAAATGAGAAATACATGAAAAAAGTGATTGCAATCACGTTTTTTATGTATTTATCATTTTTCATGTAGTAGGGTTCATTGAAAGTATGCAACATGGGTACTCCTTGGATTAATAATCAAATGTTGCATCCAACAAGTGTTTCTGCTTGAAATTCGAGTAAACCTATAGGGAGATAAGTCAAAAATGGAAGTTGAAAAAATAGTTTTTTCTTTTTTGCCTCTAAATTTTGGTTATGTAGTCTAATTTTGTTTTATTATTTCCACTGTTATTTTATAATTTCCTTAGGAGGCCCATTTTAGACCTCAAAAATCCCATAATTATGCAATTCACTTGGCCTTATAATGACACTAGAAGGCATTCCAGGGTGTATTTTCAAACATCAAAGTCCTAAACAAATTCAAGATATAGGGATAAACCAGGATTCTACAGTTGCCCAGATTACCACACCCATGAATAGTATATTTGCACAAAATCTTACTCATGTTTCAGTGCTTCCGCAAATAAGAGTACCATTACCATATGGGCTTGTCCTCAAGGAGAATCTTGATGATTTGATCAAAGTTCTAGGCGATGAGAATGTTTTAGGTGCAAACATCAAATAGGAATTCATGAAAATAAGCCACTGCATGGTAGTAAAGAAAGAAGAGAAAAAAAGGATGAAATCATATGGCATAACGCAACTATGTGTGATATACATTTGAGTACTAGGTAATTATTTTCCTGGCTAAGGACAGGGGTAAGGTTGTCATTAAAACTCAAATATAACATTGTAATCCATACTCGATTAACTATCACTGATAATGGTCTACTTTATTATTGGAAGGAGGTCATGTTCCTATGTCATTGAGATCTTGTCTTGTTACAAATTCAGTCTCAAAGCCTAATGTAATTTGTATGATACAATTGTTTCATGCATGATTACCTCTATGTTGTCAATTTTTCTCATTATGTTGAATTTTCCTACAAACAAAAGATTTATGGCGAAGATTAACTCAATTGAAGCACTTCAATCCCTTCATATCCATTTTTGAAGTTAGGATTTGGTTTCGAACGTTGAACAACTCCATTATTTCTCTATTATCCATTTGAAAAATTGAGCTTCGTATGACGATAACTTCATAAATGTATTTTTGAATAAATGAATTAAAATAACCTTTTTCGTTGACTTAATATTATGTAATGATACTAATGTTGTTCGAAATCATGTGGATAATGTGAGTTGTGCAAGTAGACTACACGAAACAAGCGTGTGGCAAGCACATGAATGCAATGGAAGAACACACATTTCTTCCAATTATTTGAATGCAATGAAATTGAAAATGAGGAAAAATAGTTAAATGGCGGGCAACATTAAACTTGTAGTTACTCAAATAATAGTGTTTTTATATTAAATATGAGATAGTGACTATTGTAAACTAGAATTTAGAAGAAGGAATCTGATGTTCCTCACAAAAATTGATTGAAAAAATGTTACAGGTAGCGCTTGGAAGGAAACTTGCTTATAGAACCCCTTTGTAACCTATATTTGGGAAAGATATGATATAGGTGGCAATACAATGGGAACGGGTAATTTCAGAAATTGTTACCTCAAAATGAGGAAATAAGTTATAAGATGTAGAAATGACTACATACTACAATGAGGATGGTGTGAGTTTAAGGGGTGAAGGAATGTAATACCCCTCTAATTGCTATCATGATGGGCAAAGTTAGCCTGTGTTATAGAAGAAAAGTTAGGACTCAGGACAAAAATGGTAGAAAGTATTTTATTACCAAATAGACAAAGGGAAATGTAAATACTTGGAAAATGAGAGACCTAGAGATGAGACTCTTGCAAATCAAACCCCATTGGTGAATGGGAATTGATAAATCCTTAATGACGAGAATTCTAGATTAAATTCTAGATAAGAGTAAAGGATGGGAGATAAATATCCATTAAGCTATTTAGCTGGAGAAAGATGTTAAGACTAAAAAAAGAACATAAAAGCCTCATGGGAGAGAAAGACAAGATTTTATGGGAAAAACCTAGGTGAGTGGATAAAAAGGTCCACAAAAGTGGGATTCCGCTAAAGGAAACAATTTCATGAAAAAAGGGAATTAAATACCCATTGAAGGAATCAACAAGAGGTTGTCGATAGTTGGGAAAGTACTCTCAACTTCGGGATGAGCTAGAGGGAGTTAGTTCTAGGTTGGGTGGAGGTGTTCTATTTTCCAAGTGACACCCAATTAGTTATTTAGTTGAATGGGAGCATGCAGGAGCCACTGTTGTCATACATGATCCCTAGGCACAGAATCTCTATGTCAAGCCATGGATGAAGTTTTCTCTTCAACCTGCGAGAATATGAATAGGTAACGATGCCCCTGTTGCCTCCAAGCCCTCAACCCTAATTAGTGCACGGGCCTGGAAAGAGAGTCCTATATTAGGCAATGTTCTATTTTCAGATGGTGGGGTGTTGGATTTATTGAAAGCTTTAGGCTCTAAAATTCAAACTGGTGTCAATGAAGAAGTCTTAAAGGAAGTATGCAATCATGATAAGTCATGGGACAGGTGCGTTTCGTGACACGAAATTGTTTTCTTATTTTAAATGTAGCTATTGCCTAGAGTAATAAATATTTTAAGCCAATTGATCAACTATGGGATTCACATTTATAAGGGTGTAGGTAATATCCTTGTGATGTCGATAATGAACAACAAGGAAGGCGACCTTGAGAGGTTGGAGTTAGAATCAATATACTATTTTGGGGTTGTGGATGTATATTTCATTCGATATGGACATTTATTAGATTATTAGAAATAGTTTTGTAGGAAAAGAAACCAATTCCATTCTCTATGCATTCTAATTCCGTGTTGTGACAATGGGTACAATCGATTATGGAGGAACCAATTTCCATCATGGATTCCTTTCTTATTAACACGGGAAGATAATCTAAAATGTGTAATCATTGTCCCATTCAACACCCTGGTCGATGCCCCATAATGAGAGGAGTTGTTAGCCAGTTAATAAGGTTGGACAATCTGGGCATATCCCTATTTTTAATGGCATGGGCTACGTTGACTGGTGAGTTGACATGGGTGGATTTGACAAGAATGATGGAATAATTCAAATAGAGGTGTATTACACTATTAATGGTCTACAATTCTGTGACATGTTATGCAGGGGTTTGAACGATTGTGAACTCCTCTCTTGGTGGCTTGGCACTAAACTAGATGGTTGGGATGTGTGTTCTCTAGATCAAGATTTGGTCTATATATGTAGCCATGTCGTGACAATAGTTCAAGTGATATCATCGCCACTAAGAGCTCCCACCTCGATGCTTGGTAATTAGATGGATGTTAGCTTCATGATTGTTGAAAAATTGGTGGCATATACATAGAATAATGTTGGGAAAAATACTGAGTGGGGGGTTCAATCAATATTTTAAAAAACTCAGAATAATAATTTTATTTTCTCTGATGTATACATGACATTGAACCCAACTAGCATATATACGTGATTGTTGTAAAAGAAACTAGAGTATGGTCAATAAACTTGTAAAACAACTAATTATTTATATGTTAAACTTGAACCAGAATGTAAGAGAATTATCACACATTTGATAAGGAGTAAATAGGTGCAATAAGAACAGAACAAAGTATCACACATAAATACCACACCGAAAGGAGTGCAACCTAACTAATAAATTAATATACTCACATCAATAGATTGTATACAAAGCGAATTAAGTATGTTCTCAACTTGTTACAGAAATCAATAGAACACAAGGTAGCAAAAACAAAATTAGTTTTTTCTAACCTTAGAAATTACAAGTGGAAATCGTGACATTGCCCCATATTTATCATAGATAATTTGCAATCAAAATTTAGATAACCTTCATTCACAAATAATATTATTTTGAAAATGTAAAAAGAAAAATTTATAATTACAATCTTACCTTTAAGAGAGATTTACTATTTACGTTAAAAAATATCAGTACTTTCTCCCACTTTAGAATATAGTGGACCCTCATCCATTAGAAAAATCTTATTTAGAATTATAAATTAACCTTCATTTATGTCTGAACTACTAGCTAGATTCTTATACCGAAAAATAAATATTAAATTAACCTATACATATTGATGACCATTGGACTTTGGGTTTTTCAATTGGATTAGGTTGACTAGTTATTTTTGTAGTCGAATGAAAATTGAGATTATCTAGACTTGATAACTAAATTTCTTCCTAACCATTACATAGTCACCATTAAACTCCCTTCCAACTTGTTGGATACTTTCTTGTCCATTTTCCATTGAGATGCCATGAAGATTTAAGAGATATTAGTACACTAGTAGTTTGAAGGTGATGTGAGAATGAAGATTTTCCCACTCAATAAAAACTCCACACACAACTAATTAACAAACAAAAGTCAATTTATTCATTCAAAAAATAATTTAGCATAGGACATTATTCCAACAAAAGGGTGCATCAAAATGTAAGTTTTAAAGGAAATTTAATGTCTCCACTCATATTTCTCATGCAAATTTATCATTCTCTTGATCTTCAAATTGTTATTATCTAGCTTGTCATGGGTCACAATTTCACCAAGGCTCTGAGATATTTCATTTTTGTCTTTTCGTTAAATAGGTAATTTCTCTCGCCCAAAATATGTTGCCTACCTATTTCAGTTTTCCTTTCATTTGAATACAACTTCTCAATATTTTTTTGCTAAAGTGGTTTCCCAATTATAATTAATTCTTAGGTGTCATTTATATGTGTAACCTTCCATTCTTTTTTCCAATTTCAAATTTTAGTTAGGTATCCTAATTTTGATTATTTTTAATTCATGCACAAAACACCACTTTAGTGTTAGAGTTCAATAAACATTTTACTACCACTATTTCTAAATTCATCATATTTCCCCATATTTTTTTTTGGATATCTAGACTATTTAATTAATATTAACTGTAATATCCCTATAGCCAACATATGTATGATGCAATTATGATTTAATAATATGAAAAACAAATTATTATTGAATGTAATCTAAAACGGCAAGGTGAAGAAATAGTTTTGGAGTTTTGGAAACTACCATTATGTTACTTACATAATTCTTTCTTGATGGAGGACGGTAGAACCCTTCATTTTATTTTTTAAAACGTGGAAAATTTGAATATAGCTGGGGGGTTCACCAAAAACCTGGCAGGTCAAATCCAGTTACTGACTCATGGATATTGGAGGCGCGGGGCTGGAAGATCAGCCTCGAAAATGCAGATCTTTGGGTTTCCTCCTAGTCGATTAAGTATAGATACACACTAAGAATAACCCATATGGTCTGGCCATCCAAATATGTGAATGATCAGATTTATAGGTGTTAGGCTAAATGAGGTTTTGAAAAACGATATTTACAAACTAAAATAGAAGTTATGGACATCCTCACTTGTGGATGTAGCATGAATGGTAGTAGAAAATTACAGATCTTGGCGTGTCATTTCGCATAACTAGTAAGCATTTTGAAGGATATATTATTTCCATCGTATTCTGGATTCTTTGTCTATAATACAAGGATTCATATGTTTTAATAAATGACTTATCATATATTTTGGCTCCATATTATAAAAGATCCCAAATGTCTATAATTTTTAGCTATGAAACTTGTAACCAACTGCTGAAAGGTTCTTGGGAACTAAATCTCCTGCAATGAATCTTTAAGACATATGATATATTGCAAATAAGGACATCTATGCGATTACATACGAGATATTGAGAATAGAGTCATCTACAAAAACGCATGGCTTACCAATTTAGATACAAAACTCACTGCAAAAGTAAGGAAGAACACATGCCTTAGGTTTTCTTGATGAAAAGAACATGAACTTCTTATACACAACAAATATTCAAGTGATGGGATTTCGTTTCAAAAAATATGTGGCTCCTGTGTGTTAAACTCTTAAAAATATTGCAGGGTTATGTGTGTGGAAATATAGATTCATTGCGTTAATTCCCAATAATACGAGTTATAGGTTTTCTTTTGAAAAAATATGAAATTCTAATACTAAAAAATAATTCAAGTGATGGAATTTCATTTTGAAAACTACGTGGTTCGCTCCTGTGCATTAAACTCTTGAAACGATTGCAATGTTTTATGTGTGGAAAGATAGATTCATTGGGTTAATTTAGTTGGAAACAGTTTCATGGCTCCTACGCATTAAAATATCGAAACCATCGTAGGGTTATGTGTGTGAAACGATTGCAAGGTTTTATGTGTGGAAAGATAGATTCATTGGGTTAATTTCCATGGAAATATTTTCATGGCTCCAACGCATTAAAATATTGAAACCATTGTAGGGTTATGTGTGTGGAAAGATTGATTAATTTTGTTAATTTGCTTGGAAATATTTGCCTGGTTCTTGTGCATTAATATATTTAAAAAATATTGCATGGTTCTTGTTCGTAAAACAATAAGTTAACCATGTTAATCCCATTGAAAGGATTGCATGATTCTTGTGTGTAAAAAGCTAAGTTAACTATTGTGATTTCTCGAATCTATAAGGTTTTGTAGTTGTCTGCATATTCTTTACTGACATTCGACCTAATATAAACATGGTTGCATTTGAGGTATGAATAAAAGAATATAGTTTTAAAATTTCATGCATGATCTTTATTCACATGTAGATTGCAAGTTATTATTATATAGTTACAGGTTGTATTATAATCCGACTAAGGTTGAATAGGGGATCTTTTATAATTGTGTGCATTTAATTAATATATATGAATAAGCATGTTTGATATTTTTTTATGCATTTTACAAAATTATTTTATAATTATATGCATGTATTTATATGCAATATAAATAGGCATGGTTTTATAATTGTATTAATTTATTAATGAATTTTGAAAAATTAAAAATTAGACGTACATTTATATATATATGTGCATTTGTATAATGCATTTGAACAAAAAGAAACAAATCAGTCATGGTTCCAACAAATCATGGTGTTCCTGGGTTTGACATCATCTCAGCAATGAATGAAATTCGTCCCGTTCCGAACCAGAATGGACAGTGAGAGGAAGGTGAACAAGGTCCGAAAAGGACTGACTGGTTCGGAGACTTGTCGAAGAAGTGTGCGGAAGCCATAATTACTAAGTATGCCAGTCGCATACCCACTGACCCCGAGCAAGATACCAATTCCTGATTCACCTGTGCTGCAAGTCCCAAAATCGATGATGCCGCACTGCGGATGTACGTGAATGGCTCAACCGGAGCTCTCCCTGAATGTTTCTACCTCCCTTCCCGGAATGATCAGATTTAAGTTTTACTTTCTATTATTACCTAATGTTATTACGTTGGTAATGACAAGAACAAATTTTTAATGAGGCAACAAGTATATTATTACACATGCTCTGGGATTAACAAGAATAACTTAAGAAAATACCGTTTTGCATATTTTAATTAAAGTGTTGCATGTCTTAAATTGTTATAGCATGTACTTGATGATGCATTCAAAACATAAATATTAGAGATGTGTTTTACTTTTATTTATGTGTGTGAAAGGATGTGATACATGACAAAGATTATTAGCAATTATGACATGTAAATGAAAACCGATTGAGGTTAAATACTTCGACTTCGATAAATTGATATTTGACATAATTATGATGTTAGAGTTCATTGAACATAGTGGTTGCATGAAATAATCGTGATTTATGTGAATAATTGATTGGGAGTTTCTAATACATCCCTTTTACATCCCTTTTGCAACAACTAAAAGGTTGATTATAATTAATACTATTGAAGGAAACAAGGTCAATATGTATAATTATTGTCACATATAGAATGGAATATTTTCAAATGTAATTTACACAGGGTAAAAACAACCATGCCACAAGGACATTGTACTTGAAGAAATGTGAGGTAAAATGTTTTGAGAAACATGACATAAAGTTGAATGTATTGACCTCTAGTAAATTATGCTCAAATTAAATATTATGTTTATTTACAAAATATCAAAAATGGACAAGAGATGGGCCCCCTTCTTTCCATTGAGTGAGGCATGAACCCATGAATGAAACATTTAATAAAGTAAACATTTTTTGGTTTTTCCCTTCATCGTTTCTAGAGTATATTGGTGTCCATTTATATGATTTCCTATTCTATTATCTTGATAAATTTTCTACTTTGCATGACATTATAAATTACATCATTGATGGGCTGTTACCAAGACTAGCCAAATAAGCAATGTCAATGATGTAAAATTTCAACATATAAAATTATGTTAACAAGTTGCATTATTGGTTATTACTTTATGAGATTTTTTATTTATTTTCTAAAGTTACTTCACTTAATGATCATAATTATATCGTTTTATCATCAGTTAAGGAACATGGGATAAGTCATTTGGGAATATTACATCCTCGTAAAACAAGTAAAAAATTCAAATCCTTGTGTATTTTATATGAGGTATGTTGAGGGCTTTTACAAGTGGTATTAGAGCTAGGTTGCAGCATTGGCACTTCTTGGACTATGTAAGAATGAGAAGGATTATAGGTATCATTTTATTAGATATAATATCAAGTATGACACTAATGAAATTACATGGAAATGCATGCAATAGATCACATTTAATATGAGATGTAAGATGGCATTAACGAGTGCATTAAAGAATCATAGTGTTAATGATTGTTTTGAAGAATAATTGTACTCATGGAATTTGATTCTTCATGAGGATTAAAGAAAATTAGACAATTTTGGATACTCACACTATAAATGCTGATAGTGTGGACTAACTAATAGACTTTGCATGCATACTTTTATGATAGTGTTTAACACCAGTGCATTGAAAGGAAAAAAGAGTTTAGAGTTGCAATACATTGCTTATAAGAAAAGAATGAATGTATGCATTTATTTGTAAATAATGAAATCAATGTTATCATGGAAGAATACAAAAAGGAAGGGAATGTCCTTGAAATGGATAATAGCATGTTTAAAGGGAAATTAAAAGAACCCCCTTGAATGTTTAGAATAAAAAATGAGTCAAGTGGTAGGTTTGAACTATAATGGATAACAATCGATTGTTTATTGTTGTGGATCCTTATTGAGTTTATGAGAGTTTGTTAGCATTCACTATTTAGTATGTTGCGCTACCTGCTATGAATTAACATTGCATGAAATCATTGTTGGTAATTTAAATACTAATAAATTGTATCCAATATATCGGAAAACTATTGAAATGATCTTCGAAGGTATATTTCAATATGGATCATTTAGCTTTTTATTGAAGATTATTGTTAAAAAAGTAAGCAATGTGATAGTGGTAGTTCATTTTCTTGATATTTTTCTAATAGTGACAACACAATCTTGAATTTGGATTCTAAACTATTACCATATTTGTTATCAACAATCAATTACTAATGGTGAGTTATAGTTCTTGTATGAGTAAAGCTTTGTATAGGATTTTATGCATATAAGGGATAGTATACAAGAATCTATGATGACTACAAAAGTAAATATTTTCTTAGCCATGCATAAATATTTAAATGTTTTGCAAGAACTTAGATGATGATAACAACAATTCCTTTTAAAATAGACTAATAGAAAAGCATGGTTATATCAATAATAAGAACATAACAAAAACAAAATTGTGGCATTCCATATGGACATGCATAAACTGTAACTTGTGTGATAAGGGCAATAAAAATTATTTGATATTTCAATAATGTATTGTAGAAGATTATGTATGTTCTAATAACTCAGTGATAGAACTAGTAGCAACTAGGTGTTGTATATTACATTGATTTCTCAAACCTCATACATGACAATGTAACTTTACAAGTTGATGATCCAAAAATGTTGTTGGTATGAATGAGTCAATATACATTATAAATCTAACAAACTATTACATTTTCATACATTATGAATAATGTTGGTGACAATACATATTAAACTTAATCAGTTAGTTCCATTCTCTTATAGAATTTTGGTGTCTTCATTATTATTTGTAAATAGGATGTAGATGGGATTTTGAATTGGTTGACATTACTAATTTATTTGAGTGGATTAGTCCATCTGTTTGACTTCAACTTATTATTGTTCAGTAATTATGTTGGGTGTGGAAAATGATTATCTTCTTTATTCAAAGGTATCACTGCGTTGGACCTCAGTTTCTAACAGGGTGACAACCCCACCCAATTAATCGCCCTCGGGGGCGTCCACGACGATTGTGATTTTATGAGACCCCCCCAAAAACAGATGTAAAATTACCTTGTAAGATATTATAATCTCATAGTCAATCTAAGTCATTCATTAGGTTTATTATTTGACATTAGAAATTTTGTTTAATTTATGTTTTTTTCCCAAGAAGGCAACCACTCACTATATATGATGCAATTGTATTGCGGTTGTGTATATATGTATTCTGAGTGAGAAAGAGAGAGAAAACTGTGAGCGAAGAGGAAATTACATCGGATTTGTTGTAGGTTGTATCTGTTCACTTTGATAGATAATATAAAAGTAAGGACTGGTTGTTTCTCCATGAATGTAGCCCAAACTTGGTGAACCACATATATCTGTGTGTCTCTTGTTTTATGCATTTTTTATGTGTTTGTAATTCTTCAATATTTTATGTGTTTCATTTCTCTACAATATATAATTTCTAACAACTTATATCAAAGCCGATGGTCTATTTGGATGATAAACTCACAAGAGAGAAGGGATCCTAGTATGAGTGGGAGAAATGGAAGAATATGGTACGTTTAGGATCAAGAAATTTAACGTACAAAACTATGAGCCATGGAAGATTTAGATGGAATATTATTTGTATCAGAAATATTTTTATCTACCATTAAGTGAAGAAACAAAGAATTTGATGAGTATGACAGACACAGAATGGGAGATTCTTGACAGAAAGGCACTTGGAACAATATGGTTATGCCTCGCAGCATCGATAGCCTTTAATATTTCAAATCAAACAACAATAGAGGGTTGGATGATAGCATTATCCAAACTATATGAAAATCCCTTAGTCTCAAACAAGGTATTTATTATGAAGCATCTATTTGATATGAAGATTTTAGAAGGCAGATCTCTTGTTAATCATTTCAATGAATTTAATATGGTTACCAATTAGTTAAATTTTGTAGGGGTAGATTTTGATGATGATGTTAGTGTTCTGTTATTTATGTGCTCATTACTAGAAAGTTTGAATGGTTTAGTTATGGCCATTAGTAACTCTATCTCTAGCTCTAGTACTTTAAAGTTTGATGATGTTGTTGGTGCCATCCTTAGCGAGGAACTATGATGGAAAAGCTCCAGTGAAACATTAGGTAATTCCTTGACTCCAGAGACTAGGGGAAGAAAAATGGACAGAAGAAAGAGCCGAGGATATCACATTAAGTCAAGGAAAGGTAGAACCAAGTCCAGATTAGGGATAGTGTGCTAGAAATGTGGGAAGAATGGAAACCTGAAGAAATATTATAAGTCTCGAAAGGGAAAAGAAGGAGACACACAAAAATAAAACAATCATGAATCGAATGTGATAGTTCATGTGCTGCAAGATGCTTTGATTATTTCATTAAAAAATATTATTGATTCCTGGGTGGTAGATTTAGGGGCCTAATTCCATGCTACACAATATAGGAAACATTTTCATGACTATGTTTAAGGATATTTTGGACAAGTTCATCTGAATGATGATAAACACTATTAAATTGTTGGATTGGGTAAGTTTTTTTATAAAACAACATAATGGAAACCAATGGCTATTGAAAGAGGTAACAGATGTACCAGATCTAAATAAAAATGTGATTTCAATAGGGAAGTTAGGTGGTGAAGCTTGTGTATTTACATTTATAGAAAAAACCTAGAAGGTCACTAAAGGAGCCCTCGTAATAGAAAAATGATAAAATTTTGGTACATTGTATTTATGCAATGGTTTTTCTAATTATGTTAATTCTTTAACCCCCATAGGAGAAGATACAACATTGTGGCATCATAGGCTCAGACACATGAGTGAGACGGGGATGCATATTCTTCACCCAAGAGAATTGTTTCTAGGTTCCAAGCATGTTGGCTTGGATTTTATGAGAATTGTGTTTATGGAAAAGAAAAGAGAGTCAAATATCTCAGATTTGGGAAAGAAAAAAAGAGCCAAAAATTAGAGCTTGTGCGCACAAATGTATGGGGACTTGCTCAAGTATAATATCTCGATGGCTCCCATTATTATGTTACTTTTATTGATGATGCAACAAGGAAAACTTGGATTTATCGTATTCGAAATAAATGTGATGTATTTGATACTTTCAAGAAATGGAAAGCTTTGGTTGGGAATGAGATAGGAAAGAAGTTGAAGTGCCTCAGATCATACAATGAAGGAAAATATTGCAAAAAATAGTTTGATAAGTATTGTTCAGAGAACGGAATTCACATAGAGAAGATGATTGTAGGAACACCAAAAGAAAATGGTGTGTTCAAAAGGATGAACAAGATAATCATGGATTGTGCAACGTGCATGATATTGCATGCCAGATTTCCGTTACAATTTTGGGCAGATGTTGTAGAAATTGTTGTTTATTTAATAAACATAGGGCCTTCAAGTTCCTTGGATGGTGGTATTCCAAAGGAAGCATGCATAGGTAAAAAGGTAAACTACTCTTTTTTAAAGACTGAGATTTGTGAAGCCTTTGTCCACATTAATAAAGAAGATAGAACAAAGCTTAAGTTAAAATGAAATAAATGTACCTTTATTGGATACGGTGCTAATGATTTTTGTTATCACTTATATGATTATGAAAATCACAAAATCATTAGAAGTAGAAATGTCATGTTCAATGAAAGGGTCATGTATAAGGATCAAATGTAGGAAAAGAAATAGGAAAATGAAAATAGAGAATACACAGTTCTTGATGATATCACAGAAAAATTAAAGTTGTATGAAAATCATAATGATCAATAGTGACAACAACACTAACATACACCTCAAACACCTGAAAGTGGTGTTAGAATATCTACCATGATAAGTATACCCCCTGAACAATACTCTCCTTCATTGTATTATGTATTGTTGACATATTCTAGTGAACAAGAATGTTATGAAGAAGCAATGTAGGTAGAAACTAGGAAGAAGTCGAACCTATCCGTGAAAGAAGAGATGGACTCCTTGGTACATAACTAGACTTTAGACTTAGGCACATTTCCTACAGGTAAAAAAAAAGATGAAAGGCGGGTTTTACCCCAAGAACCTCAAGCTCATTCTCAAGTTGGAAAATTTTTCCTACCATAGATTCAGGGTGTAACAGATAATATTGCTATGATATTAGGGAAGAAATACCTATTCACCCAATTCATAACACCTAAAACAATTAAACAGGGTATGAGGTCCGTTAAAGATAACATTGATCGAGATCAACTCAAGGGAGTTTATAAAATTAATTTCTCCCGTGGCAAGAGTTATATTGGGGAGACAAGACACTCACTACAAAGAAGGTTGAAAGAGCATGGAGCCGACATTAAAAACGGAAGATCACACACTTTAGCCCTTGCAGAACATTCTTCAAAAACAAATCACCATGTTTGTTCGGAGAATTTTATAATTATCGCAAGAGAGGAGCAATATCAGAGAAGGAAAATTAGGGAGGCTCTTGAGATTATGAAGAAACTCCATAATATCAATAGGGACAATGGGATCGAGATCAATGGTAACTATCTTCCTTTAATTAGGTAGGTTAGGTCTTCAAATTCGTCGCAAGTATAACATCATAGGTATGTTTTTCTTTCCCCGTATTTTTATAAAATAATATTGATTAACTAATCTATTATTATAAGTGAATAAACAATTATTATTATTAATTATCATAAATAGATTGATTTTTTATAATAATAATTATTTGTTTATTCATTTATATTAATTATTAATAAGTTGTTTATTATTAATTGTAATGTTTATTAATAATTATTAGTTTTTTTACTTCTATGAATTATCTGTTTATTGATTATAGGTAAGAAATTATTACATTATTTATTTATTTATAATAATAATTAATAAGTTAATTACTTGTTTATAATAATGATTAAATTATTATGAAAAAAAATTACTATTAATGATTATTATACATAAAGTGATTATTATTTCATTCTTTTATTTGTTGTAAGAATAATACTTTATGCATTCTATGGTTTTTATTATTTATTTATTTATAATAATAATTAGTTATTATATTGTTTATAATAATAATTAAACAGTTAATTATTTGTTTATGATAATTATTTAAATTATTATAAATAAATAATTATTATTATTAATTATGATTTATAAATTAGTATTATTAATAAATATTACTTACTATTATAATACTATTATAATACTATTATAATACTTTTATTTATTAATTAATATTATTTATTATTATTAATTAATTAGTAATAAGTAATTATTAATTTCATTAATTTAGGTTTTTTAGTTTATTTCTTAGCCGACCTTTCTTCTTTTGTTCTTTGTTCTTTTTCAACTATGTATTCCCCTTATTCTATTGCTCTTCTACCATTCTTTTATAAATTCTTGATGATGGATCCCCTTTGGGATTCGAAACATCGATAAAAAATTATCACTACTGTGGATATTCTGAAATTTAGCTCAACAGAAACTAACCACAGAAATTTGAAATCCAAAATAAATGTTTGTTGCTTTTTACCTTCGGGGTTTCTAGGGTAGATCAATGTCTATTTATGTGATCGCCTATTTTTTTTATCTTAGTGATTTTCCTACTTTGTGTGAAGTTTGATACATCATTCATGTCTTATTGAGCGTGGTTAAATGACCAATGCTAATGATGCAAAATTCTAGCATAAAATATTATGTTAACAAGTTGTGTTAATGGTTATTACTTTTTTAGATTTGATATTCCTTTTCTAAATTTACTTCACTTAATGATCACGATCATATTAATTGATCATCAGTTAAAGAATATGGGATATGTCATTTGGGAATATTACATGTTGGTAAAACTGTTAAAAAATTGTAATCCTCTTTTTTTTTTTATGAGGCATACTAAGGGATGTTACATTAAGTTACCTCATTTTGAATATTCTAAGGTTTGGTATAAATTTATGCCCATATCCATCTTCTCAATTCTTATTTAAAATTTCAATTTAGATCTTATTCTAACATATTTTTTATTTGTACTCTTAACATAAGGGTTTATTCCATAAATTTCAATTATAATTTTCTTCTTGTTTTCCTAGTAATAAGTGTGCCATGTTTCTTGTTCCCTTTAAGGATTCCTCATAAAATTCCAATGCTACCACAACACTCTTCCATAAACTATATGTGAGTAAAGAGTTCAACATAGGAATGATGATGAAGGAACGTTGCTAATCAAGATCTACCCATGATCTTTAGGGGTCTCCATTGCGGTTCTGTAAAGGGAGTGTCCGAGGTATGGCAACTCTTGTTTCCTGGTGAAGTAGTTTCCCCTTCATTCCTCTTCCCAACCGGAAAGCCAAGAGAATGTGGTTTTCGGGTGATTGCGTTGATTTTGGATGGTAGGTGGTTTAGTTTTTTTGGCAGCGGTCCCAGTAGACTGCCGCCATGTGGCCAACACGGGGTTTTGAAACCACCCTCCATCGCGAGATAAGTTTCGCACATTTTAGGTCGTGCAATATTTCAGGGTGTCGTCTGATCTCTTAGGGATGTGTCTACCATCAGATCTGTAGGTGCT
This sequence comes from Pinus tabuliformis, assembly GCA_031772625.1. Lineage (NCBI taxonomy): Eukaryota > Viridiplantae > Streptophyta > Pinopsida > Pinales > Pinaceae > Pinus > Pinus tabuliformis. Next base: position 1,340,002,430 of record CM062820.1, read on the forward strand.
TTTTTGGTGGGGCCACGGGTCTTGGCAAGCTTTTCTCTTGAGTGGCAGGGATGTTTGTAGGCCTTATATTTGGCTTTTGTTTTGTTTGAGTCATCCTAAAGTATGTTGTGCTCGATCTTGTTGTCTGATGTAGTGGGGTAAAGCTTTACTTTGTCATCTTGTCGTTGGTTACCATGTCGCCTCCGAGAGTTCAGGGTTTTGTATATACTGTAAATTGTTTCTCGATATAATGAAATAGAAGGAACTACTCTTGCTTAAGCAAAAAAGATGATGAAGGAACATGTAAAATCCAAGGCCATCCTATGTTGTGAGAGTGATGGTGATTGAGGGTCAAGGAGATTGTGCAAAGCACATTCCAACTCAAGAAAATGTGAAAGGGTTCCTGAATGGAATCAGGGATGTTTTCCCACCACTCCCATAAATCTCTAGTATGGTCTATATAGAGCCATCATTTTTGTAGCCATTTAGAAAACACATAATTTGCTCCCACATCCATTAACATGTCATCAAATATCTCTCTCTCTATCTTTCTATATATATATATATATATATATATATACCTGTGAGAAAGAGATATGGAGAGTAATTCAAATCTAACTATCACTATAATTTGATCATAAATATTAGTCATAATAATATATGAATAATAAGTAGCATTGAAAGTTGTTTGTTTATTTGAAAATTTTTATTACAGAGACCCAAGGCTCTACCCCAAGATGTCAATAAATGTTTTTCTCGTAGCCTAGTTTAGGACTCACACTTTTGATCTTTCGTAAGGGAAGAAAGTCTCTGCCGAGGCGCTATTTGGTATTAGGTGTAATGGTAAACGTATAGATGGTGAAATAATTCATTATACCACTGAAATGTATTTCAATAGCCATTAACCATTATACTCTGATTAAAAGCCTTTGTGAAAGAAATGAATACGGGATGTTAGAAAGGAAATTGACATAGGAATTGAAAATTTTGAGATATGGACATAAACACAAGCATATCCACATATACTGCAAAATAAATCTTCCTGCAACAATCTTATCTTTTATAATCATGTCTGATCATCATTACATTGTAGATCTATAATATCCCAGCGAGATATTTCAAATACCAATCTCAAAATTCCTTATTATAGACACAAAATTATGGTAGAATATGAGTCAAAATTTAAGTAGCATGTTGGCCCTTTCCTACTATCACCTCCTGTGAAGCTCACGTTGCATGTCATTATATATTTTTTGCCCATTAATCTCGTCAATTTTAACTCATAATCACTTTATAGAGTCAAATATAATAACTTTAATGAGATCAATCAACTTCACATTCAATTGGTCCATTTTCGCTTGATTCCTTCAACTATAATCGCTGAATCCTTATTTTAGCATACTTAGTGAATTCTAGAATAAACAATTGGTCCACTACTTACCACTTCTTATTTTCCATTGTTGACTTCTAGCTAGAGTAACCATTCATTCTTCTAGCTTACGTTTCCAGTTTTCTACAGCCATATTATAACCAAAATTTTCCAAAAAATGAAAGACCAAATAGGCCTCGACCATAGCCTTTTGACTCATCCCCAAGTAATTTTTTCTATTTCTTAGTTGATCATTTCATTTCCTACTTATATGTTTCTTCTTCAAATGAAGGACCCAACTCATGAACAACCTACAATTTTTTTTGGCAATAGTAGTTGTACATATCCAAGTGATTTAACAATTTATATATCAAGGTAGTGCTCTAATTAACAAAATGATGGGTTTTGTCAACATTTGTTTCCTCAGGTCAAGCTACAAGGAATGTATTCTATTAATTTTCCACATCCAAGTTAAGCATGTATAACTAGACGTGTATAGGATGGTATAAATTTCCTTCCCAAGGTCGTGCAAACATGGCACTAAGATCTTCTACTAGACACACTAAATGTATAGGGAACTCTTTATTACATTCAGGATAGTCTAAAATTGGAGCACTTGCTAAATTCCCCTTCAATGTCTCAATTGGCACATCACACTCATATGTCCACATAAAAGGATCACAATTCTTCAAGATCTTCTCTAATCGAGTTGTAATAAAAGCATAGTTGTAGATCAACATGTAATATTACCTATGTGCCTAGGAGTGGATCTATGGTATTTAACATTAGATGGAGGAGGCACGATGGAGAGAGAGAGAGAGAGAGAGAGAGAGAGAGAGAGAGAGAGATACGTGTTTGTGTGTTTATTGTCAAAAAAATATTACAGAGACCCAAGGCTCTACCTCATGGTGGCAACAAGCATTCTCTCATAGTCTAGTTTATAGCTAACATTTTCAATCTTCCCTAATTGAATAAAGTCTCACCCAAAGCATTGTTGGGTATTAGGTTTGATGGTTGGAATTTATATGGTGAAATAATGCATTATACGACTTAAATGTATTTTAATAGCCATTAACCATTACAATCTTCCTAAAGAACATTTTTGCAAGAAATGAATAAAGAACATTACAAAGGAACTTGACATAGGAATTCAAAAATTTAAAACATGCACATAATCAAAAACATATCCACATATATCACACAATAAATCTTCCTTCAAAAATCTTCTATTATTATTATCATGTCAGATAATCATTACATTGTGGATCTATAATATCACAGCTAGATATTTTAAATTCCATTCCCAAAAATCCTTATTATAGACACAAAACTATAATAGTAGAATATGAGTCAAAATTCCAGAAATATGTCAGCATTTCTCTATTATGACCTACTCTAAATCTTACATTACATGTCTTTACATATTTTTGGCCCATTGATCTCATCAAGTTTAACTCACACTCGCTTTATAGAGTCAAACCTGGAAACTTTAATGAGATCAATCCACTTCATGCTCACTTGGTCCATGCTCACTTAATTCCTTCAACTATGATGGCTCGATAATTTTATATGTATACCTTCTTAATTCCAAAATAATCACTTGGTCCATAACTTACCAATTCTCATTTTCCACTGTTGCCTTCTAGCTAAATTAACCATTCATTTTTCTTGCTTGTGTTTCTAGTTTTCTACAACTATATTATAAAATAAAAAATTCCAAAAATGAATGAACCAATAGGCCTCAATCATAACCTATTGGCTCATCCTTGAGTCAATTTTTCTCCCTCTTCGTTGATCATTCCTTTGCTTTCTTATATTTTTCTTCTTCAAATGAAGAACCAAACTCAGGAACAACCTACAAAAATTTCTAATAGTAGTAGGTTTACACATCTAAGTGATCTAACCATTTCCTCATCAAAGTGGTGTTATCATTAAAAAAATGTTGGGTTGTATCAACATTTATTGCCTCAGGATGAGATGCAAGCAATGCAATCTATTCATTTTCTACATCCAAGTTAATCATGTAGAAATAGAAATATATAGCATGATACAAATTTCCTTCCCAAGGTTGTGAGGAGATGGCACTTAGAGAAGTACTAGACACACCAAAATATATATAGAACTCTTTATTCCATTTAGGATAGTCTAGAATTGGAGCACTTTCTCACTTCTCCTTCGATGTTTCACGTGTCGCATCACAATCATAGGTCCACATAAAAGGCTCCAAATTATTTATGGGCTTCAATGGAGCAATAATAAAAACATAGTTATAGATAAACATGTAATATAACCTATGTGGCGAGGAGTGGATCTATGGTATTTTACATTGGTTGCAAGAGGCATGTTGAGGATGATATAAAATTTTGTTAGGTCTACTGAAACACTTGCCTTACAAAACATATATCCCAGCAAGTTTCTAAATAGTAGAACAAAAATGTACTTATTCATATTAACAGAGATATGAAATTTTCTACATCGATCAAACGTCACCATTAATTTGAGTGATTTTTAAGGGACTATAAATTATCGAATATTCCATATATACCTCTAGAAAGTTATGTATGTGAAATTGGAATCCTAGATTCAAATAACAATTCTAGAAAAGATTGCAGATACATTCTTAAGGCTGAACGACATCACATGGTATGCATACCAGGCCCATTTTATGGTAGAAGTATCTCTATTCTTATCTTCTTCCACAATATGAAGCTAATGATATCCTAGTAACATGTATGTAAATGGATAAGCTTCCTATCTTGCAATGTTATCTACAACCTCATCGTTGAAAGAAGTAGGAAATGGATCATCGACATGAGCATTATTTAGGCTGTAATAATCAACACAAAATTTAATTTCCTCATATTCCTTCTTATCCTGGATGGCTATAGGACTTATCTAATAAGCTTCATCCATAGGAAAGATAACGCTTGTTGTTAGCATTTTGTCAATCGCCCTTTTGAATTTTTCCTTGACCCTAGAATTTAGTCAATATGGATGGTCCTTTATCGCACATGCATCATCCTTCATAACGACCTTCCTTTCCTTGAGATACCCTTTAATACACTTTAGCTCCAAATCTAACGCATCAATCAGGTCTTCATATTCCTTATGTTAGTCAAATATCTCCTTGGTAGTCTTCTCATCCTAGTAATCTCCTATAGACACCAACTTAGGCTTCTCAGCATAGTATATACTAAACTTTTGCAACTTCAAGGGGTGTAAATGTGGGGCAACCTAAGGAGGATCATCCATGATGCTTCCCTCACCTTCATATTCATTAAAATAAAGATTTCTTAATCCTTCTAAATATTCATGATAAGCTTCCTTGTCATTTTTTCCACAATCAACACCCATGTGGGAAACCAAATTAGGTACAACTTCGCAACCTAATTTTTGAAATAATTTTGGAGGAGGTTTCCTAGTCTAAAATATTTTTTTACATCCTTCAAAGCTTTTGCAATATGAACATTTTAACTTGAGAAACTAAAATAAACATAGTGCTAAGAAAACAACTCATCCCAACTAGAAGTATACCTCTTCATCTCTTCCTTCAAATACTAATCCTCAGGAACAAATCCCAGCATATGAATAAAATGATGTATAAAAAATTCAACATATGCATTCTTCTTCTTCCATTCTATAGAATAGGATCGAACATGCTTCTTAGGACTAATATGAACTTGATACAAAGAAATAAAACAAATTCCCTTTTTCGGTGCAAGAAATTTTCATAAAAGGGAAGAATTGACCACTACCCATGATGAAAAATGGTTGTGATGAGAAACCCAACATTGAGTAGGAGTAGCTTGTAGGACAACATCCATTGAGGAAAATATTTTTCTCTATGCCATAGTAGATTCAATGTCTCTTACAAAATCATCTACAAGAATAATATTATCAAAGATATGATAGCACCTTACCTTTATGCCAATATGTCGAGCTTATCGAATAATTACACCACTCCTGTAATATAATTCATGGCCCCTCTACTTCCACTATTCCAACACAACCTCTGAACTGAATCTAATGTTTTGAATGCTTTGCAATCTGAGGAACCCATTAGATATAGCCTTTACATAATCCTACCTTTTTCCTAAATAAAGTTGATATAATTGATCAATGACATTGGTATCTTCTCTATCATCAACAGGTTTTGTATGTCTAGGACACTAAAAATATTCTAATGCCTAAATGATCTTAACTCTATCTACCTCAAAGTCATAGCGTCTCACTTCAGATCAATGATTGAATAGTTTTAGAAATGCCAATCAACTCCCAATAGTTTTGGATACATATATTTATCTCCGATGATATTAATGACCTAAAAATTAACATAATATTTCACATCAGTAACATCTACTTCCACATATTCTAAAAAACCAATACGAAAGATGTATTATTGGTTAGCCATTCATATCTAGATTGGACAGAACACTAGCTTAGGTCTTCACACTACCTCCTATGTCATTTTTGGTAGAATATTGACATCAAACCCAAAATCTAACATATAATTTTTTTATCTAATATCCTACAATTTGAGCATCAATTTGGAACTGCCTCCATATTCTTCCACTTTTGTGACTAACCCTTCTAATGGTTTGCTCTAGTAGAATTGTAGAAATAGGCCACTATGGTAACTCCTCAGGTTTCCCCAAGGCCTTTAGCTTCTTCTGCAACTGTTGGGAAAGTTGGTCATCACCTAGAATATCAAGAAATAACATAAACAAAATAGTATATGATGAGCAAATTATGAAGAAAATCAAGTGATGACTAAGGATATTTTCTTATGGTGTGAAGATTGGGCCATCTCTGATCCTTCCACCTAGGGGTTATGAGAGGAAGAATTGTTGTGGGGAAAAGTATCCGACTCGGATGACCCTATCCCTACTCTAAAGGTGACAGTCTTTAGCAACAACTGAAAGTAAAGCTTTGATGATTTCCTTTATGAAAGTACAGAGAGAATGAAAAGAAGGCCAACCAACCTGGTGTCTTTCGCTTAGTCGATCCTTATCCTCTCTCTTTGTCTCTTGTTCCCAGCTCCTTGCTCTCTTTGCCGGTCCAGCTACACACAGATCCTGCACAGAACAAGAGAGGAAACTACAAGATACATGTACTCATAACTGATGCATGGATTAGAGTGAATCAAATATACATGTAAATACAATACATCAATGCAATACAAGTATATAGGAGAACATGCAAAACTTTATTGATAGAAGTAACAGGGTTATGAGAAGGTTACAACCAATGATGGCTCCAATCCAGCAGCACCTCCCCAGCAGCAAGAACTCTCCTCTTCACCTCTAGTAAAACAATCACCCAATAGCTCTAACTGTAAACCAACAGCACCTCCTTGCTTTACACAAAATTCCAGCCTCCTTAGACCTCATAGAAGAGCTCTATATATAGGAGAGAAGAAGAAAGGATGAGTCAGCTTGAGACTGACATGAAGCTGCCTTGTGTCCTCTCCCTCTTCAGTTAATCTTCAGTTCTTGAGTCCACTTGGAGACCCTTGCTTACACATGGTGATCAAGTACCTCTTACTCATCACAGGGCGAATCTCATGAACCAAGTGTCAGTTTGGAAGCTTCCTGGGAAGTTGACACCTTGCAGAATGACTGTGCCACTTGGCCAATCTCGCCCAGCGCAGGTAGCCTTCATTAGATTTGACTTCCAGCGCAGGTACAAAGAGGAGCAGTTGCATTCCAGCGCAGATGCTCAGTGGAGCAGCTGACATGATCCAAAATTAGCCTGTTTTGAAGTGTTTTCAGGTGGAGAACTGATTGGAAGTGCTGTTGTTTGATGACCTTGTTCTTTTAGGGGTAAGAACAACATGTTTAGGGACTGAGGATCCCTGTAATTATTGACATTTCATGCTCCATGTTGCGAGGCACAAAAATGTCTATAACAGTTGCCCCCTAAAGTATGAGGCCGTTTATCGGGTGAAATGCTTTATCTAGAGGGTCCGAAGTTCATTCCAGTGCTGAGGAGGCGCCCTGTAATACAATACAATACAATACATTATTTTTCATTCTATTTTCATGATCTAGCTGAGGCGGGCATTCCCATGCTCAACTTTTATAAATACATTTTGGTACATATGACAGACGATCGTCTGAAGGTAGACTGATAATTTTCTGCTGAAATTATCATCCTTTGAGTAGGATGATCATCTGCTGCAATGATGTACATGACAAATGTTTTTATATTTCCTGAATATATATCGCAGCCCGGATGGATGAAACTAGATCCGGGGTCTTCAAACTCGTTCGATCTTCACTCTAAGTACAAGTTGATCCATGTGAGAATTTCGCTGAAGTCGAACATGGAAAGACATCGCTTGATTACCGGTCAATGATGAAAACCGTTAACAAGCGCGAGAGGAATCACCGATAATGATAGTGACCCTCAAGGTACTGCAGTACAATTCACGTGGCGTGAATAAAGGACTTGGCGTCGAACGCCACGCAAAATCTTCTGGTCGAAGGTCATTGATGTATACCTGTCGCCGGAAGTGAGAAACTTGCCATTGAGGCATGCAAGCTTCAAAGTACTGATGGGGGTGTTCCTAGATCAACTTCTTGGATAATGAGCTGAAGTCGACAAGAAGCGATCCGTCAAAGGAGGGCCTTAATGAATCCCACATCAATGACACGGAACGGAGCTAATGATTTTAGTGGAGGTGAAAACAAACTGTGACATATGATTCAGGGTGGCGATCATGAATGGATGAAGGATAATGTATGGTAGTGGATGGGACACGGTTGACACTTTCAGAATGACCCCTCTTGAACATATAACGACACTGATGCGATGGATCGGTAGCATTACCCCAAATGTGGATGGTTTGGCGAGGACCATGGTGATGAGACCGGTGAATGAAACAACCCAACCCGATGTGGTACGGAGGAAAAGTGTCATGTTCAAGAGTGACTTGCTACCATTAAACTTTGATGTTCTCCCAATTTTTCCCCAGTCATTTCTGACCAGTACCTCTTTATTTTTGTCAAGCTTGAGGAGGATAACATATGCTTGTTCTATAACCTGCCCTTCGGGCAAGCCTATCGCTATGATTTAACGAGCTTAGCGATAGGGAAACTCGTTCTCGTCTAAAGACAAGTTTGTCGCTATTTAATCATTTTAACGAGTCTAACGACAAAGAAAACTCGGTCCTTTTCATTTTTAGAGAGTCTGAAAAGGTACAGAAAGTTAACTCCATAATTTCTTTTTCGTCATCTAATCCCTTAAGTCTGAAAAAGTATAAAACAATACAGAAGGGATGAGTGTTCGGTACTTTTAACGAGCCGAACAAGACAAGCGCTCGATCTTTTTGTGTAATAATCCCTCAGGTCCAAAAAGATTAAAGTCTAAATGAGGGATAGCGTTCCGGTCGTTTAACGAGCTGGAAGGCCAAAACTCGGCAAACTTTTCATATTTTACGAGTCAGTGAAAAGAGCTCAAAGAAGACTCGTCTTTTGAGGAACGAGTGATAAACAGGGTTAGCAGCAGATTCCAGGTACAGGTTGGAAATTTCCAATCATGGTAGTGTCACAAGGATGGCTAAGTGAAATCACTCTTCGCAGCTGTTCCTCAAAATGGGTAAACAAACATATGGAGATGAACGATTGGCCAAATGAACGGATGGAGGTGACGGTGCACAAACACGACCAAGGCTTTAATATGGCTGTCAAAGGTTACATTTACCACGGTTGTTTACCGGTTGATTTTTTAACGAGCATGAACTATGTGCTAAAACTGCTCGGATCTTGCGTTTATTTTTTAACGAGCATGAACTATGTGCTAAAACTGCTCGATATGCCCCCAGCATAATAACGCAACCGAGGCACATGCCCCCTAATCTTCATAGGGTCATTTCATTTTTTAACAAGGTTGACACGATAAAGAACTATCCTTAATTCATTTTTTAACGAGGTTGACCTGAGATAGGAACTATCCTCGAAATTTTAGATCCATTAGAAACAGAAAGTTTCATACTCCACTGTAGCCATTTCTGCCAGATTACTTGGAGGCGGTAAGGCGAAAGTACCCATCAATGGAGGGTTCTTTAGGAAGATGAATCCGATATTTTGGAGAGAACAATTGTTCCCATGGATTATTGGAATGCTTCCCATGATGCGAGGTTGCACAACTTCTACCGAAGTTGTCGTCGAACTGCTTGGTTGATCATTCCCTTTGCTGTTCGATGACTGTGGATCCTTACAATCTTTTCTTTTTGTCGAAATCAAAGCATCGTCTTGTTGCTTAGAAGTCGACAACATTAGTACTTCGCATCTAGAAGCATCCCTACTATCAACCAGATTTTGACCTGGATTTGGAAACGGATCATTTAACACAGCTGGGGTTTGCGAATTCTTTACGAATTTTTTAAACTCAGCTTTGAATGGACAATCTTTCGTCCAATGATCCTCTTCACATATCTGACACCCTGACGGGGGTGGTTTCCTCTTTCCTGGAGAGCCTGAAGAAGTTTTCTGAGGGGATGACCCACCCTGTTTCTTCTTCCCTTTGTTTTGTTTCTTCTTGCTTCCTGGTTGATTGGAGTTTTTGCCTTTATCCGTAGATACAGCATTTACCTCCGAAGCAAGAACCTCTTGATTTGCTTTTTGATTCGAAGTCTTACGGGCTTTCTTATTTGAATCCCTTGTCGACTTAGCGTTTGCAGTTCCAATCACGCCATCACCGGCATGAGAGTCACTATTCGATCCGGGAGGAGGAGGGATTGAAAATTCCGGTCTGGGGGCGTCGGGTATCTTATCATAGAGCGTGCCCGACTGAGTATATACTAAGTCCAAATATTGAGCACGAGCAATAACCTGCTCCTCTGTTACGACGCCTCCCTTGGCCACATCTTCTGTTATAGCAGGAAGAAGCGACTTTATAAACCACTCAGCTAATAGCTGATCTGGAACGTAGGTCTTTACCATTCTGCGACGACGACGCCACTCATGTATATGATCTGATATATGTGTGGCTGTTGTCTGCTTGAAATTGGTTAAGATCTCTGTTCCAGTTTCGTACCTTATAGGTAACTGAAAGTGTGTTAAGAAAGTCGTGGCTAGGGAACTAAAATTGTCGAAAGAGGCTCTAGGTAATTCAATATACCATTTAGCCGCCGGACCAGTCAATGTCCTCTGGAAAAGACGAAGCCTTATCGAATCATCATTCAAGGTATTCGATGAACACCACAGATGGAATGTCATCACATGATTCGACGGGTCTTCGCCAGGATTTCCATTGAATTTAGGAATGTCTGAAGGAAGTTTGTGAGGAATCGCTGGCCACCAATGGGCATAGGCGATTGGATCGTTCGTTAATCGATGTAAATCTGGTAATTCTAGGGTCGCCACGAATGGCAACTGCTGATTCAGGTTTGGCGAGGCGTACCCAGGGTACGATGGAATTGCCTGAGCAGTAGGTCTTTGCACACCAGCATAACGCAACTGATGTTGATATGACTGATATGGTTGGTGGGCTTGGCCACTGTAAAGTGGTTGGTTTAACCCATTCTGAATATAGGGTTGCCCACTATTCACAAAGATCTGTTGCTCAAATCCCTGGTACACCTGTTGAAACTGAGGTTGTTGGTATTGCACCATCCATGGTTGTGAAGCCATGTTTTGTTGTGCGACACTAACCGACGGACCAAGATGCGGGGTTATGGTTCCCGTTTGTATCTGTGTCGTCCCGGCAGTTGGCGATTGTGGTTGTGTTGCAGGGTCAATTGGCTGTTGCATTACAACTTGGGGTTGACATACAACAGGCATCGACTGAACTTGCGACACGGTTACAATTGCTGGCGTCGTCGGGATACTAGACATAGGTACACATTGTTGCATGGAATATACAACTCTTGGTTGTTGGGGTAACATAGGTACCCAACCTCTCGTCGTTGCTTCAGCTAAACTTGAATGTGGTTGAAAACTGCCGTATGGGTATCCTCCCGGAAGAGGAAGTGAAAGGGCATATTGCCCCCCATACGGTAACAATCCGGAGCTCAAGGGTATAGATTGCCTTTGAGGACTGGATGGCCCAAACTGATTCCCAAAGGGATCAATTTGTCTAGTTTCAACATAAGAATTACCGGGTATTATACCGGAAGAACAAACTGGAACAGACCAAGTTGTCATAATAGTCCCTGGGTGGACTCCTTCTAGTTGATGAGAACTAGTTGGGACAGATGGTATGCCGGCAAACATCGTTGGAGTGACAGCAGGAGCTTCTGCTATTGCTGTGTCATTTGGCACAGTCCTAGATGTCGACGGTTGTTCAGACATTTTAAGTCTATCCAATAAACTTCCTAACGATTCTTCAGGAACTTCCGGTGGCAATAGACAAACTTCTGCTGCAGAAGGAAAAAGAGGGGTACCTACTCCAAAATGAATTGGAGTATTTGCTTGCTGGTCCTCTACGATTTCCTCTATTGCAATCAGACCAGGAGGAAGAGGAAGACCGTCAGGTCCGTAAAAGATTTCTGGTGCCGAAGAAGGGGTTGCTTCGACAGCGACAGTCGTTTGAACAACAAGACTCTGTGGACCGGTTTCAGATGGAACTGGTTCAGTTATGCAAGTACTTGTCTTCAGACTAGGATCAGTATCACTGTCCTTCTGTTGCTGTTGAACTTCTTCAATAGAGGCAGGGATTCCAGAAATATTGGGAGTGACCAGAATCTCAGATGTTGTTGGAACTTCCGTTCTAACTTTAAAAGGAGATTTTGACCTGGTCCAGCGAGTTCGCTTCGTCCGTACTACTCTCGGTTCCGGAGACAAAGACGGTTGACTCGCAAGTCTCCCCGAACGACGGAGTTTTAATTGACTTTCCTCCACGGTTGCGGATTACTTGATCAACTAAAATACAAAAAGGGGAATTAAGTTTCCGTATTGAATGAATTTTATTAGACGCTTTTAGACACAACTTTGCTTTTTCATGTTTTAAGAGTCGAGAAAAAGCTAAAGATGACTCTAGTCACCTTCGATGTATTAACGAGCCCGAAGTGACAAATGCTCGGTTGGACCTTTTCAGTTATAGAGTTTGAAAAGGGCCAAAAGAAACTGCTCTGGAGATCTAGGCAGAGGGTGTGCCAAACCTTTCGCGAAACGACAGAATACGTTTTACGGTACGGGTGGTCGATCTTCGTGAATGTTGTGTTCACTGCATCGCGATCAGTAGGGCGGTTGACACGGCTTCCTAAGGATAAAGGATAATTGCCTATAGGGGTCTCCCAATATACGCGACGGTACGCGGGAGCACAAGTCCGTATTAGTGCTATCGTCCCTCAGGAGGAATCACCCACCTTCGTAGAGATCGACAGTCACTACGTTTAACGACGCCGGAACACGTCTCTACCTAGACCTCTATTGTGAGCATTATGTTACAATGCGTTTTTAGATTCATTCAATATATTTTAAGTTGATCTTGTTTATCAGTTTGTCTTTCAGGATCACCACGAGATGTATTGGTACAAATTCCTAAATGCAGCTAAAATGATAAGCAAGCTTTTACAATCTTTTTAGCTTTGAAAATCCTAACTACTGAGGGGAGAGAAAAACAATATCTTTCCACACAGAGCACAAAGCACAAAATAATGCACTTTCTCCTAGATCAGACACACAAACTTATCAAAAATGCAAATGCAAGATGCATGTATTTCTTTTCTTTTCCCTTAATGTTGATGTAGACAAAAGGAAATTGTTGTATAATTTTCGAATTCAATTTGAAGTGTAAACAAACAAGTTTCGTCTAAAAAGAAAAGGCACCTTACAGGTACTTGTTTTAACACTAAAAATATACGAATTCAAACCATAAGATGAAAAACAAACAAACTCAAACAGCCATGAACAGTAATAAAACTAGCTCTTAAGATCACAAAGACACTTTTACAGTTCAGGATCTAAGAGGTCATAACTATACTGGTTCGCTTTTCACAATGGGAAACTGTAACTGAAACAAGAAATATTGAAAGAACATTCACAGTTTCATCACACAACTGAGGCGGAATAATGTCAAGGAGAAGTGGTTTACAGCAAGTACAATGACCAGCAAGCAATCAGCAATAATCAGTGAAAACAGGGCCAAGACACAATGGGAAAACTGAGCAAGACAATGGCTAACTGGACCAGCGCAGGCTCTAGTCTGTCAGTTTGACTCTCAGCGCAGTTCCCAAAGGGAGCACCTGCGCTGTAATGCAGACTGCCTGTGGACAGCCTGCTCTGGGACACGAGAGTTACGTCTACAAAGTTTTCCGGGTCATAAAAAGCTCAAAAATGCATTGTTTTTGCTGAAATAAAAAGCTATAGGTCAAGTACAGGCTAAGGGATGATCAAGAGGATGAAGATCTATCACAAAGAGTAAAGAGTCTTTTGTAGATAAGCTCTTTAAATCTTGAATTTGCTCAGTAAATGAGCAAGAGTAGCAGACCCTCTACTTCGCTTTTGATATAGTCAAAAGCTTTTCGATTTGATACTCTTTTCTTCAAGAAATGAATAGCAAAATACTACAAACACCAACAAGATACTAGGCTCCCCAGCGGAGTCGCCAGTTTGTTGTGGGGAAAAGTATCCGACTCGGATGACCCTATCCCTACTCTAAAGGTGACAGTCTTTAGCAACAACTGAAAGTAAAGCTTTGATGATTTCCTTTATGAAAGTACAGAGAGAATGAAAAGAAGGCCAACCAACCTGGTGTCTTTCGCTTAGTCGATCCTTATCCTCTCTCTTTGTCTCTTGTTCCCAGCTCCTTGCTCTCTTTGCCGGTCCAGCTACACACAGATCCTGCACAGAACAAGAGAGGAAACTACAAGATACATGTACTCATAACTGATGCATGGATTAGAGTGAATCAAATATACATGTAAATACAATACATCAATGCAATACGAGTATATAGGAGAACATGCAAAACTTTATTGATAGAAGTAACAGGGTTCTGAGAAGGTTACAACCAATGATGGCTCCAATCCAGCAGCACCTCCCCAGCAGCAAGAACTCTCCTCTTCACCTCTAGTAAAACAATCACCCAATAGCTCTAACTGTAAACCAACAGCACCTCCTTGCTTTACACAAAATTCCAGCCTCCTTAGACCTCATAGAAGAGCTCTATATATAGGAGAGAAGAAGAAAGGATGAGTCAGCTTGAGACTGACATGAAGCTGCCTTGTGTCCTCTCCCTCTTCAGTTAATCTTCAGTTCTTGAGTCCACTTGGAGACCCTTGCTTACACATGGTGATCAAGTACCTCTTACTCATCACAGGGCGAATCTCATGAACCAAGTGTCAGTTTGGAAGCTTCCTGGGCAGTTGACACCTTGCAGAATGACTGTGCCACTTGGCCAATCTCGCCCAGCGCAGGTAGCCTTCATTAGATTTGACTTCCAGCGCAGGTACAAAGAGGAGCAGTTGCATTCCAGCGCAGATGCTCAGTGGAGCAGCTGACATGATCCAAAATTAGCCTGTTTTGAAGTGTTTTCAGGTGGAGAACTGATTGGAAGTGCTGTTGTTTGATGACCTTGTTCTTTTAGGGGTAAGAACAACATGTTTAGGGACTGAGGATCCCTGTAATTATTGACATTTCATGCTCCATGTTGCGAGGCACAAAAATGTCTATAACAAGAATTTATCTTCCAAAAGATATATTAGACATCCTCATAGAACCTCTTCTAAAGAAAAATACCATATCTAGCATGTCAGGTCTTGACTTTTCTTATTAGATGTTGTTCAGAAGAGTCCCTATTATCACTAGTCCTACTGATTCCTCAAGTAACAATATTAATATTCAGTTGTTGGATTGATTATTTACTGTGACTTAGAACTGATCATATTAGATCCTCTTTGATGATTACAGTCCTCCCATTAAGTAATTAGTTGTGTACATTATTCAATTGCATTAGTATTGACATGGAAATTTGAACACCATAGTCTTTTCAACAACAGAAAATACCCAGAAACATGTCCCTACTCATCACAGTTATAACACCTTTATTGGTCTTATTCCATCGGTTCTTCCCCCTCTATAACTTTCACCTCATCTTCCTTGAGTGGACTCATTAACTTGGAACACAATGCAAAATATAGTCTATCAACCAAAGCACCCAAGGATCTTCACTTTTTAGTATGATTTGTGGGAGACCCATAAAACTCATAGAACATAGAATTAGTTAAATTACATTACTTTTCTATTATACAACACAATCGTAGTGAGTGTCTATAAAAATACATATATTTCAATGCTCATTTGAAGATGTACCTTGTTGGTTAGGGAATACATGATACTTGGATTTTATTTGAAAGGAAAGACTCGTTGATACATTTTCAGCTCCTCCTAAAGGTCATGCATGTGGAAGAGGAGCTCCTAGAGGAAAATTAGAGGGCGTTGCACCTCACAACCTTCAGAATTCCCTAGCATAATGTATTTATGCCTAGTAATTTGTACACTAAACCTGAGGACAAGCATGTCTTGCAGTATTTACCTCCTTCAATTTGTTAGTCAGAAAACTAATTTTATTTTGGAGATCAGTCAAGGTAGGGTCACTAAAAGTATATCTCTATTTAATGTAACCAAGGTATCCTACCATCGCTTCAATATTAATTTTGATTTTCCAAAGCTTTTTGCAATGTCTTGATATTTTTCTATGTTAAAGGTATCCAGGTCAAAGGAAATAGACCTTGAATGAACCATTCCTTTTTATAGTCTAGGTGAAGAGTATGAGTTAAGTTCTCCAAAGTATCTTAAAATATCTAAATGCACTCCCATGCAAACTCCCCTTCTCTCCATTCACTATCATGCCATTTTGTTAGAACCTACTACTATTTTTGAGATAATTTCAACTCTTTGATGAATGTTTCCCATAGTGCATCTATAGTCAGATTTCGAATATTAGATGTGACTTTTGTGTACCACATAAGAGCTCAACCCCTTAGAGTGCTTTGGAAGTTAGCTACCTTAGTCACATCTATAGTTCCTCTAGACCTCTAGATGGCATCATACAAATACCAATATTGCTCCGCATCTTTATCACCATGCCCATGGAACTTTAGATACTAGGTGAAGGAACTCGACATGTTACTATCCATTGGAATAAAAGGATAAGAGACCCAAAAAAATCGTTTAGAAAAAGGATGTGAAATATTACCCAAATTTGGTTGACAAAAACTAGAGGAACTTATACCTATATGTACCTTTTGAAAATTCAACTTTTTAATAAGTTTAGGAAGAAAATTTATTGATTAGAGTTGAGCACCGATGGAAGGGATGGAAGAGGATTGGTTGAGTTTCTACCTTGCAAAGCATTTATTTTGGGGAAGAGATTGTCCTCATAGAATAGATTTCACATCATGGAATGCATCTCAATGTTTTCATGGGAAATATGGTTAGTCTCTACAATCTTCAGGCCTGGCATCATGGTTTCACCTGATTCTTAGTAAGCATTATCACCATAAATCTCTTCTCCACCCTTAGTTCCTCTAGATCCTCTCCCTATGATAAATCTCTCATCTCCTTCCAAATCTCCCTTCCACATCTCAGGGTTGGGCAACACTTCTCCCATTTACTTCAATTCCCTTCTTCTTCTCTAAATATCTTTCATCTTTTGATCCCTCCATTCATCACATATACGTGCACTGAAAATTTTTCTAAAACCTCATACATACTGCATCCCTTCCCATTCATCATGACTCGTTAAAGTTCCATACCCAGTCTGACGGTTTTAATCTTCCATATTAGATGAAGAAAATTGTAATATTATTTCTTCTGCTAGAAAAACCTTAGTCCACAAATGGATCTCTTTCAGTAGTCTCCCTCTTATCCCATATCTAAATACCTCTTCTATATTTTAGAATCATTGGTGATTCTATGCAAAAAATTCAATGATGTATCCCTCCAAAGTAGCTTTCACGAAATATTCGATGCCTCTTGTAATTTCTTGCTCCATCCAATGTAAAGAAGTTAGATGATATGTACTTCACATGTGGTAGATTTGACTAACACTCCTATCTCTCAATGAATTTTGAAACAAGCTCAACCATTGGTACAACTTCATAGGTAACTCAAACCAAAATATCTTGTATTGACCATAGTTAATTTTAGTAAAAAGGGTCTTGGCATAGACCCAATCTTGGTGTTTCTTTGTAGTTGTGTCCATCTATAAATACAAGAAATACACTTTTCCTCCCACCATTCGATAATGCTACTCTTGCTGATTATAGTCACCAATATCTAAAACCCCAATTTCTTTGTCTGGTCCTAGCAACATAATCATTTGTTGGAGAAAAAATATTACAGAGACCCAGGGTCCTTCCTTACAGTGCCAACAAATGTTTTCGTTGTAATATAGCTTAGCGCTAGCATTTTCAATCTTCTCCAAGGGAAGAAAGTCTTACCCAAAGATATTCTAGGTCTTTGGTGTGACGGTTGGGGTTTTGATCATGAAAAATTATGGGCACCATCAAAAGGTAGATTATAAGGTCCTTTTTCCACCCTAGAGACCATAATTTCTCCTTTTCTCACATTAATTGACATATTTTTTTCCATAATGTGTTAAATATGAAGGTTAAAGGATGTTTGTCATGCTTTGTGGCCTAATGTTGTTAATATGAAAGAAAATGAGCATTCTATAGTACATTTATGAGGCAAAGGCACATTGGAGGCAATAAGAGGAATTGTAGGAGGATTTTCCCCTACATTTACTCTCCTTTGACTTGAAGTGATCCATACAATCACTCATATACGCCCATATATATCTCAAGGTCTATAGGTATCCAATGAATTCAAGTGAATGTGAGGTTCTAACGAATC
Source organism: Pinus tabuliformis (assembly GCA_031772625.1). Lineage (NCBI taxonomy): Eukaryota > Viridiplantae > Streptophyta > Pinopsida > Pinales > Pinaceae > Pinus > Pinus tabuliformis. The sequence goes on from CM062820.1 coordinate 1,340,020,583, forward strand.
TAGATCCACTTATTTTGAATATTTGGAAGGAGGCAATCCTCTTCTTAAGGAGGTTTCCCCTAAACCCCTTTTTTATAAATAAACAGGCCTAAGGGATCATTAGATTTCAAATTTATGGAGAAGTGAATTACTATCAAGAACTACGAGCTTGATTCTATCATTGTATGATGTATTTTGACTTTATCTTATGTTAATGAAAATTATACTATTACTTCACATCTATGTTTGTTGCAGGGGGTTGAGTCCCCTTTGGTCAGGACCTAACCCATGGGCTACAATCCCGCTTTGTGTATCATTTTATGCATTATTATAGTACAAACATTTCTTTCCTTGTTTAAATAAAAGTTAATTTTCTAGAAAATTGTTGTTGCAAGCCTGATTAACACCTTCATTGTGGGAAATGTCGTTGAGGAGTCTACAATGGAATGCCAAAAAAATGTGACCATGTCGCTTTGCAATTTGCTACGCTTTAGTTCATTATCTCTTGCATACTCTGTTTTCACAATCTAGGAGTTAAAATCATCTTTTCCAAGTTTATATTCATGTAGGTTATATGCATGTTATGATGATAATTGGTTCTTCATGGAATGAAGTCCTCCTTTGTTTAATTTCATAAAATTAACCTCATCCTTTCATGCTTAGTTTATTTTGCTTCAATTTCATCAACACTTTGCGTACAAAAAAAGGAGTTTTATTAGTTTTGAGGTGCTATCAGTGGCTTGTAATGTTGGCATAGTCATCCTACATTCTCCCTCTCATCATCAACTCCTTCCTTGTTATCCCACACTGCCCTCATATTTATGCCACCAACACCATGTTTCTGTGTTATGTAAGGGATATTATATACACTCGGTTATATTCAAGATCAACCTTTGAGAGGAACTAGGCTTGTAAAAGGAATCACACAACCCTCATATACCCTTACCTACCCTTTCCCACCTTAAAACGAAATTTTCCACCATAAGGATGCTGACAGGATCAATCTTTTCGCAAAACAGGGCAATCCTATAAAATCCTCTAGAATTCATGTAGCATCATGTAGCAATTCTATAGCAATCCCTAAACATGAAAATATTTTCTCCAAAAGATTATTTTTTGTCCCTTATTCTCAAATAATGACCCCTAGGCTTCGAGTCCATAATTGAAGAAGACACAAGACCAGTTTGAACCTGCCTTACTTTCACTGCAAGCACAATTCTGCAACTAGGATTAGATGAAAAATTTCTAAATTGAATTATAATGATGATTTCCTCATGAAATCCATATGAATTTTGTTACTCTAGTCAAGTTCCTTTGAGAAAATTGATTAATAGGGTGATTTTTCCATATAAAGTAGATTACACCTATTTCTTGAATTCATGCTCTTAGGATTTTAATTACAAATTTTTTGTTTCTGCATATTTTTAGTTTCTTTTCAAAGAAAATTCTCATTTTTCAATTAGATTAATAAATTACATTTTTGCAAATAGCACATCATTTACATTCTAAAAATAGAAAAGTTCTTTGCATTCCCACAAGTATCATAACATTTACACTCCTATAACCAGGGTCAAATTTTACATTTGAGGAATGGCATTTTCCATTTCTACAAGTAAAGAAACTCATTTCATTCCTACAGTTAGAATATAAATTTATTTTCATGCAATGTACTTCCTTTATCTAGCTAAAAGAGTGGTCATTGCATGCCTTGATCTAGTCCATTGCTTGAAGGTGGCATGAGTAGATATTGACCTACTATTCATACATAATTGCTACCTCTTAAGCTTGTACAAACCCTAGGCAGATAATTAAAGTTGGTAGTCATGGGATTCTCAACAATCTTGTTGTCATACTGGCGCTCATCACTTTTGGTAATCGTTGTCGGGGAGGTGTCCAACTAGGTGTTTTTTCTACTTAGACGTTACCCTTCTTTCTTTTCCACCATTTGTTCTTCATTAGCATTCCTGATTTTAAAAAGGAAAGAGGAGAAAAAATATATATTTGAAAACAAGACTAACTCTTCGATGCCTCATAGGAGAAGTGATAATCAAGGGAAATTTCTACCAAAAACCCCCACCCCATCAAGATTTCAACCATCCTTCTTATTTGGTGACTCTCAGATTCCGTCTTTAACTATAGGGGAGTTAGAAAACCCTAAAGTGAGCAACCTAATTTTTTTAGTAACCCATAGGGGAGGAAGATCCCATATCACCTACCCAAGAAATGGTCGAAAATAGGAAAAATGGGTTATTTCCTATATGAGAGACCAATGTGGAGGCTAGAATGAAAATATAATCCCTACATCCCTTCCAGATTTCCAGGGTTTAGCCATTGAGGACCTTGACACATTTACATTCGAGCTTATTGTAGGTTATAGCACTTATGATTATGCCTATGGTGAACAGAAGTTTAAGTTGTTTCCCTCCACCCTCAAGGATGAAACATTTCATTGGTGTATGAATTTACCTGGAGGAAGTATCACCAGTTCGATAAAAATGTAGAAATCTTTTAATGAGAAGTATAGGTGCTATTGTAGGTCTAAGGATACAAAATAAGAAATGTTTAGAATGATCCTAGGGCTAGATGAGTCCTTAGAAGATTATGTGGAAAGGTTCCACCTCAATTACAGGAGGGCTAATTGTATCCTTGATCTTAAATCACTCAAGCTTGTACTTCTCTGAAGGATTAGAGACGATATAATGGAGACCCTCCATATTTTTTTTGGAGGATACATTTACGAGTTGACTTATCGTGACATCAAGATAATATTCAAGAATAATTTTAGGGATGCTAGGAAAAAAGGTAGGTCGAATCAAGGCCTGGTAAACTCATCTCCCTCTACATCAACTATTAAACATGAGATAGGGAGTATGTTGGAAGAATTTTGACAGTAAAATCTTTCATGCCCTTTCCTTCCATATGGATACTATGTAGATGAAAATGAAGAAAGAGGAAGCAGAAAGGGCACTATCCATCTTTTTCCCTAGATGCACTAAGACGCATCCTAGAAATGAGTGCCCCATTAGGGGAATTTTGAGGTCAAAAATGGGCCTCCAAAGAAGAATGTACAACCAAAATAAAATTTATAAGAAGAAATAGGATTCAAGATGATGATGTCAATCATGGCGGATGATTAACAAATTTTGGAGAAAAAGAATAAAAATAAAAAAAAATAATAAAATAATAAAATTACTTTTTCAACTTGTATTCTAAACTCATCTCCCTAATGTTTAACTCAAATTTATAGTGGGAGTACCCATTGGATGCAAAATTTGATTCCCCATCCATGGAGTACCAATGTTGCATACTTTCGATGGACCGTGCTACACGAAAAATGAGAAATACATGAAAAACGTGATTGCAGTCATGTTTTTCCTATATTTCTCATTTTTCATGTAACAATGTCCATCGAAAGCATACAACATGGTTACTCCTTGGATGAGGAATCAAATTATACATGCAAGGAGTGTTTCCTCTTGAAATGTGAGTAAACCCATAAGGAGATAAGTTGAAAATATCAAGCCAGGCAGTAACTCCACAAAGCAAAAATTGATTCGTGTATTTTATTCCAGCAGGTAGGTCTATTATATACATGAGTGTTTCCAAAAAGTATAGAGTGATTCCACCTAGCCATCCTCGTAACACTGCCGTGATTGGAAAATTCCAACCTGTACCTGGAATCTGTAGCTATCCCTGTTTATCACTCGTTCCTCAAAAGACGAGTCTTCTTTCAGCTCTTTTCACTGACTCGTAAAATATGAAAAGTTTGCCGAGTTTTGGCCTTCCAGCTCGTTAAATGACCGGAACGCTATCCCTCCTCTAAATTTTAATCTTTTTGGACCTGAGGGATTATTGCACAAAAGGATCGAGCACTTGTTTTGTTCGGCTCGTTAAAAGTACCGAACAGCCATCCCTTCTGTATTGTTTTATACTTTTTCGGACTTAAGGGATTTGCTGACGAAAAAGGAATTATGGAGTTGACTTTCCGTACCTTTTCAGACTCTCTAAAAATGAAAAGGACCGAGTTTTCTTTGTCGTTAGACTCGTTAAAATGATTAAATAGCGACAAACTTGTCTTTAGACGAGAACGAGTTTCCCTATCGCTAGGCTCGTTAAATCATAGCGATGGGCTTGCCCGAAGGGCAGGTTATAGAACAAGCATATGTTATCCTCCTCAAGCTTGACAAAAATAAAGAGGTACTGGTCAGAAATGACTGGGGAAAAATTGGGAGAACATCAAAGTTTAAAGGTAGCAAGTCACTCTTGAACATGACACTTTTCCTCCGTACCACATCGGGTTGGGTTGTTTCATTCACCGGTCTCATCACCATGGTCCTCGCCAAACCATCCACATTTGGGGTAATGCTACCGATCCATCGCATCAGTGTCGTTATATGTTCAAGAGGGGTCATTCTGAAAGTGTCAACCGTGCCCCATCCACTGCCATACATTATCCTTCATCCATTCATGATCGCAACCCTGAATCATATGTCACAGTTTGTTTTCACCTCCACTAAAATCATTAGCTCCGTTCCGTGTCATTGATGTGGGATTCATTAAGGCCCTCCTTTGACAGATCGCTTCTTGTCGACTTCAGCTCATTATCCAAGAAGTTGATCTAGGAACACCCCCATCAGTACTTTGAAGCTTGCATGCCTCAATGGCAGGTTTCTCACTTCTGGCGACAGGTATACATCAATGACCTTCGACCAGAAGATTTTGTGTGGCGTTCGAGCATGAACTATATGCTAAAACTGCTCGATATACCAGTCATAAAAAGAACGCCTCCCGTAAGGACCAATTTTTATAGAGCTTATGCCTTACCACAGCTATGCTCACTTTTGGCAAATTTTACTTTTGCCCCACAGGCTTCTTTCATGCAAGTTTGGAAACGGCTAATCTTAAAACCAGATAAATAACCGCCCCTAGCTTGCACTCCAGAAGGTTTGCATGCCCCCAGGTATAGGATAGAATTTCGAGGCTGCCCCTCCTCTCCCCTACCTCTGCTTTTCTTTGGGTGTTCACAGTTACTTGTCATCTTGCCAATCTAATGTTAACGATACTTGTCTTCTCGTTATTCTAAGGGGTCTTACGCAGTACTCAGGCTTCCCGTCGGCCCACTTTTAACAAACAGCTATTTGTGACAATGGAAGAACACTACTCAAAGATAAAACATTGGTATTATTGAGGGAGGCTTGCCTCTTTCTTATTATTCCAAAGACGGTTCGATTTGTTGCCGCAAATCAATCTCTTTCTTTGGCGGTGTCTATCATTGGGTTGTCCAAAGATGGTTACCTTCTGTCAAAACAATATAGTCCCCTTCCTTGTAGGCTGCCCCTGCTTATCCTTCAAAACATATGTTTCGATGGGCGAGGCTTGAATTCAAGGATGTTTACTATCTGTTGCAATAAGGAAATTCCCACTTGGGCATTGCCCACTTTTTAGACAAAGGTGAATGACTCTTTGGTCAAACACATAACCTTAACAAAAGATTATTATTCCAGAACAACCCCACTTCCTACGGACGGGGTACGGACTAGTCATATTCTTCTGCGGAAATTCTTCCTTATACCCGGGGTTTCTTCTGCCCGAAGCAGACCAGGGTGCATGCCCCCTGGGTCCTAGTCTTTCTTTCCGAATCACTCGCACTCATCGGGAAGGAGGACTGGGGGTGGAGGCGAATCTTGAGTGAACAGACCATTTAGGAATGGTATTTGACTATTTGCGATGCGAGATCCCGGAAACGAAAGTTGGTCTACGAGCTTGACCACCCTTCCTTCGTGTGGAAAACACATTACTCTAAAGAGTGAGGAGACTATCGCTCCCATGCAATAAATATAGTCGCGTCCAAGGAGTAGGTTATAATCCAAGGGTCCTTGGACGACCATCACGTTCATCTCGACGGTCTTCCCTTTCAATGTAACAGGTACATTGGGGAGGATCCCTAATGGTCGACTGGTTCCTTTATCAAAACCTGAGAGATTTCTCAACTCAGGTAAAAGCGCTGGGGAACCCAGTGCTTTCCAAGCAACAGAGGAAAGGATACTCACAGATGCCCCTTCATCAATGATAGTACCAGCCATAATCATTCTATAGATCTGGACAATGATTCTGAATGGTGTACTGGCTGGTAACCGGGGTCTGCCTAGTTGATTCCAATCAAAGGATACAACCAGGTTGCTTGGTGGTGGGACCGAATATACGGCCGGATATGACCCTGATGATGTTCCTTCCTGCGATAAAGGAATGGGCGCATTGCCCTGACGCTCATCAGAGTCGGTGCTGATTGAACTCCTCATAGAAGAGCTCTATATATAGGAGAGAAGAAGAGAGGATGAGTCAGCTTGAGGCTGGCATAGAGCTGACTAGTGTCCTCTCCCTCTTCAGTTAATCTTCAGTTCTTGAGTTCACTTGGAGATCCTTGCTTACACATGGTGATCAAGTACCTCTTACTCATCACAGGGCGAATCTCATAAACCAAGTGTCAGTTTGGAAGCTTCCTGGGCAGTTGACACCTTGCAGAATGACTGTGCCACTTGGCCAATCTCGCCCAGCGCAGGTAGCCTTCATTAATTTTGACTTCCAGCGCAGGTACAAGGAGGAACAGTTGCATTCCAGCGCAGAAGCTCAGTGGAGCAGCTGACATGATCCAAAATTACCCTGTTTTGAAGTGTTTTCAGGTGGAGAACTGATTGGAAGTGCTGTTGTTTGATGACCTTGTTCTTTTAGGGGTAAGAACAACATGTTTAGGGACTGAGGATCCCTGTAATTATTGACATTTCATGCTCCATGGCGCGAGGCACAAAAATGTCTATAACAGTTGCCCCCTAAAGTATGAGGCCGTTTATCGGGTGAAATGCTTTATCTAGAGGGTCCGAAGTTCATTCCAGTGCTGAGGAGGCGCCCTGTAATACAATACAATACAATACATTATCTTTCATTCTATTTTCATGATCTAGCTGAGGCGGGCATTCCCATGCTCAGCTTTTATAAATACATTTTGGTACATATGACAGACGATCGTCTGAAGGTAGACTGATAATTTTCTGCTGAAATTATCATCCTTTGAATAGGATGATCATCTGCTGCAATGATGTACATGGCAAATGCTTTTATATTTCCTGAATATATATCGCAGCCCGGATGGATGAAACTAGATCCGGGGTCTTCAAACTCGTTCGATCTTCACTCAGTACAAGTCGATCCATGTGAGAATTTCGCTGAAGTCGAACATGGAAAGACATCGCTTGATTACCGGTCAATAATGAAAACCGTTAACAAGCGCGAGAGGAATCACCAATAATGACGATGACCCTCAAGGTACCGCAGTACAATTCACGTGGCGTGAATAAAGGACTTGGCGTCGAACGCCACGCAAAATCTTCTAGTCGAAGGTCATTGATGTATACCTGTCGCCAGAAGTGAGAAACCTGCCATTGAGGCATGCAAGCTTCAAAGTACTGATGGGGGTGTTCCTAGATCAACTTCTTGGATAATGAGCTGAAGTCGACAAGAAGCGATCTGTCAAAGGAGGGCCTTAATGAATCCCACATCAATGACACGGAACGGAGCTAATGATTTTAGTGGAGGTGAAAACAAACTGTGACATATGATTCAGGGTGGCGATCATGAATGGATGAAGGATAATGTATGGCAGTGGATGGGGCACGGTTGACACTTTCAGAATGACCCCTCTTGAACATATAACGACACTGATGCGATGGATCGGTAGCATTACCCCAAATGTGGATGGTTTGGCGAGGACCATGGTGATGAGACCGGTGAATGAAACAACCCAACCCGATGTGGTAAGGAGGAAAAGTGTCATGTTCAAGAGTGACTTGCTACCTTTAAACTTTGATGTTCTCCCAATTTTTCCCCAGTCATTTCTGACCAGTACCTCTTTATTTTTGTCAAGCTTGAGGAGGATAACATATGCTTGTTCTATAACCTGCCCTTCGGGCAAGCCCATCGCTATGATTTAACGAGCCTAGCGATAGGGAAACTCGTTCTCGTCTAAAGACAAGTTTGTCGCTATTTAATCATTTTAACGAGTCTAACGACAAAGAAAACTCGGTCCTTTTCATTTTTAGAGAGTCTGAAAAGGTACGGAAAGTCAACTCCATAATTCCTTTTTCGTCAGCAAATCCCTTAAGTCCGAAAAAGTATAAAACAATACAGAAGGGATGGCTGTTCGGTACTTTTAACGAGCCGAACAAGACAAGCGCTCGATCCTTTTGTGCAATAATCCCTCAGGTCCAAAAAGATTAAAATTTAGAGGAGGGATAGCGTTCCGGTCATTTAACGAGCTGGAAGGCCAAAACTCGGCAAACTTTTCATATTTTACGAGTCAGTGAAAAGAGCTGAAAGAAGACTCGTCTTTTGAGGAACGAGTGATAAACAGGGATAGCTACAGATTCCAGGTACAGGTTGGAATTTTCCAATCACGGCAGTGTTACGAGGATGGCTAGGTGGAATCACTCTTCGCAGCTGTTTCTCAAAAGAGGTAAACACACAAATGGAAGCGAATGATCGGCCAAATGAACGGTGGAGGTGATGGATGACAACACGATCAAGGCTCTTATGGCTGATGAATTTGCGATCTCAAAAGGTTATTTACCGGTTCATTTTTTCCATGAGCTTGAACTCTGGGGGAAACTTTTGCTCACACTTTTCTATTTTTTAACGAGCATAGATTCAGTCATAAAACTGCTCGAATTTTGCGTTTATTTTTTAACGAGCATGAACTATATGCTAAAACTGCTCGATATACCAGTCATAAAAGGAACGCCTCCTGTAAGGACCAATTTTTATAGAGCTTATGCCTTACCACAGCTATGCTCACTTTTGGCAAATTTTACTTTTGCCCCACAGGCTTCTTTCATGCAAGTTTGGAAACGGCTAATCTTAAAACCAGATAAATAACCGCCCCTAGCTTGCACTCCAGAAGGTTTGCATGCCCCCAGGTATAGGATAGAATTTCGAGGCTGCCCCTCCTCTCCCCTACCTCTGCTTTTCTTTGGGTGTTCACAGTTACTTGTCATCTTGCCAATCTAATGTTAACGATACTTGTCTTCTCGTTATTCTAAGGGGTCTTACGCAGTACTCAGGCTTCCCGTCGGCCCACTTTTAACAAACAGCTATTTGTGACAATGGAAGAACACTACTCAAAGATAAAACATTGGTATTATTGAGGGAGGCTTGCCTCTTTCTTATTATTCCAAAGACGGTTCGATTTGCTGCCGCAAATCAATCTCTTTCTTTGGCGGTGTCTATCATTGGGTTGTCCAAAGATGGTTACCTTCTGTCAAAACAATATAGTCCCCTTCCTTGTAGGCTGCCCCTGCTTATCCTTCAAAACATATGTTTCGATGGGCGAGGCTTGAATTCAAGGATGTTTACTATCTGTTGCAATAAGGAAATTCCCACTTGGGCATTGCCCACTTTTTAGACAAAAGTGAATGACTCTTTGGTCAAACACATAACTTTAACAAAAGATTATTATTCCAGAACAACCCCACTTCCTACGGACGGGGTACGGACTAGTCATATTCTTCTGCGGAAATTCTTCCTTATACCCGGGGTTTCTTCTGCCCGAAGCAGACCAGGGTGCATGCCCCCTGGGTCCTAGTCTTTCTTTCCGAATCACTCGCACTCATCGGGAAGGAGGACTGGGGGTGGAGGCGAATCTTGAGTGAACAGACCATTTAGGAATGGTATTTGACTATTTGCGATGCGAGATCCCGGAAACGAAAGTTGGTCTACGAGCTTGACCACCCTTCCTTCGTGTGGAAAACACATTACTCTAAAGAGTGAGGAGACTATCGCTCCCATGCAATAAATATAGTCGCGTCCAAGGAGTAGGTTATAATCCAAGGGTCCTTGGACGACCATCACGTTCATCTCGACGGTCTTCCCTTTCAATGTAACAGGTACATTGGGGAGGATCCCTAATGGTCGACTGGTTCCTTTATCAAAACCTGAGAGATTTCTCAACTCAGGTAAAAGCGCTGGGGAACCCAGTGCTTTCCAAGCAACAGAGGAAAGGATACTCACAGATGCCCCTTCATCAATGATAGTACCAGCCATAATCATTCTATAGATCTGGACAATGATTCTGAATGGTGTACTGGCTGGTAACCGGGGTCTGCCTAGTTGATTCCAATCAAAGGATACAACCAGGTTGCTTGGTGGTGGGACCGAATATACGGCCGGATATGACCCTGATGATGTTCCTTCCTGCGATAAAGGAATGGGCGCATTGCCCTGACGCTCATCAGAGTCGGTGCTGATGAAAAGAACCTGGATGGTGTCATCCTTATTCTCTTCAGTGAGGGTGTCGCATGAAGACGACTCTTCGGCGACGGTGTCATTTGAAGACGGGTCTTCAATGACGGAGTCATTGGACGATAGAACCTCTGAAGGAAGAACCGGGTCAACTGCCGTTTCGACCTTTAGACTTTCGTCTGGTCTGGATTCAGTAGGTTCATTCTCAATGACCGACACTTCAGCTGACCACTTGAGCGGGCCTGCTGGATTTTCAACTATCGAGGGATTAGGCACGAGTTTTTGGTATCCAGGAGGAAGTCGCAACGGTGAAACCGGGCGATCTTCCAAAACTCTCTTGGCCTCATCTAAGAATGGACATTTGTGGATGGCATGATTGCCTTCACACAATAGACAGGGTGATCTTGGTCCCCTTCTTCGTCCTTCACTCTCATTAGTCGACGGATTGCAATCAACATGACAACCAGAGGTTGATGCTACCGGATTGTGCAACCTTGGGGACCAGTCCCTTAGTATCCGGGGAATACAAGGACAATCACGATGGAAATGGATCCCTTTGCAAATGACACATGGCGATTTAGGCCCGGTCGGTGCAGTGTGTGGGTTTTTGTCAGCTTTCTTCTGCTTGCCCCCAGTCGCCTTCGCCATAGGCTCCTTCTGCTTCTTTTCTCCCTTCTTCTTTTCCTTCTTCTCCTTGGGAGGCTGGCTTTTGCCAGCTCTACCTTGCGAAGATGAAGGATCAGAGGAAGTATCATAAGAAGTGGAAGGCTGGAGGGTAGTTCTAGATTGTTCTGACTGTTGATTCGACTGCTCAGGATTAGTGGCGATTTGGACTACATTAGTTGAAAAGAGCCATACAGGGAGGCCGATTGTCAACCCTGGAAGTGACAATGTAGCCATATGAGGCGCACCAACATCTCCCCAAGAGGAGAAGGGATTTGGACTTCCGCCAAGGTTACCTCCTTGGTTGGTGGGCTCCATACTTTTCAACTGAAAGATCAACGTGGGAATAACAGGTGATTATGTTCCGCTTAAAATAAATTTTATTAACGACGCTTTTAGACACAAACTTGCTTTTTCATGTTTTAAGAGTCGAGAAAAAGCTAAAGATGACTCTAGTCGCCTTCGATGTTTTAACGAGCCCGAAGTGACAAATGCTCGGTTGGACTTTTTCAGTTATAGAGTTTGAAAAAGGCCAAAAGAAACTGCTCTGGAGATCTAGGCAGAGGGTGTGCCAAACCTTTCGCGAAACCACAGAATACGTTTTACGGTACGGGTGGTCGATCTTCGTGAATGCTGTGTTCACTGCATCGCGATCAGTAGGGCGGCCGACACGGTTTCCTAAGGATAAAGGATAAAAGCCTATAGGGGTCTCCCAATATACGCGACGGTACGCGGGAGCTCAAGTCCGTGTTAGTGCCACCGACTCTCAGGAGGAATCACCCACCTTCGTAGAGATCGACAGTCACTATGTTTAACGACGCCGGAACACGTCTCTACCTAGACCTCTAGATGTTTGCGTTAAATTCCAAAGCGTTGTTATGTAAATTGAGTTTATTTTAATGTTGATCTTTCTTAACAGTTTGCCTTTCAGGGTCGCCACGAGATGTATATATACAACTTCCTATATGCAATCTAAGAATGAGAAGCAAATCTTTTCAATCTTTCAACTTTGAAAACCTTAATCTACTGAGGGAAAAGAAAGACACAACTTTTTCCACAGATCATAGAACACACACTAAAATGCACATTTTCCTAAATCGTCAAGCACACAGTCAAATGCAAAATGCACAATGCATGTATTTCTTTTCGTTATCCTTAATGTTGATGTAAGACAGAAAGGAAACTGTTGTATAATTTTGAATCTAATTTCAAGTAGAAATAAACAAGCTTGTCCAATAATCAAAAAGACACCTTATGATCGTCTTGTTTAAACACAGGAAATGTATAGATCCAAACCATAAAATGAAAAACAAACAAACTCAAACAGCCATGAACAGTAATAAAACTAGCTCTTAAGATCACAAAGACACTTTTACAGTTCAGGATCTAAGGGGTCACAGCTATACTGGTTCGCTTTTCACAATGGGAAACTGTAACTGAAGCAAGAAATACTGAAAGAACATTCACAGTTTCATCACACAACTGAGGCGGAATAATGTCAAGGAGAAGTGGTTTACAGCAAGTACAATGACCAGCAAGCAATCAGCAAAAAAATCAGTGAAAACAGGGCCAAGACACAATAGGAAAGCTGAGCTAGACAATGGCTAACTGGACCAGCGCAGGTTCTAGTCTGCCAGTTTGACTCTCAGCGCAGTTCCCGAAGGGAGCACCTGCGCTGTAATGCAGACTGCCTGTGGACAGCCTGCACTGAGACACGAGAGTTGCGTCTACAAAGTTTTCCGGGTCATAAAAAGCTCAAAAATGCACTGTTTTTGCTGAAATAAAAAGCTATAGGTCAAGTACAGGCTAAGGGATGATCAAGAGGATGAAGATCTATCACAAAGAGTAAAGAGTCTTTTGTAGATAAGCTCTTCAAATCTTGAATTTGCTCAGCAAATGAGCAAGAGTAGCAGACCCTCTACTTCGCTTTTGATATAGTCAAAAGCTTTTCGATTTGGTACTCTTTTCTTCAAGAAATGAATAGCAAAATACTACAAACACCAACAAGATACTAGGCTCCCCAGTATGGTCGCCAGTTTGTTGTGGGGAAAAGTATCCGATGCGGATGACCCTATCCCTACTCTAAAGGTGACAGTCTTTAGCAACAACTGAAAGTAAAATTTTGATGATTTCCTTTATGAAAGTACAGAGAGAATGAAGAAAGATTAACCAACCTGGTGTCTTTCGCTTAGTCAATCCTTGTCCTCTCTCTTTGTCTCTTGTTCCCAGCTCCTTGCTCTCTTCACCGGTCCAGCTACACACAGATCCTGCACAAAACAAGAGAGCAAACTACAAGATACATGTACTCATAATTGATGCATGGATTAGAGTGAATCAAATATACAAGTAAATACAATACATCAATGCAATACAAGTATATAGGAGAACATGCAAAACTTTATTGATAGAAGTAACAGGGTTCTGAGAAGGTTACAACCAATGATGGCTCCAATCCAGCAGCACCTCCCCAGCAGCAAGAACTCTCCTCTTCACCTCTAGTAAAACAATCACCCAATAGCTCTAACTGTAAACCAACAACACCTCCTTGCTTTACACAAAATTCCAGCCTCCTTAGACCTCATAGAAGAGCTCTATATATAGGAGAGAAGAAGAGAGGATGAGTCAGCTTGAGGCTGGCATAGAGCTGACTAGTGTCCTCTCCCTCTTCAGTTAATCTTCAGTTCTTGAGTCCACTTGGAGATCCTTGCTTACACATGGTGATCAAGTACCTCTTACTCATCACAGGGCGAATCTCATGAACCAAGTGTCAGTTTGGAAGCTTCCTGGGCAGTTGACACCTTGCAGAATGACTGTGCCACTTGGCCAATCTCGCCCAGCGCAGGTAGCCTTCATTAATTTTGACTTCCAGCGTAGGTACAAGGAGGAACAGTTGCATTCCAGCGCAGAAGCTCAGTGGAGCAGCTGACATGATCCAAAATTAGCCTGTTTTGAAGTGTTTTCAGGGGGAGAACTGATTGGAAGTGCTGTTGTTTGATGACCTTGTTCTTTTAGGGGTAAGAACAACATGTTTAGGGACTGAGGATCCCTGTAATTATTGACATTTCATGCTCCATGGCGCGAGGCACAAAAATGTCTATAACAATGAGGGAGAGATTGTTCAGTTCATCTCCCAATGATTGTTCATATTTCTCATTTATTTATTTACATATATTTACCCAATCACAAGGATTAGGTGTCAACATTCCCCCCTTAATCTGAAGGGATGTTGGTGAGTCCAAGCATCATTCTGAATCGTTCAAGCTTTTCTCTTCCAAGCGCTTTGGTGAAGATGTCTGCAATTTGCTCATTTGTGGAACAATGATGGAGATGGATTGTTTTGGCCTCAACATGATGTCGAATCAGATGATATTTAGTATTGATGTGCTTCGTTAGATCATGGAACTTTGGGTTCTTGGCCAACTTTATTGCAGAGGTATTTTCAATCATGAGTGGAGTTGATTGTACCTGTTTTACCTACAAATCTTCAAGAAGTTTCTTGAGCCACACAACTTCTTTTGTTGCTTCAGCTGCTGCCACGTATTCTGCTTCTGTTGTGGAATCTACTGGAACTGATTGTTTGCGTGATCCTCAGGGGACAGCTCTTGATCCAAGACTCATAGCATATCCTGAAGTAGATACCCCAGTTTCTTTGTCTCCATCGCGGTCTGAATCAGAGTACCCAATCAAGATGAAGTCGTCCACCTGTTTATACTTGATTCCAAAGTCTTTAGTTCCCTTCAAGTACTTTAGAACTCTTTTTGTAGCAGACCAATGTCCCTCATAGGGCTTTTGCATAAACCTAGAGAGGATTCTAACATCATATGAAATGTCTGGTTTGGTAGTAGTTAGGTAGTTGAGACATCCTATAAGTTGTCTATACTTCGTTGCATCCTCAAATTCTTTTCCTTCAATAGATGTGAGCTTTGAGTTTTGTTCCATTGGAGTAGTAAGAGGATTGCACTCTATCAATGCAAACCTATTCAACATATCTTCGATGTATTTCTTTTGAGAAATAAATATGGACTTTGGATGTTGGGTTACTTCAATGCCAAGATAGTAATGAACATGGCCCAAATCAGTCATTTCAACACTTTTCCCCAATTCCTTCTTTGTGGATGCAATGTAGCTTTCATTGTTCCCTTTCATCAAAAGATCATCTACATATACCACGAGATATACAACTGTTTTGCCAACTTTCTTGACAAATAAAGTTGCATCCTCAAGATCAAAATGTTTGAAATTGAGTTTCAGAAGATGCTCAGTAAGTTTTTCATACCAGGCTCGCGAGGCTTGTTTGAGGCCATACAATGTTGGGTCCCTATAATACTAGTGATTACCCCATTACTATTGTAGTTATACCCCTTATTTATATTGTTGTGCCCCTATTACCCCCATATTGTTATTTCTGTGCCCCATAGAATCCCTCTATTGTTATTTTTGTGGCTTTATATTATTATTGTTAGGTCGGCTGGATTATATTGTGACTCCCTAGACTCCTATATATAGAAAGGAGTTTTTGTCATTTGTATCATCCAAGAATTGTTCATTTATGTAATGTAAAGGAGGTTGCCCCCTCGAAGAGGCTGAATTCTAAGGCGTGGATCTCTCTTTTCTATCTTTTTGTGAGCTGGTTTCATAACATTTGGTATCGGAGCTTTGGATTCTAGGGTTTCGCTGCTCCAAACAGGTCATCGTGGAATTTTCGCTATAACCTTTTTTCTGTGACGTTTCAGAAGTCGCAAAGAAAACCCATTTGAGAAGAATTGGCGCTGAACCTTGGGTCCGAATTTCAGAGCTTTTCTCGCGATATTTTCGGAGAGATGATCTGAGGAAGTTGGTCTTTTTGCAGACTCCTGAATTACATTCAAAACAGGTGACCTGGGGAAAATCGTCATAACTCTCTCTCTGAGGATTGGATTGAAATTTCGTAAAAAGGTACAGAAAGAGGACGGACTGTAGTTTCTTGTGTGTGTGTTTTAGATTCAAAGGTTGAAACAGTGACTCGTGGCACGTCGTACAAGTTCGCTCTACTGAACCAGTCTAAAAGCAAGTCACCGTGGGAGATTTAACATAACTCTTCCTTGGAGAATCCAATTTGGCTCAGACTTGTGGCATTGGAAAGAGGACGTAGAAGGATACTACAGGTAACAATTTCAGAATTGGAGGATCCAAAATTACAGAGATACATCAGATTCAATATCAGGCTTCTATAAAGTGAAAAAAGGTGTGTAGTTTTTTTTTTAATTTTTGTGTAAGCTTGGTTCAACGGATTCAAAGGGCATAGTAAAACTGTATTATCGGTAACTGATGCCCCGAGGAAAGAAAATTCAAACACCTAGTAAGGAACCTGAAAGCTTTAGCATGACTCATGAAGAAGAGGAAGAAATGCTACATGATATATCAAAATTACAAGAACAAGTGCAACAAATGTCACGCTCACAAAAGCTAACAGAAGCTAAGATAAGTGACGTGGAATCTAAGGTAAATGGCGTGGAATCTAAGATAAAGGGAATGGAAGCTAAGATGGATGGCATGGAAGCTAAGATTGACGCTAAATTTGATGGCATGGATGATAAGATGGATGAATTGAAGAAGTTGCTACAAGAAAGGGTCACTAATGGTGAAAAGGTAGTAAAGGAAACTCATGATGAGAATAAAAGAAATGTTAATCATGATTCCATAGACTCTAATGTTGGATCGAAGACTCACCATGTTCCAAAAATCGATGTGAGGAAGTTTGATGGCAAGGATCCCGCCACATGGATATTACAGATGGAGCAATTCTTCGATCTCAATAATGTGCAAAACACACAAAAGGTACGTATGGCAACTTTATATTTGGAACCAAATTAGTTTGTATGGTATCAATGGCTTTGTTCTCGTAAACAATTTATCACTTGGGCAATTTTTACGGAAGAATTGATAGCACATTATGAGGATACAAAAAGCAACACTTTTTTTAGCCAATTGATAAGTCTCAAACAAAAGGGTTCAATAATGGAGCACATTGATGAGTTCCAAAAATTGAACATAAGGGTAAAAGATATTCCAGAGGAGCATAGGATTGATGTGTTCATAGGGTCTTTAAAGGATAATATCCAACATGATGTGTGCCTTTGGGAACCTGATTCATTAGAGAAGGCATTCAGGTTAGCAAGAAAAATGGAAAGCAAAATTATGGCAACTAGGAAGCATACCGTTCACAACTATAAAGACGGAAGTGTTGTTGCCCATAGTCTTCCACAACCTACAAGGTTGACACCACAACAATTGGAAGAAAAAAGAGCAAAAGGGCTTTGTTACAATTGTGATAGCAAATACACAAAAGGTCATAAGTGTGCTGAGAAGAAATTATTCTACATAGATTGTGAAGAGGAAGAAGAAAAGGAGCAAGAAAGGTCAAAAGAAGAGGATATATTCCAGGAACAAAGCCTAGATGAAGAACAAATAAATCAGACCATATCTTGTAATGCATTGGTAGGAATTACCACTCCTCAAACCATCAAGATAGAAGGACAAATCAAGAAGAAAAAGGTAATAGTGTTGATTGATTCAGGAAGCACCCACAATTTTATTCATTGTAGGGTAGCAAAAGAATTGAATTGCTTCCTATATCCAGCACCAGAGTGTCAAGTGATGATTGCAAATGGAGGAACAATAAATTGTTCTGGAAAGTGCCATAATATCAAGCTATCCATGGGAGAATATGTATTGACTAGCCCAATGCTTTCCATTCCAATGGGAGGTGCTGATGTTGTACTAGGAGTCCAATGGCTACAATCCTTGGGTACAATAGCTTTTAATTTTCAAGAACTTTTCATGAAATTTTCTGTGGAAGGAAAGGAAGTTGAATTAAGGGGTATTGCAGGGAAACCAGGAAAGATAATCAGCTCTAATGGCATGACAAAGCTTCTAAAAAAGGAGCAAAGAGGTGTAATTGCACAATTATGTTCGCTAGATGTTTCCACATTGGAATCATCTATTTCTCCAGATCTCCAAAAAGTCCTGGACAATCATTCCAAGGTATTTGAGACTCCCAAAGGTCTCCCACCTATGCGTGATCATGATCATGCTATTCATCTGATTCCAGGAAGTGTTCCTCCAAACATCAAGCCGTACAGATATCCCTATGTCCAAAAAAGTGAAATTGAACGTATGGTTGCAGAAATGCTAGAGGCGGGTATAATTCAACTGAGTCAAAGTTCTTTCTCAGCTCCAGTAGTATTGGTGCACAAGAAGGATGGATCATGGCGCATGTGTCCGGATTATAGGGAGCTCAACAAGCTCACTATTAAAGATAAGTTCCCCATTCCTGTTATTGATGAATTACTGGATGAATTGCATGGATCAATTTACTTCACCAAGTTGGATCTTCGTTCGGGATATCATCAAATCAGAATGAAGATTGAAGACATTCCGAAAATGGCATTTAGAACTCATGAGGGTCATTATGAATTTTTGGTCATGCCTTTTGGCCTTACCAATGCACCTTCAACATTTCAAGGTTTGATGAATTCAATTTTCAAACCATTCCTTAGAAAATTTGTGTTAGTATTTTTTGATGATATACTAATCTACAGCAAGTCTTGGAAGGATCATGTTGAACATGTTGACAGGGTGCTACAACTATTGGAGGAGAAACAATTATATGCAAAAAGATCCAAATGTTTCTTTGGAGTCCAGGAGGTGGAATATTTGGGTCATATTGTATCTCATGAAGGAGTTAAGGTAGACCCTAGCAAAATTAAAGCCATTAAGGAATGGAAAATCCCCACATCCATAAATCATCTGCGAGGATTTCTTGGGTTGACAGGGTATTATCGCAAGTTTGTTAAGAATTATGGGAGAATAGCAGCACCTCTAACAACATTATTGAAGAAAGATTCATTTTCATGGACTCCGGAAGCAACAAAGGCCTTTGAACATCTTAAAGAGGCAATGTGCCAAGCACCGGTCTTAGCTACACCGGACTTCACAAAAACCTTTATTGTGGAATGTGATGCTTCAGGAAATGGAATTGGTGCTGTTCTAATGCAAGATGAAAGACCCATTGCTTTTGAAAGTCGTCCAATCAAGGGAAAGTTTTTAAGCAAAGCTATTTATGAGAAGGAAATGTTGGCAATACTCCATGCACTTAAGAAATGGCGACCCTACCTAATGGGAAGACACTTCAAGGTAAAAACGGATCATGATAGCCTTAAATACTTTTTAGAACAAAGGTTATCCTCTGAAGAGCAACAAAAGTGGGTCACAAAGATGTTGGGTTATGACTTTGAAATCATCTACAAAAAAGGGAAGCAAAATGGTGTGGCAGATGCACTCTCAAGAAAGGATGAGGATGTGGAAGCATTGTTGTGTGCCATTTCTATTATCCAACCAGATTGGATAAACGAAGCAAGGGAGGAATGGAAGAATGACGAAGAAGTGTGGGCACTTATTCGAAAGTTACAACAAGATTCCAGTACTTCTGATACATTTAGTTGGCAAAATGATTCGTTATGGTACAAAGATCGCTTATACCTCTGTAAGGATTCCCAGCTAAAACAAAAGATTCTTATGGAATTGCACACTTCTCCCTTAGGAGGGCACTCAGGATTTTTAAAAACTTACCACAGGGTTAAGAAGGAATTTTTTTGGGATGGCCTTAAATCAGATATTCAAAAGTTTGTGGCGGAATGTTTGGTTTGCCAGCAAAATAAAGTTGAAACAATTAAGACACCGGGTCTATTACAACCTTTATCCATTCCAAGCCAACGTTGGGAGGAGGTTTCAATGGATTTTATCACAGGTTTACCCAGGTCTGAGGGAAAGAGTGTCATCATGGTGGTAGTTGACAGACTTACCAAGTATGCACACTTTTGTGCATTATCACATCCATTTAAAGCCAGTACAGTTTCTACTGCATTTATGGAAACAGTTCAAAAGCTACATGGAAACCCAAAGATTATTGTAAGTGACAGAGATCCCATTTTCACTGGAAATTTTTGGACAGAATTATTTTCTTGTCTTGGTACTCAGTTAGCTCATAGCTCATCTTATCATCCTCAATCTGATGGGCAAACTGAGATAGTAAACAAATGTTTGGAAGGATATCTTCGTTGCTTTGTATCTGATAAGCAGACACAATGGGTCAAATGGTTGCCTCTGGCTGAATGGTGGTATAACACTTCCTTCCATACAGCAACAAAAATGACCCCATTTATGGCACTTTATGGGTATCAACCACCATCCATCACATCATATTTAAGAGAAAATTCTAAGGTTCAGGCAGTGGAACATCACATCGAACATCAACAACAAGTCCTCCAACTCTTAAAGGATAACCTAGTGTTGGCACAAAATAGAATGAAACAACAGGCAGATCAACATCGCAGTGAAAGAAGTTTTGATGTAGGTGATTGGGTATTCCTACGGCTACAACCATATAAGCAAATGTCCCTAAAGCAAGCTAAGAAGGATAATAAATTATCACCAAAGTATTATGGTCCGTACAACGTGTTGCAAAAGATTGGTACTATGGCATACAAATTGGAGCTTCCTGCAGCTTCTCGATTGCACCCAGTTTTCCATGTTTCATGTTTAAAGAAGGTTATAGGTGACAAGCTCCCAATTCAAACAATATTGCCAGAACTTGATGAGGAAGGAAAAATTATATTGGAACCGGAAGCAGTCACAGAAACAAGAACTCGACAGCTACGAAATCGATCAATTTCAGAGTATCTTATCAAGTGGAAGAACTTATCCGCTGAAGATTCCACATGGGAGGATGAGAATTTTATGCAGAAGTATCCAGAACTACTCAAGCGTTGAGGACAACACTTTTTTGAAGGAGAGGGGCATGTTGGGTCCCTATAATACTAGTGATTACCCCATTACTATTGTAGTTATACCCCTTATTTATATTGTTGTGCCCCTATTACCCCCATATTGTTATTTCTGTGCCCCATAGAATCCCTCTATTGTTATTTTTGTGGCTTTATATTATTATTGTTAGGTCGGCTGGATTATATTGTGACTCCCTAGACTCCTATATATAGAAAGGAGGTTTTGTCATTTGTATCATCCAAGAATTGTTCATTTATGTAATGTAAAGGAGGTTGCCCCCTCGAAGAGGCTGAATTCTAAGGCGTGGATCTCTCTTTTCTATCTTTTTGTGAGCTGGTTTCATAACATACAAGGACTTCACAAGTTTTCATACTTTATGCTCATGTCCTTTCATAGTAAATCCTTCAGGTTGGGACATAAAAAAATTCTTTTTTAGATCTCCATTCAAGAAAGCAGTTTTTACATCCATTTGATGGACTTTCCAACCGTTCTGAGCTGCTAGTGCAAAGAGTGTCTGGATGGTAGCCAATTTTTTTGTGGGGGAAAATGTCTCCTCATAATCGACCCATTCCTTCTATGCAAAACCTTTTTCCACAAGCCTAGCTTTGTGTTTGTCAAGTGAGCCATCAGCTTTATACTTGTTCTTGTAGACCCACTTGCAACCAATTGGTTTGGTTCCTAATGGAGGATCAACCAGCTTCCAAGCGCTGTTCTTTATGAGGGTATCATACTCCTTTTGTATCGCTTCTTTCCATTCATCATGAGAAGCAGCTTCTTTGAAGGAATTTGGTTCAAAATCTGTAGACAAGTTCAATTCACAATCATAAGAAACATCCATATCAACAAGTGAATTAGAGTCATCTACATCACCTCCATTTTGCCGGTTTAAATTTCTGGTTCCTGTCTTTCCGATTTCATCAGGATGAACACATTCAAGTGTCTTTGTCACCCACTTTGGGGGATGTTTCTAAGATGGTCTAGGCTGCTCTGTTGATTGAGTTGGGATTGAATCAAGATTGAGTCTTCCAATTCTATCAATCACATCACTTAAAGCATCATTCATTGTTGGAGTTTCATGGGGGGGAGAGTGTTCTTCAGAAGAAGATTCCACATGTTGATCTAGTATAGGAATCCCCCTTCAAGATGTGGAATCTGATTATCAAATTCTTGAAATGATTTTTCTTTTGTGAATCTATCCAAGCGATCAAGTTGTCGCTCAACAACATTTTCAGTTTTGGATGATTCAAGAAAAATTACATCTCTAGACACAACAAACTTCTTATTTACTTCATCATAGAGGCGGTGTACTTTGGAGGTGTTTGAATACCCCAGGAAGATACACTTACAACTTCTAGCACCAAGTTTGTTTCTATGTACCTTTGGTATCAAGGCATAGCAGGTGGAACCAAAAACCCTGAGATGCTTTACCGAAGGAACATGTCCATACCACATTCCATAAGGAGTCTTATTTCTTATAGCATTAGATGGACATATATTCTTTATATATGCAGCACATAGAAAAGCATCATCCCAAAACATTATCTTTACATTTTTGAAGAAAAGCATGGATCGTACCATATTTAAGATTGTCGTATTCATTCTTTTAGCTACACCATTCTATTGGGGATTATAAGGCATAGTTGTTTGATGTTTGATCCCATGTTGGAAAAGATAGTTTTCAAATTCATTTGATGTGTATTCTTTTCCATTATCAGTGTGAATAGAACCAATATGATATTGTTGTTACAGGGACAAGTGTCTATTTAGAACTGCTCTATCCCACTAAGGTGTGACAGTTGCCTTAGAAACAAACAGAGAAAAACTATTTTTGTTTTTCCTTTATGAATTATAGATAGAGAGGAACAGAAAGACCAACCTCTGTCTTGCGCTAATCTCTTGATTCGATCCCTCTCTTCTTTGATAGTCCTCAGCTACCTGCTCCCTTGTACAGCCAGCTTCACAAAGTACCTGTAAGATCACAGAAGCATAGCACTATACAAAGACATGGATCTATAATCATAAACAATCTAGGATCAGATGTAAATTGACCATACAAATGTAACAAGCATCAATGATACAAAAGCATGGAGGAAAACTCAAATAGCTTTTATTGATAAACAAGAAAAGAGCCAGGAGGAGTTACAACCAGTTGTTTTGACCCAGCATCAACCTCCCAACAAAGAAGCCCCTCTTCACCTCAAACAAAGCTTAGATCACCCAACAATCTAATGTTTGTCTCAAGAAACCAACAACAATTCCTTACAATATGAAAAATTCCAGCCTCTGGATCTCTGGGATGAGGGATCCATATATAGATATCTATAAGGGGGATGAGTCAGCTTGTGATTTGATTAGTGTCTTCTCTCTGATAGTTCTTGCTTCCACTTGGAGACTAAGGGCCTCTTACTCATCCTTGGTCGAATTCAGTGAGGCAAGTGTCACAGGAGAAGATTCTAGAAGCTTCCATTGCCTCTCCACCTCGCGGAATGACACTGCCATTTCTCATTTCTCGCCCATCACACCCCACAGAAGGGACTTTTGAAATGCAACGCACCCTCACAGTGTATTTGGGTGAGATGCAACACACCTAACCAGTGGAGCAGTTGCAATGATCCTGTTTTGACCAATTCTGAGCAGTTTCTCACGGAGAACTTCTGGGAGAAGCTGTAATCTGTTGACCTTGTTCCTTTAGGGGTTAGAACAATACTTTTAGGGACTTAGGAGCCCTTGGTTTATGGACATTTCATGCTTGGGGTTGTAGGGCCCAAAAATGTCTGTAACAGTTGCCCCCTAAAGTGTTAGGTCGTTAATCTTTTGGTGTCGGGTGAAATGCTTTATTATGAGGATCCGAAGTTCTTTCAATGCTGGAAGCAAACCTGTAATAAGATACAATACAATACATTATCTTCATACTACTTTCATGATCTAGCTGAGGAAGGCATTCCCATGCTCAGCTTTATAAATTCATTTTCTTGTACATAGGACAGACAATCGTCTGAGTGTAGACTGATGATTCTGGTAGAGCCATCATCCTTTTGATAGGATGATTATCTGTGATACAATGATGTACATTTAATGTCTTTATCTCCCTGAATATATATCGCAGCCCGGATGGATGAAACTAGATCCGGGGTCTTCAATCTCGTCCGATCTTCACTCAAAGTACAAGTTGATCCATGTGAGAAATGTTCTGAAGTCGAACATGGAAAGACATCGCTTGATTACCAGTCAATGATGTAAACTGTTAACAAGCGCGAGAGGAATCATTGATAACGATAATGACCCTCAAGGTACTGCAGTACAATTCATGTGGTGTGAATAAAGGACTTGGCGTCGAACACCACGCAAAATGTTTCGGTCGAAGGCCATTGATGTAAACCTGTTGCCGGAAGTGAGAAACTTGCCATTGAGGCATGCAAGCTTCAAAGTACTGAATGGGGTGTTCCTGGATCAACTTCTTGGATAATGAGCTGATGTCGACAAGAAGTGATCCATGAAAGGAGGGCCTTAATGAATCCCACATCAATGACACGGAATGGAGCAAATGATTTTAATGGAGGTGAAAACAATCTGGTGATATAAGGTTCAGGGTGGTGGTCATGAAAGAATGGAGCATAATGTATGGTAGTGGGCGAGACACAGGTGAATTCTCTAAATGACTTCTCTTGAACATATCGGCGACACTGATGTGATGGATTGGTAGCATTAACCCCAAATGTGGATGCTATGGCGTGACCATGGTGATGTGACCGGTGAATGAAACAACCCAACCCGACTCGGACACAGAGTGGAAGTGTCATGTTCAAGAGCGACTTGCTACCAACAAAGTTTCTTTGAGTTTTCTTCCCAATTTTCCCGAGTCATTGCTGACAAGTACATCTTTATTTTTTTCAAACTTGAGGACGATAACATGTGCTTGTTCTATAATTTTCCCTTCGGGCAAACCCATCGCTATGTTTTAACGAGCCTAGCGATAGTGAAACTCGTTCTCGTCTATAGACAAGTTTGTCGCTATTAATCTTTTTAACGAATTTAACGACAAAGATAACTCAGTCCTTTTCAATTTTAGAGAGTCTGAAAAGGAACTTAAAGGTAACTCCAAAATTCCTTTTTCGTCATCTAGTCCCTTAAGTCCGAAAAAGTATAAAACAATACAGAAGGGATGAATTTTTGATACTTTTAACGAGCCAAACAAAACAAGCGCTCGATCTTTTTGTGTAATAATCCCTCAGGTCCAAAAAGATTAAAATATAGAGGAGGGATAGCACTTCCTGTCCCTTTAACGAGCTGGAGAGGCCAATGGCTCAACAATCTTTTCATATTTTACGAGTCAGTTGAAAAGAGCTTCAAGGAGACTCGTCTTTTGAGGAACAAGTGATAAAATGGGTAGCAGCTGATTCCAGGTAAGGTTTGGAATTTTCCAATCACGGCAGTGTCACAAGGATGGCTAGTGAAATCACTCTTCGCAGCTGTTCCTCAAAATGGGTAAACAATCAAATGGAGGTGAATGATTGACCAATGAAAAAGTGGAGGTGACAGTGCAAACACGACCAAGGCTTTAATGGCTGAAGTACTACATTCACGATGGTTATTTACCGGGGAATAGTTCATTTTTTAATGAGCTTAAACGCAGGTGGAAACATTTGCTCATGTCTTATGTTTATTTTTTAACGAGCTTGAACTATGTGTTAAAACTGCTCGATTAATCCAGTCGTGTGATAAGAATGTCTCATATAAAAGGGCAACTTTTAGAGTTTTTCCCCACATCCTTTCTTTATGCAAGTTAGGAGATGACCGATCCTACGAGTTTAAAGGGTTAGAGGTCCTAGAAATTTAAAAAAATAAATAGTCACTCTTCGCTTGCATGCCAAAAGGCTTGCATGCCCCCAGGTATAAAACAGAGTTTCAAGGTTACCCCTTCTTTAGTCCGTTAAAACATTTGTTCTACCGAGAGAGGCCTACCTCTTACAGGTTACCAAAGATTGTTCAATTTACAGCGCAAACAAAACACTTCCCCGGCGATGTCTACCGAAATAGACAAAGGTGGGTGAAGGAGGCTACTCCACTCACATAACTTTGACAAGAGAATATTGTTCTAGAATAACCCCCTCTTCCAATCACGGACAGGGGTACAAACTAGTCATATTCTCTTGCAGAAACCTACCCTATACCCGAAGTTTTCCTGCCGAAGCAGACGAGGGTGCATGCCCCCTGGGTTTCAGTCATGTCCCCCCGAATCACTCGTGCTCATCGGGAGGACGGACTAGAGATTGAGACATTTCTTGCATGAAAAGACCATTCAGGGATGGTATATGACTATTTGCTATGCGTGATCCGGGAAATAAAAGCTGGTCTACGAGCTTGACCACTCTTCCTTCGTGTGGAAAACACATTACTCTAAAGAGTGAGGAGACAATTGCCCCCATGCAATAAATATAGTCTCGTCCAAGGAGTAGATTGTAATCCAGGGGTCCTTGAACTACCATTACGTTCATGTGAATGGTTTTCCCTCTCAATGTTATGGGCACATTGGGAAGGATCCCTAACGGTCGACTGGTTCCTTTATCAAAGCCTGTTAGATTTCTCATCTCAGTCAAAAGCGATGGCGAACCAAGCGCTTTCCAAGCAGTTGAGGAAAGGATACTCACAGAAGCCCCTTCATTTATGATGGTACCATCCATAACCATTCTATATTTTTGAACAATAATTCGGAATGGTACACTAGCCGGTAAACGGGGTCTGCCTAGTTGATTCCAGTTGAAGGAGACAATTAGGTTGCTTGGAGGTGGGACCGAATAGACGGCCGGGTACGACTCTAACGAACTTCCGTCCTACGGTAAAGGAATGGGTAAATTGCCCCCATGCTCGTTGGAGTCTGTGCTTATGAAAAGAATTTCGACGGTGTCATCCTTGTTCTCTTCAGTGACTGTATCATCTGAAGATGGAACCTCTTAAGGAAAGACCGGGTCAACTGCCATCTCGACCTTTTGACTTTCGTCTAGTATGGATTTAAATGGCTTATCTTCAATGATAGATGCTTCGGCCGACCACCTGAGCGGGCCAGCAGGATTTTCAACTAGTGACAGACTCGGCAAGAGTTTTTTATATCCAGGAGGAAGTCGTAACGGTGAAACCGGACGATCGTCAAAAACTCTTTTAGCTTCATCTAAGAAGGGACAACGGTGGACGGCATGATCACCTTCGCACAGTTTACAAGGAAATCTATACTTTCCATTTTGTCCTGGGGCTTCACTTTCACTAGTTGACGGTTTGTTTTCAACATGATCATGAGAGGTTGACGACACCGGGTTGTGCAAACGAGGAGACCAGTCCCTTAAGATCTAAGGGATACAAGGACAATCTCTGTGATAGTGGTCTCCCTTGCAAATGACACATGGTGATTTAGGCCTGGTCGGTGCAGTGTGTGGATTTTCGCTAGATGACACTCGTTTGCCCCCATTCGCTTTTGGCTCTTTCTTCTTCTTCTCTTTCTTCTTCTTTTCTTTCTTCTCTTTAGGCACACGACTTTTGGCTTTACCAGCCCCATCAAGCGAAGACGAAGGAGGAGAGGAAGAGTTAGAGGAAGTAGAAGGTTGGTGGGTAACTCTGGACTCGTCTAATTGCTTATTCGATTGTTCAGGAATTGTGGTGTTCTGAACGACAGAGGTTGAGAAGATCCATACAGGCAAACCAATTGTCAGTCCTGGAAGTGACAATTTGGCCATATGGGGTGCACCAACATCTCCCCAAGAGGAGAAGGGACTAGGATTTCCTCCAAGGGGAATTCCTTGGTTGGTGGATTCCATTTTCTCAACCCAAGATCAACGTAGGAAAGGGGTAATGAATATTACGTTTAAAATAAATTTTAGACGCTTTGACACAACTCGTTTTTTTAGTTTTTAAGAGTCGAGAAAAAACAAAAGATGACTCTAGTCTCCTTCGATTTTTAATGAGCCTGAAGTGACAAGTGCTCAGATGGACCTTTTCCGTTAAGGAGTCTGAAAAGGAACGAAAGGGACTACTCTGGAAATCTAGGTAGAGGGAGTACCAAACCAATCGCAAAACTATAGAATACCTTTTACGGTACGACAATCAATCTTCCTGAATGCTGTGTTCAGTGCATTGCGATCGATAGGGCGACAGACATGGCTTCCTATGGATAAAGGATTAAGCCTATTGGGGTCTCCTAAAATATACTCGACGGTACGTGGGAGCACAAGTCCGTACTGGCACTTATCGTCTCAAAGTGGAGGAATCACCCAACCATCAGTGAGAACAACAGTTACCAGGCTTTACGACGTCGGGATACGTCTCTGGCCTAGACTTCTAAATGTTGTGCGTTAAGTTCCAAAGCGTTGTTAGATTCATTGAATTTATTTTAAGTTGATCTTGTTTATGAAGTTTGCCTTTCGGGTTCACCACGAGATGTAGATGTAATTCCTAAAATGCAATCTAAGATGATAAACAAACTTTTTATCTCCTTTATGCAATGAAAATCCTAGCTACTAGGGAAAATAAAGACAGAATATTTTCACAAAGAGCAAAGAGCACACTCTAAATGCACTTTCCTAAATCAAGCCAATCAGACTGTCTATATGCAAATGCACATGCATGTATTTGTTTTTCGACTTTCTTAATATATGAATGCTAAAAAGAAAGTTGATGCACAAATCTGAATTTCTTTTCAAGCGACAAATATCAACAAGATTCTTTCGAAATTAGACCAAAAGCAATAGTAACAGGATAATCGACCATCAACAGCAATCAAACTCTTTCCTACGATCAAAATCGACACTTGCGACAGATTCAAATCAATGGACGATAGTACAATTATGCTACTTTTGCAAAGGAGAACTATAAATGACTCAACAAACGCATAACAACATCTACAGTTCTTTTGTACAAGGGAGGCGGAATAACAGTAAGGAAAAGGGGTTTCAAACAGACATATACTGATCACAGGCAGCAAAATTCAGGAATAGAACTAGAAGGAACGAATCACAGAAGCCACAGCTGCACAGAGCTAGTCTGATCAGCGCACCTGTAACACAGAGAATCTGAAATGCAGCGCAGGCTGGCCACTCGGGAAGTGTGCTGAAATTCAAAATCTCTTAATAGTACCTGCCCTGGGCCAGAAACGAGACTTTGTTCGGGTTCCGGGTCAGAGTTTGTAGTTCAGTTCTTGGGTTTTGGCCGAGTAAAAAGCAATCAATAATGCAACAATCAGGGGTAGATCTAAGGAGGATCTAAGAGCTATCACAAGGGAAATCAGATAGTTTGCGAATCAGTTGTTTAAATCATAAACAGATCCAGTAGATGGATTGAAGTAGCAGTTGTCTACTTTGCATTTGTTATGGCAAATGCAGTTCGAATGCTATTCGTAAGTTTATGAAACAAACAACAAAGAATGATAAACAAACAAACTAACTAGTTCCCCAGTATGGTCGCCATTTTGTTACAAGGAAAAGTGTCTATTTAGAACTGCTCTATCCCACTAAGGTGTGACAGCTGCCTTACAAACAAATAGAGAAAAACTATTTTTGTTTTTCCTTTATGAATTATAGATATAGAGGAATAGAAAGACCAACCTCTATCTTGCGCTAATCTCTTAATTCGATCCCTCTCTTCTTTGATAGTCCTCAGCTACCTTCTCCCTTGCACGCCCAGCTTCACAAAGTACCTATAAGATCACAAAAGCATAGCACTATACAAAGACATGGATCTATAATCATAAACAATCTAGGATCAGATGTAAATTGACCATACAAACGTAACAAGCATCAATGATACCAAAGCATGGAGGAAAACTCAAATAGCTTTTATTGATAAACAAGAAAAGAGCCAGGAGGAGTTACAACCAGTTGTTCCAACCCAGCATCAACCTTCCAGCAAAGAAGTCCCTCTTCACCTCAAACAAAGCTTAGATCACCCAACAATCTGATGTTTGTCTCAAGAAACCAACAACAATTCCTTACAATATGCAAAATTCCAGCCTCTGGATCTTTGGGATGAGGGATCCATATATAGATATCTGTAAGGGGGATGAGTCAGCTTGTGATTTGATTAGTGTCTTCTCTCTAATAGTTCTTGCTTCCACTTAGAGACTGAGGGCCTCTTCCTCATCCTTGGTCGCATTCAGTGAGGCAAGTGTCATAGGAGAAGATTTTGGAAGCTTCCATTCCCTCTCCACCTCACGGAATGACACTGCCATTTGTCATTTCTCACCCATCGCACCCCACAGAAGGGACTTTTGAAATGCAACGCACTCTCACAGTGTATTTGGGTGAGATGCAACGCACCTAGCTAGTGGAGCAGCTGCAATGATCCTGTTTTGACCAATTCTGAGTAGTTTCTCATGGAGAACTTCTAGGAGAAGCTGTAATCTATTGACCTTGTTCGTTTAGGGGTTAGAACAATACTTTTAGGGACTTAGGAGCCCTTGGTTTATGGAAATTTCATGCTTGGGGTTGTAGGGCCCAAAAATGTCTATAACAATTGTGCATCATTTTCAATCCATTTATGAAAATTCTTGAATGTTTGAAAAGCATCAGATTTGTTCTTCAATAAATAAACCCAACACATTCTGGTGCAATCATCAATAAATGTCATGATATATTTATTTCCATTTGCAAAAGGAATAGGCATTGGACCACATAAATCTGAATCAATGAGTTCAAGCCTCTTATGTGCTCTTGAATGTGAATCATGAAAAGACTGTTTGCTATGCTTTCCTAGAATGCAAACATCACATTGCTTAAGCTTCCTAGGAATTGTAAGCAAACCAGCAACACCATTTTTCTTCAATAAGCGGAGACTGTCATAGTTCAAATGTCCAAATCTAGCATGCCATAATAAACTCGATGGAAGTGTACCTTCTTCATGATGACAATTGTATGAGAAATGTTGTGCATGAGAAGAGGTTCCTTGCAGCTTGAGAAGCCTTTCTTCTTCTATTCCCCTCATGACAAGTGAGTGGTCAGATGCTTTTCTTACCTCAAGCTTGCCATCAAACATATGAATGGAGTGACCTTGCTGGTGGATGTGGACCAGGGATAGCAAGTTTCTCTTAAGTTGTGGGAGATATAGAACATGATGCAGAAGAAAGTCTAGAAGACCAAGCAGTTTAAGCCTGATTGTGCCAAGCCCTGATGGCTTGATTTTTTATTGATC